>CM028351.1:53120234-53657403 GCA_016618105.1 Dendrobium huoshanense
CCCAAAAACTAAGACATTACATGCTTTCTCATCATATCAATCTAATTTCCAGTTTTAACCCCTTGCAATATCTTATGACCAGGCCTACGTTGTCAGGACGTTTGGCTCGTTGGTCTATGATATTGCTCCAATTCGAAATCACTTTCATTCCCCTGCGTGCTGTGAAAGGGCAGGCCGTCGCCGACTTCCTTGCGGCACACCCGTTGCCGGCGGAATCTCCTCTAAACGATGATTTGCCCGATGAGCAAATCATGAGTTTTGGGGAAGCCACTACTCAAACCTGGGAAATGTATTTTGATGGTGCTGCGTCCTCTCAACGGGGCAAAACACCTGAATCTACTATTCCCGGGAAAGCCGGAGTTGGTCTGGTATTCATAACACCGGATAAGGGAATGATGTACTTTTCCTACCACTTATTAGAACCTTGTACGAATAACGAAGCTGAGTACGAAGCTCTGATAACTGGCCTGGAACTTACAATTTTGATGGAGATTAAAGAGATCAAAATTTTTGGTGATTCCCAACTGGTGATCAACCAGATTGCAGGAACCTATAAAGTTTTGAATCCTAAACTCCTGAAGTACCATCAATACACCTGTCACTTGCTCGAGCAAATTCCGATTGTAACTATGTATAGGATTCCTCGTGGAAGCAATTCTTCGGCGGATGCCCTTGCAAAACTTGCAAAGGAATTTGCCTGTCCAGAAGAAGACTCCATCCCTATAGAGGTGCAGGGCCGCCAAGTCCTGTCTCCTATAGATTTGGAGCACATCAACGAACAAATTTTCCAAGTCCTTTCTACCTCTTCGGCAGTCGATGAAGAAGCAGATTGGAGACAACCGATAATTGAATATCTTCAAGAAGGCAAGCTCCCTCACGAGAGATCGCTTGCCCATCAAATTAAGAAACGTGCCCTATCCTACGCACTAGTCAATAATACGTTGTACCGACGGTCGTTTGGTCAGATGTGGCTCCGTTGTTTAGACAAATGTGAGGCCCTGAAGATCGTTAATGAAGTTCATGCTGGACTGTGCGGTGCTCATCAATCGGGTCCAAAGATGAAAATGAAGATCAAAAGACTTGGATACTACTGGCCTACGATGATTGACGATTGCATGAAAATTGCAAAGTGTTGTCATCAATGCCAAGTACATGGTGTGATTTTACATCAGCCGCCTAACGTGTTGCATCCCACGATAGCCTCGTGGCCCTTCGAAAGTTGGGGCACGGATATCATCGGGCCAATTGACCCTCCCTCCTCGAAGGGTCATCGCTTCATTTTAGCAGCGACTGACTACTTTTCAAAGTGGGCAGAAGCAGTCCCACTAAGAAATGTAACATCACACCATGTAATGAAATTCTTTCGCGACCATATCGTATATAGATTCGGCGTTCCGCGCAGAATCATATCCGATAATGGGTCCGCTTTCAAGTCTACAAAGATCAACAATTTTGCGAATCGCCATGGTATTGATTGGAGATATTCAACAATCTATTACCCACGGGCTAATGGATTGGCTGAAGCCTTCAATAAAACTTTGGTTCAAATCATCAAAAAGACCCTAGATGATAATAGACGACAGTGGGATGAGAGGTTGGTGGAGGCTTTGTGGGCCTACAGGACTACTTATCGAACCCCGACCCAATCCACACCGTTTGCACTAGTGTATGGATCCGAGGCCGTACTCCCTCTGGAAGTTCAAATCCCTTCACTCAGAATTGCAATTCAGAATCAGATTACAACTCAACAGAACGCACAACTCCGTCTAGAAGAACTTGAAAGCCTCGAAGGATGTCGTCTTCAGGCTCAGCAAAACTTAGAGTTATACAAAGCCCGAATGATTCAAGCTCACGATAAGTTAGTGCGACCTAGAACCTTCCAAGTAGGCGACTTGGTCTTGGTTCTTCGGAGGCCTATCTTAGCGCACCGAAAACTCGGTGGAAAATTTGAACCAACTTGGGAAGGACCCTTCGTAGTAGAAACAACCTACGAAGGAGGCTCGTATCAGCTAGTGGATTGTAAAGGAAATCACCCAATGCTTCCTGTAAACGGGCGTTTCCTTAAGAAATACTATGCTTGATGTAGCTCAAATTTTCAATCAATAAAATCTTCAAGTTTCAATCAATTTTGTTCAATTGTTTGCAAATCTTTTTATAATTTAATACCTTTTTTTTTAGGCTAAGAAATATCTCTTCAGGTCTTCTTGTCTTAACTTCAAGCCTTTTAGTGGTGGAGTACGCCCTTTCGTGGCACCACCCTAAAATTCCAATTTTAATTTTGATCTTATATAGAGCAAATTTCCTCTATATACGATCTTTCAAACCCGATCACTTATGTAAAGCAAGTTTCCTTTACATATGATCAATCCAGATCCGATCACCCGTAGAGCAAGTTTCCTCTACTAATGATCATTTTAATTTTGATCTTATATAGAGCAAGTTTCCTCTATATTCGATTTTTCAAACCTGATCACTTATGTAAAGCAAGTTTCCTTTACATATGATCAATCCAGACCCGATCATCCGTAGAGCAAGTTTCCTCTACTCATGATCACCTTAATCTTGATCTTATATAGAGCAAGTTTCCTCTATATTTGATTTTTCAAACCCGATCACTTGTGCAAAGCAAGTTTCCTTTGCACATGATCAATCCAGATCCGATCATCCGTAGAGCAAGTTTCCTCTACTCATGATCGTCTTAATCTTGATCTTATATAGAGCAAGTTTCCTCTATATACGATCTTTCAAATCTGATCTCTTATGTAAAGCAAGTTTCCTTTACATATGATCAATCCTGACCCGATCACCCGTAGAGCAAGTTTCCTCTACCATGATCATTCCAGATCCCGATCTTATATGGAGCAAGTTTCCTCTATATACGATCTTTCAAACCTGATCCCCTGTGTAAAGCAAGTTTTCTTTACATATGATCAATCCAGATCTGATCTATCATGGGAAGCAATGCTTCCTTCCCACTAGATCTTTAATTTTCTCTCCTTAAGATTCGACTCGCTAGTGATAGAGTACGCCTTCCATGGCACTACCCTAATTCCAGATCAAACTCCGATTCTTCAGGGATCGATTTTCCTTCCCTTAGAATCAAAACTCCAGACATGACTTTTTTCGGTCAACGCCAATATGTGCAATAGAACTTCGTTCTATTACACATATTGGGGGTCTATTTGTTGACCTCATTTTTGTATGAGGTCACTAGGGATCCATCTAGACTCCAGATCAATCCTGACCCTACATCAATCTAGATTCTAGATCTTAGGATCTATCTTGACCTTATGATTCTTTCATATCAATCTAAAACCTAGGATTCTCCTAGATCCAGACCTTAGGATCCATCCTAGATCCTAGGACCCTAAAATCTCTCCAGACCTTAGATAAATCCTAAACTTAGGACCTAATCCAGACCCTATGATCAGATCCACACTTTCAAACTCAAAATACAGTTCAAATCCAGAATCCAGACCCAAATCCAATGCTAAAAGGCCAAGTCCTAAGAGCCTTTTTTAGCAAATTTTTAAACACTTCAAAATCAATCAATTGACCTCCGATTCAGAATCCGTCAGTTGCATACTGATGGGACATGTCTCTGGAGGCAACCCTCCAAATTTGAGCCCATTCCGAGGTCTCTAACCCCAGAAACTTAATCAAAATCCAAAGGCTATAAAACCTTCAAATATTTACAGCCTATGCCACTGGATTTGCCATTAAAAGGATTTTGACCTTAGGGCTCTCTTCAAAGCCTCTAATTACTTCCAGACCCTTAATTATGACTCACTGAACATTAAACTGTATTTTTCTGGACCCACTTTGACCCCCAGTTGACCAGGGGTCAAAATGACCAAAATACCCCTATAGGGCTTAAATGGTGATTTCAAACCAAATGAACTCTGAATTGAATACAACCACTTTCAGCAAGTTTCAAATGTCATTTCAAATCTGTTTGACCCATTCCCAGGCCCTGGGTCAACCTAGTTGACCCAAATGGCCCTTTAAGGGTCCAAACAGGTGTTTTGATTCAAATGACCTCTCCATGCCATGGAACCACTTCCATTGGTCTTGAAACGTCATTTGAAACCTGTTGGACCCATTTCCAAGCCCTGGGTCAACCTGGTTGACCAAGTCAACTCAGTTGACCCAAATGACCCTTTAAGGATCCAAATAGACCTTTTGACCCAAATGACCTCTCCAGGCTATGAAACCACTTCCATTAGTCTTGAAATGTCATTCGAAATCTGTTGAACCCGTTTCCAGATCCTGGACCCAGCCGGTTGTCCAAGTCAACTAATTTTGGCTTAAGGGCCCATTAAGGGCCCATTAAGCCCTTTTAACCTAAATGAACCATAAAACCATGGAATCAGCTCTACCAAACTTCAAATACTATATCAAACCCACCTGGATCAAACCCACATCCTGGGTCAACCTGGTTGACTCAGTCAACCTAGTTTGACCAAACCAACCCTTAAGGCCTCCACTTTGAATTAAAATCCAAATCCACTCAATTCTTTGTCAAACCCTTTCTATGCTTCATAATCAATCTCCTAAATCACCTTGGTTGCCACCTCACCCTTGGTCAACCAGTTGACTGGTCAACATAGTCAACAAACCTCCTTAAGAGGCTTAAATGCCTCAAATGGCTTGATCCAAGCTAGCCCATTCCCCACCAATCCATTCCAGCAATTCTAAACTTTCCCTCACCTGCCACCTCAGCCTTCTTTGACCAGTTGACTGGTCAACATTGTCAAACCCTCATTTAAACCTCTTAAAGGGAGCACCATCATGAGCTAAACCTCTTTTCTTCCATTGGGGCTGCTTTAGGCCGACCCCCCCTTTTGGTTTAAAGCTCACTCAGAGCTCCCCTAACAAAGATCAGGCCCTGGTTTAGCCTCAAAGGGCAGTGGTCCCCCCACCTCCCTTAGCTTGGCCAATGGTTGGAGGGCCTTTCCCAGCCTTTCTCCCTGCCACCTGATGCCTTGGGACACTTGTCCCTCATCAGGGAGAGCCCCCTGATGCATCCCAGCCATCCATTTGGCTTGGGGACGTTTGAATAGGGAAAGGAGGGCCTAATGCCTCTCATTCTAACCCTAACCCTCTCTCTCCACTTAAGCTCTCTCAAGCCCAGCCCCCCGTTCCAGTGAGCTCCCCAGACATTTCCCAACTCATCCCCACTCAAATCCGGCCGGTCAAAGCGGTGGCCGACGATCTTCCGGCGAACTCAAGCTCAAACCGGCCTAAGCCTTTACCAGCCCGATCCGTAGCCTCTCAAGCCTCGAGTTCAACAGGACAAATAAACGTGGACAGTCTACAAATTCAGAGAATCCAAAAACGGTCCAAACCTTCCATTAAATCGAGGTGAAACTCTAAACCTAGCTTAGGGCACTTAGGTTAATTTAACATTTTATTTAGTGCGTTATTTCCCGCGAAATAAACTCCCCATTATTTCTGTTCGTCTACTCTATCTAGGTTTAAAATTTCATTTAATTTGGTAGACTGGATCGAGAGAACGAGCCAGAAAACGCTCTCTGGGGCGTTTTCTCGGTTTGGCTCAGGCGAACAGCTTCTGGACCGTTGATCCCTCGATCAACAGTTCAGATCGAGCCATTCTGTGAACTGATGAGCCGTGCATCCCGCTTGGTTCATCAAATTTACGTTCAGCTCGATCATGGACGTAGGTCTGGGACCGCGGGATTCATCGTCCGCCGTTTGATTGCTCTTGGCTGAGATCAAACCGCGGAATTGATCCTCACCGTCGGATGGATCCCACGGATGATCGAACGGCGGATATCGGGCGCTGACGTGTTTAAGTGGAAAACGCGTGATAGCGCCCGCGGGTGACACCTGGATGACCGCCGCCTTCGCGCTGGACGAACCCCGTCGTGCCATCTGTCCCGCCGTCGCCGCGTATTGACCCCGCGAACCAGAGTCCGCCACGTGCCGGCCGGTTGGTTTAATTAGTTTTAATTAATTTTTAAAATCAGAAAGTTTGATTAAATCATAATAAATTAATTATAAGTCCAAAATATTAGTATAATATATCAAAATTTCCAGAAAATTAAGATCTTTAATTTAAAATTAAGTTTAATTAAAAATAATATATATATTTTTATTATTATTAAATACTTCATATTTTGGATTAATAATTAATATATATATATATATATATATATATATATATATATATATATATATATATATATTTGATTAAAATATTTTGAATAATTCAAAACTATATTTTAAGATATATTTTCAAAACTTCAGAGGTATGTTTATTTTTAAATATAATATAAAGATTATTTTAAAAATTAACTATTCTCAAATTACTTTAATTTCATTCAATTAATATAAATCTTCAAATTTTGATAAAAATTCGTCTTAAATCATAAATATATGTATGTACATTAAATTTTTCAGAAAATTAATGATCTTAATTTAAAAAAAAAAATTTTAATCTAAAACTTTATTTATTTTGATTAATTTAGGTTATTTAAATATTTTTAGTATTTAATTATTACTTAATTAAATATTTTGAAAATCAAAATTTTTCTTTCAAATGGTTAAAAAAAATCAGAGGACCTCTCAAGCACTTAAAAAATTATTTTATTTTAATAATAATTTTAAATTATTCTATTTTAAAACTTATATCTTTATGTACAGATTTCTATATATAAATATATATTTTAAAACTATTTTAAAATTATATTTATTTAAATCCTTGAACATTGAGAGGGCCATTGAAATTTTAAACATAGGTTGAGTGATTGAATAGGAATTATTGGGGAATCTTGATTAATCAATGAATAATTACTTTGATAATTAATCATTGATTAATCCTTTACTTGATTAAGCTTTAATTGATTTGCATGCTTAGGTTGTGCACACATCACTTAGCCTAGGCACTCCTAGTTTTAAGGACTTGATTGTATTGTTATGCATTTTCTCTTGTATGTTGCCTAAGGGTTAGTTAAAATTTTGATTTGAACCTATTTAAACTTAGTGTCATTAAGGACAATAATTAAGGACTTTGAATAGACAACTTAGAAAATGCATTGCAATTAGGATATACCTCATTTGAACTTGAAACTTGAACATTTCAAACATAGTGACATTCTCAGCCTTATGGAAAATTTTCACTGAATTTGGAAATCATTAAGATCCTAATTAATTTTCCTAAGCTCAAACCTTAATTAAGCCATTAAAACTTCCAGAAAATGTAATAAATCTATTTTAAATCCAAAAATTATGTTTAACCCCTCTAACTGACCATAATTAAACCCTTAATCCATGAAAATTAAAATCAAAATTATTTGACAGCAATTTAAACCTTAATCTGATTTTTAATTGAAATTGAATATTTAATCAATATAATTAATTAATAAATATTAAAAATTCCAAAAATTTCTCAAACACTTGGAAATATCTCCTTAGGTCATTTCTGACCTTTGGAGTTGATTTCAAGGAGTTTGGGACTCATTTGGAGAAAAATCACAAAAAGCCCTCTAATTAAGAAATTCCCAAAAATTCATTAAATAGTTAAAACTTTAAACCTTCATAACTAATTCCAGAAAAATAAAAATCACCCAAACTCACTTGCATTCAATCCCTAATAAGCTCTAGTATTTATTAAAAATTTTAAACTCCAGAAATCTGCAATATTTCAAAAAGTCAACAAACCGGTCAACTTTAAGTCAAAAATAGTTCAAAATTTCAAACCTTCGTAGTAAAATGTAGAAAAATCCGATTTTAACGTACTTACCTTCTAACTGATCGTAGTAAGATCTAGTATTTTAATAAAATGCAAACATTCCAGAATTTGAACTTAATCAAAAAGTCAATTTTCAACCCTTTAATTAAATGATTAAAATATTCCAAAATTCATAAAATTCAAAATTATTCCAAAACTCCAGAAAATGTTAACTTAATATTTAAAGCATTCAACAAACCTTTTAAAACACAACAACCATCCTAAAGATGAAGTTTATTGGCTGGACTACTCCGGGCTGCGGGGCTAAGTGTCCTAAGGAGTTCCTCGAGCCTGGTGGCACAACGCCACGAATGGATTCCAAGGGGTGTTAAACCTTAAAACAGATTAATTATTAATTATCTAACCTTTTAAAACTTCTAATTTAACTACATTAATTTAGTTTATCGGCTGGACTACTCCGGGCTGCGGGGCTACGTGTCCTAAGGAGGCTGGTTCCTCGAGCCTGGTGGCACAACGCCACGAATCGATTAATGGCAAACTTAAATTAATCAATTTTGAAAATCAGCGAGCAAACATTTCTAATAAAAATTCATTAATTCTTAAGCCTTAATCAACATAAAATACTTAATTATATCGGGTACCACTGGGTAACCCAGGCCTACGAGGCTATTAACTTAGCCCCAAGGAAGGTGAAATAAACTTCACGGCCTCGGTGTGAAACAAAGGTGATATCCAACAAATAATTAAATGAATCTTAAAATTAATCTTAAGCCATTAATATTTGAATTCAAACTTAAATCCCTTAAACCTTCCAACCAATCAAATTTTAGACAACTTTAACTAATAATCCTGATTAGGACACATCAAAACCACATGACCTACCTCACACACTTTAGATGGTTTGCTAGGATCACCGACTCTAGTTTTAGGATAGGCCGGTGTTTTACTTTCTGCAGTTGTGTGCCGAGTTTTTCGAGTTTTTACTGCATGCTGTTTGCTAGAGTAGAATTGATGTGTTTATTTACTTATTTCCTGCATTCTATGATTGATTGTACGCTAGATTTACCCCTAGGTTAGGAGCGAATTATACTTGTGCAATCTTATGCAGGTGGCCATGCTCATACAAGGAGCTAAAAAAAATTAAAGGGGGCAGTTAATAAAATATATATACTCTTTGCACAGGTACCTGCCGCGCTTAAGACCCCCTTTAAATAAAAAGAGCATGGCCAAGTGTGGCTAAAAAAATGCATTTCAAATTTTTATATTATAACTGCTTGGGAATATATACAACTGTTGATTATTAGGATAACCTTACAGGATCGAGTCTAGATTTTTTTATTTCTATAAATGTAAATTTAATTCATTTAAGGTTGTATTTCTTTAAAATGTTTTGAGATTGGGATATGAATATCCAATTTGAATTCCAAAGAGGTGAAGACATCCCTAAAGGGGAGAGTCTTCTTCCATTTGGAATTCAAATTAGGATACTTTGCAAGTATCCAAAGAGGAAAGATAACACCCCGATCAAGGGGGAGTTTCTTTCCATTTGGATATCCTGAACCGACGAATCGAGATGTTCGTGAGAAGACGAAGGATTGTACAACGAGAAGAATCCCAAGTCTCAAAATCATTTGATTTAGGATTAGAAATCCGGGTTGTAGTCAGTGGTGCCCGGCCACTTTAATTTCTTGTAATCTTTGAGATGTAATAATGAGTGGCACTTGCCATATGGACATTCAATTTGATATATTTAATTGATTTTATTTAATTGATTGCGCATTAGAACTCCTGTTTTTCTAGTCTTTTTATTTGCATGCCGTGTTTGATTTAGCCTGGAATTCGAATTTAGGCTCTTAGGGGTCTGTCAAAAATTCTTTTACCTTAATTAAATAAAATTTTTAAGATAAGATAGAAACTCTAAACAGTCTTAAGAAGTAAGCTCGGACTCGCCGAGGGTTTTTCATGCATTCATATTATACCTTCTCAACCTTGTTAGGCATCTCCCTGCCTGCGGGTTCTGGCAGACCACCTGGCCTATGAGGGTGCTGATCTGTCAAGGGGATGTTATGCAATCTCTAGGAAAAAATCTATTTTCTAAGCCAAAATTTTTAAACTGCTACATACAGATTTTGCATTCAATCGAGTCAATTAGCATGCATCGCATTAGCAACGAATTTAAAAGAGTCTAATATTTAATTGCATTACTTAGACATCGAATACCCAACATGAGTCTAAGGGGCCAATTAGGATCCGCTCTAGATGTCGGTCCCGCTCTCAAAAACTTTTCTTAAATAACGTCCCTATCACTCAACATGAAAAGACCGGATTCATATTTTAAAATTGTTTAGGTGGTTTAGCTGGCTCCCCAATCCAGGCCGGGATAAGACCAGAATTGCATTGCACTAGCTAGGTTCGGGGTGCTAACTTTTAGTGCCCAATTTAGACTTAGGTTCTGAGGCTGGCTCGGGCCATAAGACCTCAATTTTCGGGAATCGAATCACAAATTTCTAATAAAATTGATCACTTAAACATTAAATCATTTTCAATCAAATTCAAGCCCAACATTTAGGATAGGTTGGAGTGTCTTCTGAATTATTTCAGAATCTTAAAAACATTCCCTACTACTCTTCCTTTGACTCCAGAAATAACTGTTCAACATTGATCCAATCCCGATTGAAAATTCTAACCTTTTTCTTCCTTTGATATCGATCTTTGAAAATCCAAAAATGAAACTTATACCGCTATTTTAATCGAGAGTTTTCGTAGGGAAATTCCAATTTCTCCTACGATGTAATTAACTACGAGGGCTTGCGCTCGTAGGAGATTTAGAAACCCAGATCTAATTTTCAAAATCAAAATCTTTCAAAATCTCTAATTAATTATTTTTGGAAATTTAAAATACGATGATCATTATCGTCATTTTCAAACGATCAATAATGATTGATTTTTTCTTTTCTTTGGAAAGGTATATCAATTATTATCGCGGGGTTTGATTATGAAATTAATGATCTTTCATCCAGATTAGCATAGCCAAATAATTTTGAATTTGACTACGATAATTTGGATAACTTTAAAATTTTGAAATTTGAACCAATTAGTGAATGATATTCTCCCATTTGGGATGATATATCGTTCCTAATGTCGTGTTAGATTTCAAAATTAAAATTCAAGATTTAATCTTTCCAAAGATAATTAAAAATATTTTCAAAACTATACATACTAAAAATATATATTTTTAATCAAAACAAGACATGAATGTTCTTACTTGAAATTAGTAGGAGGATGTACTCTGGTGTATACTTCTTGTTGATAAGACCAGAGAGAGGGGGGGGGGGGGGGGGGGGGGGGGGGGCTAACTTGAATTATGGATATCAACTTTAGATTCTAAAGGTTTTCTTTTTAGTAAAACTAAAACTAAATACACGCAGTATAATTTTGGGGGATTGTGACTTTAGATAATTAAGACATTAATAAGAGTACATGTTTTATATATATTGGGTCTATTGTTAAAATTAATGGTTAAATAAATGGTGATAATATTAATAGAATTCAAGTTGGATGGTTGAAGTGGAGTAATGCATCAGGCATGTTATTTGACAAAGAAGTACCCCTCAAACTTAAGGAAAATTTCTATAAGCTAGTTGTGAGACCTGAAATGCTTTATGGCAAAGAATGTTGGCCATTAAAAGAGAAACATAAAACTAAGTTGAGGGTTCTGGAGATGCAGATGCTTAGGTGGATGAGTGGCTTCACTCTTAGAGGCAGAAAAGGTTGAAGTAGCTCTAATGGAAGATAAGATTAGAGAGAGTCTTCTTAGATTATTTGAATACATAAAACATCAGTGTTCCAATGACCTGATTAGGAGAGTAAATATAAAGTTAAAAAAGTAGAAGTAGAGCTAAAAATCATGGTTAGAAAATATTAGAAATAACTTTTTTGTTAGATTTAAATGAGAATTTGACTCTTAAAATACTATAATAAAGAAAAATGATTCATGTAGTTGGACCAACATAGTGGGCTAAAAGCTTGATGTTGTTGTGGTTATTGTTATAATTTAATGGTTTAATTTCAATGTCTCTTATATGAAAAGTGAAAGTTTGTGAGGTTGTGAAACCCTAAAGAACTAGTCATGATGCTAACCAAGAGGGGGTGAATTAGTATTTAAAAAATTCTTTAACGATGAAGAAAAGAATCCTTTTATAACTTGATGCAGAAACAAATTAAATTCACAATAAAAAGATAAATTAATATTTTTATCCACGCAGTTAATCGCAACAAAAAAATGCATAAATAATAAAAAGAAAGAACACACCAAATTTATTTTTGTTCGGTCCAACCTGACATATGTTCACTCCCCGGAAGAACCCTCTAGGTATTGCACTAAAACCTTTTAGTGTCCCTCATTTGCCCCCACATCAAGGCGGAGAACCCTTACAAAATCTTTCACTAACCCGGTGTGGTAGAGGACCGGAAACTCCTTTCACATGCAGAGAAACTTGAATCATTTTACTTCCTCCTGGAGTACGTAGAGAACCATAAATCCCTTTCACCTTCGCCGGTGTGGCGGAATAGCCAGATCTTCTTCTTCTTTCCAAAACTTCCCTCAAGACGAACCTTGAATTTAATGTTACTAAGGTGCAAGTAAGCTGGAGAAACCGTGTGAAATCCCCTGCACACTCCCTTGAAACCCCCTCCAAGGATCTTCTCCCTCTCAAACTCCACCCTTTTCTCTCTCCCTTTTAAGTTCACTCTTCAAGTTTTCTCTAGAAGAATGAATACATAATGGTTGCCAAAGACACTTACCAAGTGCCTTGATAAAGCTTAAATAAAGGGCTTCAGATGAAAGTTCATTAGAGATGTTAAGCCCTTAAGAACTAGCCTGAGGCTAACCAAGAGGGGGGGTAAATTGGTATTTTAAAAAATTTTCTTACAATCAAAGCACAATCACAAACCAAAATCACCATAGAAATTAAAGTGCAGAAAAATAAATGTGAAAACAAAATAAAGAAAGATCACACTAGATTTATAGTGGTTCGGTCAACTCGACCTACGCCCACTCCCCAGAGGCGCCCTCTAAGTATAACACTACAAAAGAGACTCTCCTTTTGCTCCCACAACAAGGCGGAGAAGCCCTCACGAAAACTCCTTTCTGCCAACCCCGACGAGGCAAAGAACCCAACTCCTTTTGCTCCCTCCTAAAGCAGGCAGAGAACCCAACTCCTTTTGCTTTCTCCTGAAGCAGACAGAGAACCCAACTCCTTTTACTTCCTCTTAAAGTAGGTAGAGAACCCAACTCTTTTTGCTTCATCCTGAAGTAGGAAGAGAACCTTGACCAATTGCTGAAGCTTACCTCCCTTGAACCCCTAAGGATGAAGGACGAAGACTAGAGAAGATGCCTTGGAACCTTACTTGGAGCAACCTTTGTGAATCCCTCTCACAAACTCCCCCTCACAAGTTCCTCCCTCTCTCTCCCTCTCCTCTTGGCTCTCTCAGGTCAAGACAGCAGCTAAAGGTCACTTTGTATGAGAAAGTTTGGGTCCTTTAAATAGAATTTTTAAGAACCAACATTATTATCCATGATGATAGGATTATTATCCAGGACGATAGGATTATTATCCATGATGATAGGAATATCATCCTAGTCGATCAGTACAAAGTAAGCTCAATTAGTAGGGACAATTTGGAATGATTAGAAGAAAATTGGTTACATCGTCCAGGATGATACAATATCGTCGTGGCTGATTAGTTCAAATCTGAGTACAATCATCCTAAACATCTCTCAAAATAGATACTGGCAGATATCAATCGTCCAGGACATTATCCAAACTGATCCTGTGATCGACACAGCCGATGTGATCGTATTAATCATCCTTAATTGCTTTTCATAATTACCAAATTAATTTAGGCATAATTATGTTGCATCGTTCAGGCCAATATTGAGATCATCCTGGTTGATATACTAAAATAAAGAATAACTAAATTGATCATGGTGGATGATTCTTTCTGATTTGAGCCTATCGTCCTAACTGATATAAGGATCCTCCAGGACGATATGCTTAATGATGGCTGCTTAATCAGGATGCCCTAATTAGGGTTTCTATTTTTAGTCAAATTATCTTGGCTGATATTAACATCATCCAGGATGATATACTCAAAATAGAAAAACATAAAAAATCCCCTCAAGTGTGTGTGTGCAAGGTTACTTAGCATTAGGAACCACTTTTATAATTAACTCAAGAAAAAGAAAAACATTACAGACTGACTCAAACTAAATCTACCGAATCTTGAGCTGTTCTTGAGTTACATTCGATCATATGGACCTGAAAAGTTAGTAGGCAAGGTAGTCGTAGAAAAACATGAATGTTTGATATCATTAAAAGTCTAATCCATAATCTCATATTCGCAACAATCTCCCCCTTTTTTATGATGGAAAACACAATCAGAAATATTCAAGTAGTTTTGACAGTTTAATAAAAATTATGTGTTGAAAAAAAATAGTTCACTAAGTTCCAAAATCACATTACAAGATACACAGACTACTCCCCCTTTTGACATCACAAAAAGGAGGAGGAAACTAAAAAAATAGAAACTGAAATAACCACTAGAAAAATAAACTACATAAAATAAAAACTAAAACAACCATAAGAAAGAACAAATAGCATAACAAAGAAAACTAAAGAAATGAGGGACTATGATCATCTAACGGAGGAGGTGGTGGTGAAAAGTAACTGGTCAAAGTGGAAAATTGAGATCTGAACCAGGCCATGTCCAGGTCATGCTGATGCTGCATGTGGATGATGTCCTCAATATGTTGCTACTCCTCTGCAATAATGTAGGCCTCCAAGCAAGTCTCCAATTGATCAAATCTCTCCACTAATTGATCCAGCTGAGAGTGCTGGCCGAGAGGAATAGGTGCAGGATGAGAAGCAGGAGCCTCCTCCTCCTCGGCCCCCTGAGCTTCCTCATCCCTGGGGTGGAGATGAGTACTGTGAAGGACGTTGAAGGAACTATTTGAGTAGAAGGGTGGCTGAAGGTCGGGAGGAACAGGATATTTAAGGTTGTATTTGGATTCTAGAACATAAGCAATAATGTGTCCTAGAGCAAGATTAGGCTTCCTTCTATGACTTGGATCTTGAATTGTAGTTAAATGTTTGATGTAGCGAAAGATCAGGTCGGTTGCATTGAATTCATGATTGGCCATTATGTAATAAGTGGTGAGTGAAAGAAGGGGAGTGATATGGACACAGTTACCTGCTTTGGGAATCACAAAGGTGCAAGGACGTGCTGGATCATCCTAGCATCTTTAAGTAAAGAGCTAGTCTCCCCAACATGAAAAGGGGCATTGGTGTGACGAAGAATGTGATTGTTCATAGCCCAGTTAAAATCAGAATCAAAAAGGAGGGTATGCAGCTTATCCCTAGTGGTAGACAGCTGCAACAGTTCGGCATAATCCTGGCATGTGATCTCAACTGGGCGTTAATTCACATACAAGGTGAGAGCAGTATAGAAAGAATTGAAGTGAAGGTTGGCATAAAATTCAAAAAAAAAAGTTCAAAATTAAAGGGGACTGCGAGGGTGAGAATAAAGTACAGAGAGGTGTGAGTTAAAAGGTTGAGTAACGAATAGGAGAGGTGGACTGGATTGATTGTTCGGGAGAGAGAAATACTGCATTCTTTGGAGCGATGGTAGGCAGCCTGATTATTTACTTCCCAAAAATGAGGGTCCAGCGTGCCCTTTGAGGAGCTTCCAGACGTGTGTCGAGAACGCTTGCCGCCAATCATCAGCAAGAAAATGTAAGGAACAGGAAGTAGAAAGACAAAGAAAGAAATTGATGTGAAAATAAATGGCTGGAAGGGGCTCAATTTAAAGAAACGGAAGAATTGTTCAGGACGATCGCAGGATCATTCAGGTCGATCCGGTGCAATTATTATGCACAATCTGATTGGTCAAAAAGGCGGTTCGATCATCCGGGATGATCATATATCGTCCAGGATGATTAGACAAAAGCGAACGTCACGAGGAGTCAAGCCGGATGACCATTGAAAAAGAAAATCATCCAGGCCGATTATATGGATCGTCCATGATGATGCTCAAAAATGAATCATACCGGTCGAAGTTAAAATGTTTTAAATCATGCACCATGTATATTATCCAGGATGAACAGTGGATCGTCAAGGACGATTGTCCAAAAATGGATCATCCTGGGCAAATTTATTAATTTTAAATATGCTGACACGTGTATCGTCCAGGACGAACAGGTGTATAGGACGGAACGATTACTAATAAACGCATCGGCCATGACAAAAAAGGTATTGGCCATGATGATCAAGATGATTGTAGCAGAGGATGATCATATCGTCCAGGACGATAAAGGATCATCTAAGACGATGAGAGAAGAAAAGTTAGAATATTCAACAGATGGAGTTTTTTATGAAAATAGAACAGATCGTCCAGGACGACATAGGTATCAGCCAGGATAATGTGACAAAATTATGAACTTCAGAGGAAGGATGGAGATGATCAGAGAAAGCCCAAAAATAATAAAATCAACTAAGAACAATAACGATAAAATATGGAAAAAGGCAAAGAAATACTTTTTTTTTTAAGTTTAGCAAGGCATGCATATGATAAATGTTCCAAATAATTAAATTTAAAGATTTGTAAGATCAATGAGTTAACAAAGTCAAAATCTAAAAATGGTAGAATATCTGATCCTATTAACCCTAGCTCGGACTTCTTTCAGGGCAAAATCGTCTTTTGAAAATAAAAGACCTAACTAAAAATAAACTAATTGGGTAAAAAAAAGGATCCGTTCAAAACATGCTTCAAAAAAAATATCTTATAGAATAATATACCAAAGCAATTTATCTCAATTATGGAATTTAAACTCAAGCCTTTGAAAATATCAAGTAACCCATGAATTCTTCCAAAATTTTAAAAATTTGAAAGAGGGGTAAGCTTGTCTTTTGTGGGCTCATTTTATGTCTCTTGTCAATTTGAATGGCGCTCTTTGTGTATCTTTTGATTTTTGATACACTTTTTGTGTATATTTTTCAATTTGGCGTCATTGCGCATCTTTTTATTTTTGGCATCATTGGCCTTTTTAGTTTTTATTCTTGCAAGCTAGATCCATTTTTAAAAACTCTTAAAATATTTTTAGTTGAGAGTAGATCTTCCAAATATTAGAGAAGAGAAACTCACTCTCTAACATAAGGAAGAATTGACCACAAAGCAGACTTTAGTAATTATATGATAAATACAATGACAAGATTTCAATTAACTTGAAAGATATATAAAAACTTTGAATATTATAAATATAAGGTAGATTATTGTAGCAAGATAGAAAAGATCTTAATTTCAAAAACCAGTCGTTAATTTGAGATAGACTTTTGTTTAGAAAAGAAAATTATACCACTAAAAGATGTTAGAGGGAGGGAAACCAACAACGGTGTTTCTTCATTTAACTGATTTAGAGATGTTAAAATATTGACTATAAATCTCCAAAAAATAAAAATAAAGAGAAAATATCATGAAGCAAAAAGAAACCAAAGTAAAAGAACCTATAATAGCAAATATGAAAAGCTAACACAATAACTAAGGTAGAAAATAATAACACTCAATATAGTAGTAAGCATGCAATTCAAAATTTTATTTAGCAGCAAGTTTAAGAAATTTATGAGCCGCGAGCCTTTGTCCAAGTATCATATGCTCTCACGAGGTCTTTGGTGAGAGCACACCTGCAAAATTATCAAATGTCAAATTTAGGAATCCAAATAGGTTTAGGTTCCTTCTTATGAAAAGAAGAATGTGATGCATGAGTGTTATGCAGTGAATTATACAATTTGGGTCTCCATAACTAATGTGTACTACGGTGAATGGTGCAAGTATGTGTTATGTGTCCTAACATGCCACATGAAAAACATCTAACTCCAGGAAAAGGATTTCTTAATCGATTCGGGTTATAATGCCTCTTCCTAGTTATTGGCTTTGGATCAAACGTGGGTGTCATCCAATTTTTCTTAAGTGCATCCAATTTAGCTTTAAACCTCAAGTGAGCATTTTCTAAATCAATCTCCAAATAGTTCTTTTTATGCTCATATTATGTAGTAGAAGCATTAAAATCATATTCAAGCGAGGTGTATGAAGCTTTCAAAGAATCATGCTCAATTATTAATTCAGAATGCTTTTTATTTAAATCATCAAATTCATCAAGTAGAGACATGTGATTACTATCAATTTGAAACTGATCTTTACTCAAAATTTCATGATTTCTTTGTAAGTTCAAAAACTCCAATTTTAAACTAGCGTGAGTTTTCTTAAGTTTTATATATGATGCATGAATTTTCTCACATATTTCAAGCAATTGGTCATAGGTTGCTTGGCATACCTCATCTTAGTCAGATTGTTCAAAATCATCAGCCATTAAGCACAAGTTTGTTGTCTCCTCTTTAGGTTCAGTCTCAGATGAGTCAGATGAAGACAACGCCTAAAAAGCTTATTGGGCTCGCTTCTTATCCTTTCTAAACTTAGGTTTGTCCTCATTCTTTTCTTTACTTGAGTGATCCTGAAGTGTAGGACAATCAGCTCTGACATGTCCAGGCTTCCTGCATTCAAAACAAACAACATCAGAAGAACCTTTAAAATTTTTGTTATCCTTACATTTTCTCTAATTTTAATGAGGCTTGTGACTCTTCCTTAGAAAGTTTTTGAATTACCTAGTGATGAAGGCAACTTCATCGCTTTCAGACCCGGAGGAGTCAGTGTCCGAGTTGTTCGCCTTAAGTGCCACTGTTTTCTTCTTCTTCCTCTCACCTACACCAAGATTTATTTGGTTCAGCCCTTGCTCATAAGCAATGAGTGAACCAAGTAAGTTATCGATCAAATAGGTATTTAAATCTTTAGACTAAAAAATTGCAGTGATTTTAGCATCAAAAGAGGAAGGCAAACATCTTAAAATTTTGTTCACTTTTTCATAGTTAGTAAGTTCTCTTCCTAACGCATGCAATGAAGTAACAATCTGAGTAAACCTTGTATATATTTCAAAACTCATTTCATTAGGTTTCATACGAAAAAGTTCATAATCATGCAATAAAATATTCAAACAAGATTGTTTAACTTCATTAGTGCCTTCATAGGTGATACACAATTTATCTCAAATCTCTTTACCAGTTGAGCAAGTAGAAACATGTATGTAATCTTCAGATTTTAAAGCACAGAAAAAATAGTTCAAACACTTTGCATTAAGTTATGCTAAATCTCTTTCGTCAAAGTCTATTCAGTAAAAGGTACTTCAGTTTTTATTCCATTAAGTTCATGAGAAGGTGGAGAATACCCTTCTTTAGTAGGCATCCACATAAGATAGTCAATCGATTGTAAAAACGTAGACATGCGAGTTTTCCAAAAATCAAAAGGAAGATTATCAAACAAAGGTGGTCGTGTTATAGAATATCCTTTCGTTGCTTTACGATTACCGTTGTTAGCCAAGAATCAAAATTTTAAAAGTTTTCAAACTTAATTTTAATGAATCCCGCTCTGATATTGAAAGTTTGTTAGGGATATTAACCCCTTAAAAAATAACCCGAGGCTAACCAAGAGGGGGGGTGAATTGGTATTTTAAAAAATCTTCTTACAATCAAAGCACAATCACAAACCAAAATCATCATAGAAATTAAAGTGCGGAAAAATAAGTGCGGAAACAAAACAAAAAATGATCACACAAGATTTATAGTGGTTCGATCAACTCGACCTACGTCCACTCTACAAAAACTCCTTTTCACCAACCCCGGCGAGGCAGAGAACCCAACTCATTTTGCTTCCTCCTGAAGCAGATAGAGAACCCAACTCCTTTTGCTTTCTCCTGAAGAAGGCAAAGAACCCAACTCATTTTGCTTCCTCCTAAAACAGGAAGAGAACCTTGACCAATTGCTGAAGCTTACCTCCCTTGAACCCTCAAGGACGAAGGACGAAGATTGGAGAAAATGCCTTAGAACCTTGCTTGGAGCAACCTTTGTGAATCCCTCTCACAAACTCCCCCTCACAAGTTCCTTCCTCTCTCTCCCTCTCCTTTTGGCTCTCTTAGGTCAAGACAGCAGCTAAAGCTCACTTTGTATGAGAAAATTCAGGTCCTTTAATAAAATTTTCAAGAACCGACATTATCTTCCAGAATGATAGGAATATCGTCCTGGCTGATCAGTACAAAGTAAGCTCAATCAGCTGGGATGATTCTGGTCAATCAGAAGAAAATTGGTTACATCGTCCAGGATGATACAATATCGTCCTGGCCGATTAGTTCAAATCCGAGTATAATCATCCTGAACATCGCCTAGAATAGATGCTGACCGATATCAATCGTCTAGGAATTTGTCTCGGCCAATCCTGCGATCGGCCTGGTCGATGTCAACGTATCAGTCAACCTTAATTGCTTTTTAGAATTACTAGATTAATTTAGGCATAATTATGCTGCATCGTCCAGGCCGATATTGAGATCGTCCTTACCGATGTACTAAAATAAAGAATACCTAAATTGATTATGGCTGCTGATTATTTCTAATTTAAGCCTATCTTCCTAGCCAATACAAGGATCGTCCAGGACGATATGCTTAATGACGGCTGCTTAACCAGGAAGCCATAATTAGGGTTTTTATTTTTAGTCAGATCGTCCTAGCCGATATTAACATCGTCCAGGCCGATATACTCAAAACAGAAAAACATAGAAAATTCCTTACGTGTGTGTGTGCAAGGTTACTTAGCATCAGGAACCACTTTTATAATTGACTCAAGAAAAAGAAAAATATTACAGACTGACTCAAACTAGATCTACCCAATCTTGAGTTGGTCTTGAGTTGCATTTGATCATGTGGACCTGAAAAGTTAGAGGCAAGGCAATCGTAGAAAAATATGAATGTTTGCTATCATCAAAAGTCTAATCCATAATCTCATATTCACAACATCAAAAACCCTAAAATTTCAATTCTACCGACAACGATTATCTAGTACGATCGCAGGATCGTCCAGTATGATGTGCAGAATTTATCCTGAGTTTTAGACGATCTCCGGATAGTCCAATGCAATCGGTTCAAATTTGTATAGATCATCCAGTACGATATTGAGATCACCTAAAATGATTAGTTCAATTAAAATGTAGTTCGTCCATGATGAAACATGGGACAACCAAAATTTTTCTCTGTTGATCGTACTGTATGATCAGAACATCAAAATTAAGAAGATTCGATTGACTAATCATAACATTAATTTAGGTATGATTTTTATAGATCGTCTGTTATGATGCAGATAATCTTGGACGATCAGAACAAAATAAGAAATTCAAAATTTTGCCTAAATTATAATTGGCGATTATTTTTCATGATCATAACCGATCATCATGGATGATTCAAATCATCCAGTACGATTTGTTAGATGAACTGATTGTACAGTACAATATAAATCGTACATTACGATTAGTTCAAAAATTGAACTTCTAGTTTGACTCAATCTCACTCCCCCTTAGTGTGTGTGCGCGCGCTTGATCACCAAACTAGCATACACCCTTATAGGACTTGACTTAATAAATAAAAAACGCATCAATGAATATTACAAAAAATCTTTACAGTATAACCTATTATACTCAATCTTGAGCCTTGAATTTTCGTTAGATGGTGCATGACATTCCTGAAATGTTAGTATACACATAAATAAATTTATATTGCAAATACAATTAGACTTAAGAATGTGAGCCACAATATTTAGTACCATCAAAAACATAAACTCGTGAGCTTGAGTTGCAACAAAAAAGAGTTTTTCAAAATTTTTATGGCTTCTAATAAATTTTGTATATTTTGGAAAAGTACATCTCACTCTATGCAATGTATAATAAAATAATAAATTATAATAAAGTAAATTCTCTACATGCACTAGGTTACAAATAGGATGTAAGGATCTTCATCCAAAAAAAAAAGAAGCAATAATTCAAATCATTCATAAAAATTTCCAACAATCCTAAATGTAAAGTTAACAAAAACGTTTCCCCCAAAATTGAGATCTGCGAAAATTTGAAGAATTAGATATTTTTGATTTATTAGCATTTATTGATCAAAGTTTTTAGTATAAATTTGACCATTTAAGAATTAGTGCACATTAAACTTTCATGAGCTCGAAGAGCACTATTCTCGAAAGAACTCCTTAATTACAAATTATGGTTCTTAAAAATGAATTGAATCAGGTGATTAAATTAGTCAGATCGTGATCTATCCTCAAATAAATTCAGTCAATCAAGAAATTGAAATTGTAAGAAATCAAAATCAACTCACTAAAACTGACAATTGAATTGCTCCAGCCTTAAATCGAAAATAATTGAAATAATTTTACTATGTATTAAATTTGAAAGAAAATGCAAAAATTTTTTACCTTGTAATTTAATTTTTTAATTAATTTTATGATTGACTATCTAATTAAGATATTTGAAATAGCTTTTTTAATGTTTTTAAAAATAATCTTTTAATATAAATTTTTTTAAATTAAAATTTTCTTACTTAAAAATAATTTTAAAAATTAATAAAAAAATTATTCTAAAAAAAAATTTAAATTTTAAATCTTAAATCTTAATTTTTTTCCTCCATCTATTTAATGTCGGGTCGTACTCTTAAAAAAATTATTTGACATTGTGAGTATGGAAGGTCGGATGATCTTATTTAACACTTATTATGAGCCATTGCCACTACTAAATATTCGAGGAGATCTATCTGATTTTCTTTTTAATAAATAGATCTCACTATTTTTAAGAACTTGACCGTTTCGAGATCTCGTATCTCTTTCCGACCGTTCTCGCCAAATTCAAAATCCTAGACCAGTCCAACGGTCCGTTTCTCTTTCGGATCGACGGCTCAGATCCGATTCCACGATCCTTCTCTTTCCATTTTTCTCTGCTCTGAACACTCTGTGAGCTTTTCCTGCTACTACCCGCAAGCAAACCTAAGTCGTTTCAAGAAACTCGCTTGCACGCAAAAAAGAAAAAAAAAATCCCTTTTTTTACCCGAGTAATAAAACCCGGATCTGTACTTAGAAATTGATTTCTGATCCTTCTTCGTTTTGTCTACTTCCATTCTCAATCTCATAGAAACCATTCTTCCAGTAAGAGATCGGACCTAGGTCGTTAAAGATTTAGCATATCAATGCGGGATCGTTCCCATTACCCGCCATTGCTTTAGCATACCTTTCAGTGGTATCTCGCCAAAATGCCAGTTTCTACTCGGTCGCAACTCTCCGGCGTGAAGCCCGGCCAACAATGTCAATCGCCCGGTCGCCGCAATTCTTTTCTTCGAAATCCCCACCAAGGCCTCAAGGAGAAAATGAAAGCCCTTACCCTTCTATACGAGCAGCACAGGCAGCCATTAGCTCCAAGCCATCACCCAAGCATCGAGCTCCTCGATTCAAATCGCAAGAAATCCGGAGAAGACCAAAAGAAAGAACAAGAAGAGGAAAGGAAAAACAGAGATGGAGCAACCGTAATTCCGAGGAAAAAAACCATTTTGTTCTCAAAAATTGAAGCTAAGGAGAACAAAGAGCCGAAGATCCCCAACAGGTTTGCAGGCTACTCCATGCCAAGGAAGGTGGAAACAGCCGCCAGAGCTGCGTCGAGAAGGACTTCGACGGGTTCGGTGTTGGATGGTAGAGGCTTGATGGGAATCAAGAAGATCAGAGAAGAGATGGAGACCACCGGAGATATGGGGAGTCAGATAATGGTGTTTGTCCGGCTAAGGCCAATGGGGAAAAAAGAGGAGGAGACTGGTTCAAGGACCTGTGTTAGGATTGTCAATAAAAGAGATGTGTATCTAACTGAGTTTGCTTCGGAGACCGACTACCTTAGGCTCAAAAGAGTTCGAGGCCGCCATTTCTGCTTTGATGCCTCATTCCCGGAGTCTACTTCGCAACAAGAAGTGTACTCAACCACGTAAGCTCTTTCTGTTTGGTTGCAATATCTCCCTTTTTTAATAAAATTTTGTTTTTAACTTCATTTGTCGGTTTCCGTATTGTTTTTTCATGCAACTGAGTAACATGAGAAAAACTGGTTGGTCGCTGTCATGGGGTTCTCATGGAGAGACGCACACTTTTAATCGTTCTTTATTGGATTTGATGAAATTCCTGCCTTTCTTTCAAGTCTTACTCTAATTTGGTTTATTTTGCTTTTCGACTTGAACTTAATTTCTTTAAGTTGATTTGATCCTATTATGGCGATCTTAATAGTAGAATGAAATGTTTATCCTTAACAGCAATTTTCAGCTTTATGAATTCTTCTACCTTTTCTGATTAGTACCCACAAGTTAAAAACAGTTTTTACATGTAAATTTTAATTTCTTATTTTATACAGCATGCTTACCTACAAACATCAGTTTTTTAATGACAGTTAACATTAAGGCATTTTAAAGATGTTTTAAGTTGATGTATAGTGTTAGAGTGTGTGAATCAAACAGAGGACCAATTTGACTAACATATCACTGAAAAAATATATTGATGTAAAATTCTGCGGTGCTTGTATGCAGAACCGCAGAGATTGTGGAAGGTGTTCTTCGAGGAAGGAATGGCTCAGTATTTTGCTATGGGGCAACTGGTGCGGGGAAGACATACACAATGCTCGGTACAATAGAGAATCCCGGTGTCATGGTGTTGGCCATAAAGGACCTCTTCTCAAAAATTAGACAGAGAAGCTTTGATGGAAAACACTCAGTGCTTCTCTCTTATCTTGAGGTCTATAATGAGACTGTTAGAGACCTTCTGTCACCTGGGCGACCCCTTGTTCTCCGAGAAGATAAACAGGTTAGTGAAATATTCAAATGAGTGATATAGAATAGATATGTGTTCTTTCACTGTTTAATTCCTTGCTTCCCACTTCCTTATTGCTAGCTTAGATTTGTGATCATCTTCAATGCTTAATATGTATCTATTTCTATTTTACCGTAAATTTTGAATTTTTTTCTTTTTGTTTTTAGTCTAGTTTCTTCAGTAGTGCATTAGTTTTTTTATAATTTTGTGAGTGATTTTTTCTTGGTAAAGTGCATTTTTGTGTAATGACAAAGCAAGTTCTACTTTCATCTTTGATGATGAAAGAGATCCATAAAGGATCCCCTCAAAGAGCTTGGTTGCATGCTTAGAAGCCATCCTTTTCTGCATGATAAGAGAAATCCATTTTTATTTAGATAGCATTGCCTTTGCTGCCATTGTAATGAACTCGTATTTCTTTTCAATTGTTCTGAATTATAAATTGAAATTTCAGCAATAGTTTCTCATTATTTTGAAAAGCATATTTTGCATTAAGGTATAATGACTCGCTTAAGAATATAGCTCTTAATCATTGGTAAGTGTTGCATTTTCTTTTTATTTGGTGTACCTCCTTGAAACACGAACAACTAATTGTGGTACTTGTTTTAGTATATAACTAAATATCACAAAAAAAATTCATATCGCTTTCTTTTATGGAAGGTACATTGGTTGTTGAAGTTAGAAATATGGAAAACAACAAAGCTTTTTGGAGAATCATTTGGTTAGACATAATCACAAAGCAACATAGATTTCAATCTCCAAAAGTCCCCTCACTCCATCCTGACACGAAATATATGAAATTTATCATTTCCTAAAATATATTTTTATCTACATGCCACTAAATGAGCCCAAGGATCAACTTTTGATAAGCAAAAGTTGACATCCTAATAATAATATCATGATTGATTGTGAATAATTAAAGCTTGCAATGAAGTTACTTGAAAATGAGACACAAGAAAATTATATGGTTCTATTAAATTTGCCTACCCCTACCCTCGCATAGAAATATTAACATTTCACCATTCCAAAAATGAATTACATGATACAAATGTTAGCACACCCCAAATATTTTTTTCTCTCAATTTATCTCATCATCTCTCTCAGTCACATGCACATACTCTAGTGGCCTTTCATTCAGAATAATTTTCCGTTATATCTTTAAAATAATATATCTCCTTATTATGACACTATTTAGTTTTACTTTCTAGTATGCTTTCTCATATTTCTTCATAACTGAAATTTGGTTGAACTTCAATACTTTTTAAATCATGCTAAATGATGTGTGATGAATCATAAATGTATCTTCTAAGAATTGATATATGAAATACATTAAGAACATTTGTGAATAGTAAAGATAGTGCTAATATATATGTTATAGAGCCAATGTTTTATAAAATCTCATTGAACTAATATACCTAGGCTTCCGCCTTCAATTTTTTAGATCCTCCAAATGTAGTCATCCCTTTTCTCTAAAAAATCTTTATAAATCCATAATCTGAAACTTGAAATTTTACAGTTCTATGCTTATAATCATATTATTTTGTTTCTGATAAATATAAGTAGCACAAATTCGCTCACAGATTAATTGGATTTTTTTGAGCTACCTCATATGTAAATTATAGGCTAAACATAGCTCTTTCTCCAACTTCAAACTAACACAATGGTGATCCATATTTCCTTCCATTTAAAGCTTCATATAGAATCTGATGAGGGCATCAGATTCCGACATGTGTACGTACCATCGCCGGAGACGTCGATCGACGGCCCTGATTCATAGTCTTTATTTTTGATGTCTTATTGTATTCATGTCATTTATAGTTTGTCTTTTCCGTTTGTACCCCTATGAGGGAAGTAGTGTTTGTTTTTGCCCAAGGGCATTGTAGTCTTTTTTATTTTCCGTATGTTGTGGAGCCTATATAAAGGCTAGATTTTGTATTTTGGATTATTATTGATTGAATGAAAATTTTCCAAGCTTTGTTCTCTTTGTGAGTGCATGAGGTTCTCTTGGTGAGTGCTTCCCCTTGAGATCTCTTAGTGAGTTCTCTAGTTATCTTTTGTTTATTATTTACTTTGCTTGCTTAAATCTTTTTCCCCCTAGAGAGCTCATCAATTTTTCCCCTTAGCCTTGCTCTTGCCGCCGGCCCTAGGGTCTTCCCCAACCGCCGGCCACCCCATCCAGCCCACCCGACCACCTCCCGCCGCCCCTTCCTCTCCCGGCCAACTCCACTCCATCATCCCATGTGAATTTGAAATTGAAGATTCAAATTTTGAATTCTTTCCAAATTTGAAATTCCAAATTAGGAAAGTTTGCATGATTGAGTCAATTTCAATTTATTTTAATTGTGGAATTTTCAAATACTTATCCACGTCATCATCCACGTTTAGAAACCTCCCCCCCTCTCCCCACAATTCCCCTCTCTCCTTGAGCATGCCGCCGGCCTCCCCCCCAATCATGCTCCCCTTAATTTCCCATTAAATCCCATGATTCTAAGTTGAAATTCAAATTAGGAGTGATTGATTTCCCCCCCTATTTGGATTAAAACTAAAATAATTTCAGTTTAATCCCTTCCCCCTCTCTTCTCCCCACCGCCGGCCTCTTCTCCCTCTTTCCCCCATTAATTCCCATTAAGGAATTAATTGCGCCCACTTGAGAATTTGAATTTCCCCTCCTAAACTCCTCTAAAACCTGAAATTTCTTTCAGTTTTGGATTCCTTTCCTGCACCCATCCCTCCTCAACCCCATACCACCCGCCGGCCTCTTCACCCTAGCTCCTACCCGCCGCCCCCTCCTCTCCTCCTTGGAGACGTACTCGCGGCGACCACCCTCCTACTCTTCCAAGGATGCATGGAGGTTCCCGAATGGAACTTCGGGTTTGAATATGACGACCGCGGGCGAGTGGACATCCTCCGATCTCCTTTCTTTGACGTCGGATTCGACTTCGACGACACCGTCGAGGAGTATTTGGCCCGGATCGTACCCACTCTAATAGAGACCGTCGACGATCAATTTTCAGTTTACACTTGGATCGTTGAAGGACGTCGCACTGCATCACCTCCACGACCCGCACCGACCTCTTCCTCCCTACGGATCTACGACACCATCGCCCTAGGGGTGGTCTCATCAATCGTGTGGTTCTTCTTCTCCCAACAAGCTTAGGAGTAGGTAAATGAGAGCGGCCTCAAGGTGAGACAATCGCTTTGTTAACCCTGGGATTCTAGTTGATTTATTCATTTGCATTACTTTATTGAAGTCGTTATTTTATTGAACTTGTAAACTTTGCTGAATTTTCTTGCCTAAGCGTGGTTAACTTCTAAGATTTCCATTGAATCGTCAATTTAGCAAAGCTAGGGATGTATGATCTTTACTTCATAGAACTTCTATTAATTTCATAAGATTTGATTTCTGGATTCACATCAGAATCGTCTTAACTTTTGCTTGATAACTTTTATTATATGCACCATTTATTAGAGATAAATAACTCCCACCAAAGTCAAATATGCACATTCTCAATAAATCCTCCATTATTTTGTTAGTACATTCCATTTGCCCATTTATTTGTGGATGCAATATTGTACTAAAATATATTTGCATTCCTAATGCTTGTTCCACCTATCTCTAGATATTTGATGCAAACTTCAAATCCTTATTTGATATAATTATGTTAAGAACTCCATGTAATCGAACAATATCTATATATATCATTTAATTTTTCAACTATTTTCTTAATTCATATTGGTAGAAAATAAGCTAACTTAGTTAAACGACCCATACTCACCCACATAATCTTGTGTACTTTTTGGGATCTAGGTATTCTATTATGAAGGCCATTAATATTTTTTTCTCACTTTTAATAAGGAATATGTAATGGTTATAAATATTCATCAAGTCTCTAATGTTAAGCTTTTACACTTTGATAAGTCATATATTTTGACACATATTCTGCTACTTGTTTACTGCAAATCATCAAAAGAATTGCTTTAGTTCTTGTTATAACTTTGCATTACCTGGATGAATAATCTATTTGAAACCATGTGCTTCTTGCAATAATTTCTATCAAATTTCTTCATTATTTGGGACATGTAACCATCCTGTAAATTTTCAATTCCTTGTTTTTCTAAATGAAAATTAGAATTTCAACCATCTTAAATCTTTTGAATATAATGCTTAATTTTAAGAGATCTTTTTGTATTGATAAAGTTTATATTAATCAATGTTTTGATATCATGAATTGAATCGAAATTGCATTCTTCTTTTTACTAGTTATATATACTTGAAGCTTTTTTATTTCGAAAATCATATGAGGTACAATTTTTCATCAAGGGCTTCAACCTTAATATTTGCTTCGCCCAGGTGATACATAATCTCTAAATCATAATCCTATATTTCTAGCCAACATCTACACTTCAAATTTAATTTTTCCTTAGTACAAATATACTTTAAACTCTAATGATCTATGAATATCTCTTACTTATTTCTATATATATATATATATATATATATATATATATATATATATATATATATATATATATATATATATATATATAACATCTCCTAATTTTTAGAGCAAATACTACCATTTCTAATTCCAAATCATTTATTGGAAGATTTTTTTCATGTGATTTTAATTTTCTAGAAACACATGTTAAAATTTTTGCTTTTCACAGTAATACACATCCTAATCCTTAGCAAAGCATCACCATTGCCGTCTAAATCAATTATCAATTTTGTTTTATTATAAAAAATCTCATCAACTTTTGGAAACTATTATCACAATCAACAGTCCATTCATAATTGGCTGCTTTTTGAGTAACTCAAGTTAAAGGTGAACCAATTTTAAGAAATCTCTTATAAATTCATAATATAATGTTAATCAGAGAAAACTTCGAACTCAGCTACATTGTTTGGTCATGGGCATTCACTTATTGTTAATATTTTTTGTGGATCAATAAGTATCTCTTCTTTACTCATAATATGACCAAGGAATGCTACATTTGATAATCAATATTCAAAATTTAAAAATTTGACATAAATTTACAGCGTTTTAGTTACTAAAGCACTAAATGTAAATGTTTCTGATGATCTTTTTTATTCTTTGATTAGATTGATATGTCATCTATAAAAATAATGGCAAATTAATCTAAGTACACTTGCTGAATTATATTCATCAATCCATAAATGCAATCAGGGCATTAGGTAATTCAAATGGGATTAATAAAACCTCTTGGTGATTATATCAAGTTCGAAATACTATCTTTTGAATATCTTCATTTTTACCCTTCATTGGTGATAACTAAACTAAAGATCAATTTTTGAAAAAAAAAATAAAAAAGCTTTCTCCTTATAGATAATCAAACAAATCATCTATTCTTAATAATGGATACTTATTCCTAATTATCTTCTTGTTATGTTCTTGATAATATATGGACATTCTAATATTCTAATAGCTCTTTTATTTTATACACCAACTTCTTTTCTCAACAAACAATATACTATGATATTTTGATGACTATTCCATTCCCAATATCATATAAAATTCTGTGCATGATAAAATATGACGATTAGTTGAAATGTTTCCATCTTGAATCACAATGTTTACCTCTCTGAAGAATGAAGCATTCATGTGTTCCTTTAAAAAGTTTAACTAAAATTATTTTTCTTAATTCTATAAGTTGTAATGATATTCTTTGCATAGTATTATCAGATATGAATGAACAAGAAGCTTTAGAATTAAATTAAACTATGACTGATTCATCATAAAATGTATGAGTACCTAAGAGCACATTAGGAGATTCTCAGGACTCTTCTTGAGTTAGAGAATATATTTGTAGCTGGATAGATCAATCCCCATTGTGGTGGTGGTTTTGTGATGTATTGGGTTGTTTATGTTTAGTTTCTTAATTCTATAGGCTGTAATGATATTCCTTGCATAGCCTTATTATATATGAATGAACAAGAAGCTTTAGTATCAAATTAAACTATGACTGATTCATCATAAAATGTATAAGTACCTAAGGTCCCGTTAGGAGATTCTCAAGACTCTTCTTGAGTTAGAGAATATATTTGTACCTAGATAGATATATCTCCAATGTGGTGGTGTTTTCATGATGTATTGGGTTGTTTATGATTACTTGATTAGATTGTATTATAGAGTCACGGTTGGTGCTCGCTATTAGTGGAGTAATATTTGAAAGATTTTCTTAGTCTTGTCGAAAAGTAGGGCAATTCCTTATCATTTGCATAGGTTATTTGCAAATAAAACTTTTTTAAATGCTTGGATAACAAACATCTCAATTCTCTTTTCCATAGTTAGAACAATTGGGTTTAGAACCTGAATTTGAGCTTTCTCTTTAATGATGATTTCAAGGAGTCAACTGCTTAGATAGATTTAATGATGCTTTCAAGGAGTCAACTACTTAGATAGCTAATCTTGAGTCCAAGTTCACTAATTTAGTCTAATACGAGCTTTTGTAAGTATGCTTGGTCTCAATGATCTTTTGACCATTTAAACCCCTTTAAGCCTTCACGAAGTCCATCACGCATAGAATTTTATTGATTTAGAATTTCAAGAACACAATTGCCTGCGCCTATAAGAAACCCAATCAAATTATAGAACTTGAATTACTTTTGAAATCATATGGAAAACCATTGTGACTTGCATTAGGCTGATCTTGGGTCCAAGTTCACTAATTTAGCCTAATATGAGCTTTTCAAAGTATAGTTGGTCTCAATGATCTTCTGAGTTCTGACCATTTTAACCCACTAAAGCTTTCACTAAGCTCCTGTCACACAGAATTTAATTCCTTTAGAATTTCAAAACCCAATTGCGTGTGCCTATACGAAACCCAATCAAATATAAAACTAGAATTACTTCTCCATCAAATGGAAAACCGTTGTTATTTGTTATTTTGAAAATTTTTATATTGAATGATGATAATGTTCTATTTGGTTGATTACAAAACTGTTCAAATCACTCATGCAAATTCTTTTATTATCATTGCCATCCTTTTGCCTTTGATATAATATCTCGTGAAGCTCATCATATATACATTCATCTGCATCAAATGATAGTTTGAATCAATAATGTGAGAAAATGCTAAATATATCTACATGCTAATTGTCTGACTCTTAAAAACAATATCATGTTCATATTTTTCAGGGAATCACAGCAGCTGGACTCACTCAGTATAGAGCTTATTCAACAGATGAAGTAATTCAAACCTCATGACCAAGCTATCCATCATCTTCCCATAATTATATAAAATAGAGTAAAAGAAAACTCAAATTTCATTTCTCTTTCAGGTTATGCAATTGCTTCTGCAAGGAAATCGAAGCCGGACAACTGAGCCGACAAGAGTCAATGAGACCTCATCTAGATCACATGCTATACTTCAAGTACTATCACCATCCTTTCTAAAAGAGCTCTGATTGATACTTGGTCCTCATACAAATGACTAACTTCCAAGTTGAACACAGGTTGTTGCAGAATATCAAGTCAAAGACACAGTTAATGTGATCACAAGGGTAGGCAAGTTGTCTCTTATTGATCTAGCTGGTTCAGAGAGAGCTCTTGCAACAGATCTAAGAACACAAAGATCAATTGAGGGGGCAAATATCAACAGATCCCTCCTTGCATTGAGCAGCTGCATCAATGCACTTGTGGAAGGAAAGAGGCATATTCCATACCGAAATTCAAAGCTCACACAGCTTCTTAAGGACTCATTGGGTGGACCATGCAATACAGTCATGATTGCTAATATCAGCCCCAGTAACCTCTCTTTCAATGAGACGCAAAATACCCTTCATTGGGCTGATCGTGCGAAGGAGATAAGAAATAAGGTTTGCTAATTTTCTCACTCGAGTTTCTCAAATTTTTCTTTCGTATAATATGGTTTTTGTATTTGCATTTATCTTTACATTTCTATGTACATCTTAGGCAAGCTCAGTAGATGAGGAAGCAGTGCAGATCCCGGAGTTTGAAACTGAACAAACCAAACTCCTGCTTGAGTTACAGAAGCAAAATAGTGAGCTAAGGCAACAAGCTGTGCGCCTCCAAGAGAAGCTCTTCATTTCCCAAGCTCATGCATTAGTATCAAACTCACCACAGCAACCACCACCTACCTCCTCCCCTCTCAGCTCCACACCACACTCAACAAATCGTAAACACAAACGGTCTATTCTCGGTGGTGGCAACTGCTTCAGCACGCCAGATTCCATGAAAACAAGAACAGCTAATGAAAGAATTACCCAAGATTTGCAAAAGAGAGTAATGGAGTTGGAAATTGAGATTGAAAGGCTTAAAAAGGAACATGTTGTTCAGCTCAAGCAGAAGGATGATTTTATTCGCGGATTGATTGCAAAACAAGGAGAAGGTAAATGCAAGAGCAGGGTGGGAAAGAGAGCAAGCCTGCTTAAAGAAGATTTAAAGAGCCCAAGCCATCGGTTCACCTCTCCTCAGCCAATTGCTAAGAAGAGGAGCTTCTGGGATATTAGTGCCGCTAATAGTCCATCGGTCATTGCAGCAAATGGAAGGAAGACTAGAAGCCATGTAGCTCCACAGTCTCCTTCAGCTCCTTCAATGCTTCTTCCGGTATGAATCTCTATCCTTGTTTACGAATAGCATTACTCATTTTCTTGTATCAAAGCTAGAAAGTAAGAATTTCTCCAATATCTACAAGAACGAGAATAAGACTAAATGTGCATAAAAACTAGCTATTAAATTTGAGGGAAATTTTCAAATAATAGAATGATTGTTCTCCTTTGAAATAGATTTTGATGTCAAAAGGATGCGTAATAATTTTCTTAAGAGAAAACACAATTGTATGATAAGAAATTGTGATTTTTTTATGTGTGGCCTTTCAAATGAAATTTAAATAACATGAATTTTTTATGGTACCAAAAATTTTAAAGCAATGTTATATATCATTTATTCATCTATAGTTTTACACATCTTTGATGAATGAGTAAACTATTATAAAAATAAATGAAATTTGATTGATGTCCTTTAAAAACTATATATGAACAAAGGTATTTGTTGGCAAATAAGCTAAAATAAAAGCTAATAAAAGATACCTCCCAGAAATCTCCAATAAAATAAATTAATAGGTGGACTATGTTAAATTGTTTACGTTATAAGAATATCCCACCATTGTATGTCAAAAGAGGTTGATCTGCCAATAACTTCCTTCATACTTTTGCTTCTGTTTGTGAGTATTCATTCTCCTACTGATGCAGCTTGCATATCACTGTTTCTGGTTTGTGTTCATGTTGGGACCGCATGCTCTCAATTACCTTCTCCAGCCAGGTTTTGCATGGACAAAGCAGGATATGGCATCAAGGCAATGACTTGAGATGGAGATGAAAAGTTTATGAAATGATGGCAGCAGAATTTGGATTTTAAATGTGGAGAGGTCCGAATGGTTTATGAGTGAATTCCCTCCAGACAAAACTATGAAGGGTTTATGCAAACCCAATAGGGCGAGGGCAACTATTTGAGCTTTTGGCATGTAATTCAATGTCTATTTTGAGAAGTTAGTAGTATCTTTTATTTGCATTACAATTTGTAATATTTGCAAACTCTTGGATTTGTCTCTAAATATTAGTGCTCAATTCATTATGATGGTCCCTATTTGTAACGATTTAGTCTCTTGTATGATTTCACATGTCTTTTTAATTTTTCAAAAATTTAGCCTTTCTTTTACATGCCCTAGAAGAAAAAAGGATATTAATTATTCTGTGCAGGCGAACGTCGTCTAGAGACCAATTAGAATGCGTCACGTCACCCCTTCTCTATGAATCGCGGCTTGGCACTGCTCGGTACCGCGACCTGATACCGTTGATATGGCTACACCTAATTCATCTCTGGACGTAGAACTGTGTCCGGCCTCTGCACAGAATAACTTCTCCTGTAAGGGAAGGCCATTCTTGTAGTTCGTCCTTCTAGCTTGCCATCACAAGAATTTGTGCTCCTTTGAAAATGCTATAAAATCATGTAGTATTGTTGGTTTACCAACAAAGTAAAGAAGAAAAAAAATACTCATACCAACTCAATGATATCATCTAGGAAAATATTTTTAAGATATTTCCATCACCATACTCATATAAAGAGTTTAATGCTAAAATCTTCTCCACTTCTATTTCTTTAATATTTTAAATTAATTAGTAATTATCAAGTAGGCATCAGTTAAGTTATAAATTATGTACAAATAAAATTAATTTCTTGCAACCAAATAATTTTTTATAGCATTCTAACTAATCATATATCAGAAGTATGATATCATCAAATAGTATAAGCCAAGCTAGCATTAATTTGTCATATATAAATTTTGACTTCATTTGATAAAGATACCATTTCACTAAAAACAAAGTTATCTAAACCCTCACAAAGTTGAACAAACTGCTTTAATTTGAAAGCGTGTTGCATATGAATGCAAGGTTTGAAGTTGTCTTATATATAGTTTTAGTTAAGTTTTGTTTGGAATAACTGTTTTAGGTTTTATTTGGGACAATATTCACATTGCTTCATAAAAGTAGTTTTTTAATACCATTTTTTTTTCAACAACAAGAACAACAAGACCATCAAGCCTTTATCCCACTATGTGGGGTCGGCTACATGATTCCTTTTTCCATTGTGTTTTGTTAAGAGTCAAATTATTTTTTAAATCTAATAAAGAAAGGTAATTTCTAATGCTTTCTAGCCAACCTGTTTTAAGTCTATCTCTACCTTTCTTAATATAGGCCAAATCTAATACATCTACTCTCCAAATATGGTCATCGGAAGTCCGTCGTTTTACATGACCAAACCATCTAAGACGACTCTCTCTAATCTTATCTATCACTAGAACAACTCCAACCTTTTTTACGGATATGCTTGTTTCGTATCTTGTCTCTAAGAGTAAATTCACTCATTCACATAAGCATCCTCATCTCTGCAACACTTAACTTAATATTATGCTTCTCTTTTAATGTCCAACACTATGTGCCATAAAGAATTATAGGTCGCACCACCATCTTATAAATTTTTCCCTTAAGTTTGAGTAGTATTTTTGTGTCACAAAACAAACCTGAAGCATTCCTCCACTTCAACCATCCAACTTGAATTCTACTGACAATATCCCATCTATTTCACCCTCACTCTCAACAATAGACCCAAGATATCCAAAATGAGCACACTTATTAATGATTTGATGGCTCAAAGTCAGAAACCCCCTAGTAGATCTATTACTACTAAAACTACACTCCATATATTCGGTTTTAGATCTACTTAAATGAAAACCTTTAGACTCTAAAGTTAACCTCCATTTGAGTTTACCTTCAACTCCCTCTCTAGTCTTATCAATAGGAAGAATATCATTAGCAAAAAACATGCACCAAGGTACATCCTCTTACAAATGTCTAGTGAGAACATCCATGACTAAAGAAAAAAAGATAAGGGTGTAAGGCCGATCCTTTATGTAATCCAACTGAAATAGGAAAATACTTGGTCAAACCACCTTGTGTTTGAACACAAGTAACAACTCATACATATATATCCCAAATGAATTGAATATAAGCATTATTAACCCTTTATTTTCTAGAACTCTGCATAGCACTTCTCTTGAAACTTTATCATATATTTTCTCTGAATAAGTAAATATCATATGTAGATCCTCCTTATTCTCTCTAAACCTCTCCACCAACCATCTTAATAAATGAATAGCTTTCATAGTAGACCTACCATTAATGAATCCAAATTGATTTTGAGAAACATTAGTATTACATCGTAACCTATGCTCCATAATTCTCTCCCAAAGTTTTAAAGTATGACACATCAACTTAATTCCTCTATAATTCGCATAATCTTGTGCATCACATTTATTCTTAAAAATAGGAATCAACACACTCATTCTCCACTCATATGACATCCTTTTAGTCTTAAAAATAATATTAAAAATTTTAGTAACCTAAGAAATTCTATCATCTCCTAAGCATTTCAACATCTCTATTAGAATACCATCAAGTCCACTAGTTTTTTCATACTTCATTTTTTTAAAGCCCCTCTAACTTTAGTTTTATAAATACGCTGATAAAAATAAAAGTTCCTAATTTTATTTAGAGTGCTAAGGTCACTAAAGTCAATCATATTATCACAATATTTATTGAAAAGCTTAACAAAATATATCCTCCACCTTTGTTGAATATCATCTTCGAAAAAAAGCACTTTTTGATATTCTTCCTTAATGCACTTCACTTGAACTAAATTCTTATATTCTTATCTTTTTGTTTGGCTAACATATACATATATATTTTTTCCTCTTTAGAATATAATATATTATATCAATCATTAAATGCTAAATTTTTTGCATTGTAGATTGTTTTCTTAGAATATAATCTACTATATACATTCTTATAAGTGATGAGATATTCATCTCTTTTCTTAAATAAGGTATTATCAATTACAAAATCAATTGCTAGAGTAAAATTTAATATAGTGTTACAATCTTCATTAGTCACTTCAAACCCATAGTCATCATAAATACTTCTAAAATACTCTACTTCTCTTCCAATATGCCCATTTTAATCTCTTCCAATAAAAACTCTTTCTTTAAAATGTATCTTTTGAATTAATTTTTTTCAATTCATTCTAAAATTTTAATTTTAAATACATATCCAAACCTACTTGAGGAGTATAAACACTTATAATATTAAAAATCTTAGCATCAATAATAATCTTTAAATCAATAATTCTATCTTCAATTCTATTAATTTTTATAATATAATCCATAAAATTCTTATCTATAATCACACATACATCATTTTTAATACGTTTTCTACCAAAAGACCAAAGTTTAAATCCAAAACTATTAATATCCTTAGCCTTCTCTCTAACCCGTTTAATTTTCTGAATGCATAAAATATTTATCTTACTATGAATCATAGTATTAATTAATTTCATTAATTTACCTATAAGAGAACTTTCATTCTAGTATCCTATATGAATTCTAGTTTCATGGACTAGCCATTTTCCCACATCCGTCCATGATGTTGGAACTCATGCCTATTTAACATTGCCCCAGGTGCCGATGCAGCGGCCCTTGCACATTTCTTGTTGTATGCAGACCATACAGTGCATTGCTTCCAGAGAAACCTCTTTAACACAATGTATTAAATGATTCATGTCATGATTATTCGATAAGTTTTATACTGGTTGTCGACTACCTAATACAATCCTCAACTTTTTTCATTGAGGACTTAGGACCTAGCAATGAAAGTGTTTAATTCAAAAAAATTTTGAAAAAGAAAATTTGTACTAAAAAGATGCTTTAGAAAACAGCAAGAAAGTTATCCCAAACGAAACATTTGTATTGTTGAGGATTGTATTAGTATTGTATGAATGAACAAGTCTCCAGTCGACTGCATGCTTGTGCTTATTCTCCTCGCCTACAATTTACCAAGCCTTGTCCTCTTCTGCCATTTATATGTGATTTTCTCAGTTATATTATATAAAATAAATTGAAGTAAATATAAGGAATGATGTGAGCTGCCCATACGGAGAATTATATGCCTTCCATTAAAGTATAGAATTCTTTAAGGGTTGAATTTTTTTTTTTCTTTCTTTTTTAAGAGTTGAATATTCTTCCATAAATTAATCACGCGACCTCAGCATGTATATCGCCACACTTATCACTTTGAATTCACGAGAAGCTTAATCTATCTACCCTATAAATCTATAATTATTTTGTTTAGGTGAACCGCATCGTAGACCAGTTCGATAAATGCTTATAACCGGGCGGCACTTGTCAGTATATTGCGTATTCAGATCGTAATCTTGAATATAAAGCATTTGGGTCACCGCAAAATAGCTTTGTAAAAAGCTGCTTGAGTCATTTGGCCTCCCAAAGAAGTCAAATGCACACAATACCACACATTCATTCATTATGTATAGAGATATTTTTTTTTACTTGGAAAAATATAAATCTTTAAACTGTATTGATTTTTTTCTTTAAACTGTACCAAACGAAGCCGAAGTCTTAAGCTAAAAAATATATATATTTCATCGATATTTTCATCTGAGAAAAAATTTATATATATATATATATATATATATATATATATATATATATATATATATATATATATATTAGACTATGATGATTTTGTTAAGTAACTTTGGTCAATTTCTTCGAGGGACAATTCTTTGAGGAGCAGGAATCCTGAACGCTATTATTAAGTGTTTTCTAAAATTTGTGGCACTCGTTAGTTTGAAGACTTTTTTCATGATCAAATAAGATTAAACAACAAATAATTCTTACGTAATTTCTCGTATTTGGTAGACTTTGATGCATGGCAGTGCAAAATAGTTTAAAAATGGAAGTGAAATGAGATTTGAATTCCGATAATTTGATTACTTGTTGGCTTAGATTTCTGTGTCGATCGATTTTTCTCTATGCATTACTGTTAAGCTTAATTTATTTCTTTGGCATTCCCTCCATTAATAAGTTCCTTTATAAAGAAATATTGAATTGGGATTAGCTTTCCTATGTGGTTTGTGACTCACAATCTTTGTTAAGTAAAATTTTAAAGCAGATGACTCCCACACAAATTCCACGAACCTAAGTAGAAAATTGATCCCAATCAAAGGTGAATCAAAAGACGGATTCGTTTAGTCATTTTATTTAATTTATGTGACCTCTGAAAGAGAAAGGTATATAGTTGTTTGTATTTATTTTTTGTATTAAATTCCAACCATTGCAAGCTTTAATAAAATCTAACAAGCCTTGTAAGAAAATTTTGATCATCTAATTTTGTTATCTATGTTGTGTGTCAACATTTGTGTTGTATTAACTTTGAATGAAGTTCCAACACATTTACAAATAAAAGATAATTGTAATAAACACTTGAGTTTTTATGTTAAAAGCTCATATAGGGTGAAACTATGGGCTTGAACTAATTAAAATAATTCCATTTGTATTTTTTATAATTTAAAAGTGATACATTTCCATGTGACTAAATAATGTGTCAGAAAAATATAGTAGACTTTAACTATAATGAATAAATTTTGTGGTGGAGTTTAGAAAAGCCCTGTGGTATGGTAGTTATTTTCATGAGATCATTTTTTATTTATTTTGTTGTACTTCTTTGATGACGAGAGAGCAAAGTCTAAGAAGTTTAATATACATCCTATTATTGACATTGGGAGAAAGAGTTAATAGCATGCAATAGTATTACTGGTGATAACTTGTGTTTACCTTGTTGGTGAAGGTGGGTGATAAAGTTAGTAGGCCTTGTTGTAGCTAAGAAACATTGGGTAGATGAACATCATCAAGAAATAGTAGTCAATGGATCAAAGTCGAGAAATTTTAATGATCATAATGGTCTGGAAACAATGATTGATGGATCGTGGTCGGGTAATAGTGGCTAGAGGATTATTGTTGAATATTAGTGGTTAGAGGACGATGCTCGGGTGATGATAATTTAATGATCATATATAATTAGGCAATAGTAGTTAGAGTGCCATCATCGAGTAACAGTGGTCAAAAGGCATGGTTAGGAAATAATGATCAAAGGAATATGGACAGGTGACTGTGGTAAGGTGACATTAATTGGAGGAACTTGGTTGGACAATGGTGGTAAGAGGATCACTATCAGGCAAAATTGTTGAATGACCGTAGTTGATAAATGGTGGTTGAAGGGGTATATTTGTTTGTGGATGGTGGTTAGAGGACTATAGTTAGAAGATAATGATTAAATGATTGAAGTCATGCAATAATATTCAAAGGATTGATGTTTTTGAGGTTGGTTAGATGATCAAAGTTGTATAGTGGTGGTCAGACAATCATAATTGGGCAGTGATTGGAAGACTATAGTAGGCAATAGTGGTTGGAGAACAAATGTTGTGTGATGATGGTCAGATGAAAATAGTTGGCTGATGATGGTAAGAGGTTTACGGTTAGATGATAGTCGTTAAATGACTATAATCATATGATGATGATCAAAGGATTCTAGTCAAATAATATTTGTTGGAAGATGACGGTGGTGAAATCACCATAGTCATATGTTGGTGGTTGAGGACCATAATCACATAATAGTGATTGGATGATTTAAGTCGTTAATGGTAATTAGAGCATCATAGTAAAGTAATGATGATTGGAGGACAATAGTCGTATAATGATGGTTGGAGGATCATAGTCAGACAATAGTTGTCAAAATACTATAATTTAGTAACAGTGGTCAGAGGACTATAGTCAAGAAATAATGTTTGGAGGATTAAAGCTGAGCAATTGTGGTTAGACGATCGTATTTGGTGATAATAATTAGAGGATTATACTTAAGCAGTGATGGTTAGCAGGACAAACTCTAAAGAGGAATCGAATATTCTTAGTAAATGAATAGAGTTTAAAGGCCAATGGCTCTCTTAAAAGCCTCTAATTTTTCTCTATAAAAGGTAGAAAGATTTTTTTAATAAGAACTCAATCATTTAAGGTCTTCAAGGCTTGTAGTCTATATGATAAGGCTTTGCTCCTCCCTTGAAAAAAGAGTTGACTATCCTCACTAACTATAAGACGTTACCTCATTTTTATCATGCAATCAAACTCTTTCTTCCTTCACTCTTCCTTAGCATTTTGTCTCCTAACCCATTTTAGTTCCAAAACCTATGGATTCTCTATGAGGTAACCTAAGGACCTAGCTTGAGGCCACACCTAGACCATAGGAGATTTCCAAAGGTCCTCAAAGGTCTCATATCGTGCCATCTTCACACCTTTAAATCAAACCCTACACTTAACCCTTACACATAAAGCCTCATTGGCTATATAAGATAAAGCACATAAAAATGCTCACATTTCTCAAAATACATAAAGTCCTAAACCCACCAAAATTTGCATTTTGAACATCACATCTATATTGAGCATATCCATATCATTTGAAATGTCCCAAAAACCAATTTGAACCATTCTAAATCTTAAACCAAGCCTTGGTGAACCCTTTAACCAAAATTTAAATCTAAAATCCCAAAAACGCCCTTTATGTTTAATATATCAATTTTCAATATCTAGGTATGTCCAGCCCTTAAATTTGTATTTTAACCTTCATACCTACCCTTAAACTCAACAAAGACCACTTGATCCTATGGTTGACTGATAAGTGTAAATAATATGTTATTTTATGTGTTATATTTTAGTAAAATATATTATTTTAGTTACATTGTGTAAGAAAAATACATAAAGGCATAAAAAATCTAAGTTCCATATAGCGTCGTGACGTTGTAACAAATTTTGTTGTAGCTCCATCAAAGACACCAACTGAGTGCCAAAATATCAACATTGTAGTGCTAACTTCTCAATCAGATAGCGCCTGGAAGTCAAATATCAACTTTGCAATGTCGAGTGTTCTATTTTCCAGCATTGCGACATCACAATCAATAATGCCTCGGTGCCCAAATTTCCCTTTCGGTGCTGCAGCATCCAAAAGTCACCAGCACCACAACGTAGCTGTTGTAACTTCCCAAGGATACTGCCTATCAGTGAAGAAACACAAATATTCATTAAAGTAACTAATCCACATCAATAAGCATTATGGTGGAACAAGAAAAATAGTGTTATGATGTTAATTCATTTGTCCGGCACAGTAGCCCAATTTTTATAGTGTTGCAGTACCATATGCCTATTTTTATTTTTTATAAATAATCATTTTGTTATATTTATGGGAGCATTTAGTCACCTATATAATTTCAGTACAATTCAGAGTGCTTCTCTTAGTTTCTCTTAGGGTGACAACTAAGAAAATTTAGAGAAATATTTGTTACCATCAATAGAGTGTGTAACTTGTGTTTGTAGAATCAATGCTATAAGTAAAAAAAGAATTAATGAGTGTCAACGAGATCCATTGAACCTATCTGGTGATATCTACCTCTTATATTTTCTTTCTATCATGTTATTAATGAAAATAAGTTTGCTTCAACTTTTCTCTATGTTTAGCTAAATTCTCTAGTTTTGGATTGATGAAGTATCATTTAAGTACTAATGAGTTCTCTTATTCCATAAATAATTAAAATGATATTTTAATATTACCATATCTTAATTCAATGCACATAGCTGCTAGATATGTAGTTAAAATTAGGTATAATGTGGAGCCTCAATGGAGAGAAGTAGCATAACCAAGAATATTGAATTAGTATATGTCATGCCTAGGCATAGTGAATGAAACATACTAAATTCTTAAGGAGATAAAATAATCATAGAAATTTGATAGACATCTTTTATTCCTACAAGATCAACAGAGATCTAGTAATGCATATGCTTTGAATAACATCACAATTAAAAGAGAATCATTAGAGAAAATATATTATTAACATTCATTAATCAAAAATATTATATCAATATAGTGCATCCATTATCTTTATCTTTTTTTATTTAAGTGATTGAATCTCCATGATAATTATATTTATTTGAGTAGGATAATTATTATAATTTTAGTAGACAATACTAGTGAATTGCAAGTAAGTATATATTTCTCATAGGATTGATACTCTACTATATAACTATATTATTTGATTTAGTATGTATACTTATGTATATTAAGTGAGACTTTTTTACTTTTTATATCAAAGAAAACCAAAGAATTATTAGGGATAGATAAAGCCTTAAAGAATTTTGCAATTTTATATGTTACTCCACAGCCCTCATCATAAACTTAATCAACCATGCATGGTCATTTAGGCCATACACCTTTTATAGCCAAGCTCAATCCAATCCATGGAATGACTTGCCAATATACCTAATCACTTCCTTAAACTCCCATGGTTAACCTTAGTTGACTATTGTTGACTAAGTTAACCATGAATCCCCATTTTGACTTATACACACTTTCACTTGGACTAAACTCAAACCATATTGACCCTTGGACCAAGCCATATTCAAAAAATAAACCTATGTCCTAGACACCAAACCCTAGACTTGGAAACCCATGGTTTGATAAAGGTCAACCATTAGCATGCCCAAAGTGAGCAAAACTTGACCTAATCAAGATTAGCCTTGATTAATGCTTAAAATCCACCTTACTAGTTTCTCTCAATATTCTTGAAACCTTTCCAGCTTAGGCAAACACCTAGCCTCACTTATCTAGCAAATATTGGCTAACTCAAGCATAGCTTGGTCCAATATACTTAGAACTGACATTCTTTTCTATTCTTTGATCTCCCAATTTCTCAATCCTTAGATGACTCTCCTGACCCTTCCATGTTGCCTCTAAAGGCTGACATTGGCCGAGAGGGATGGCATACCAAGAATAGAGAATCCCCATATCTCTCTACCCAAATGACATTCAGGCAGTTAAGTATTCAAAAAGGAACTACACAGCATACTGAACATTCCTCATTCAATCTCATAGCTTCCAAACCCCTCTAGACCTAAGTTTTAGCAAGCTCTTTCTAGAAGATGATCGATAAAATCCATCTTCTTCCTCAGACACTCTCAGGCTTCAACCACTATAGCAAAGTTATTCCCTAAACCTAGGAAAACTAAAAGGAACCAAAATCCCCTCCATTCTTCACTCATGTAAGGTATAAGTTAAACCCAAACTCCCTAATTTGGGGTCTTAAACCTTTATGAAGAAAATCTCCACCCCATGTCATTGCATGTTTGGTTATCCTCAAAAATATAATTCTAGATCAATTTTTGGACATTTGACCTATTAAATCTCCTAAATAATTAGGATTTACATGAATGACCATTATTTAAGGCTAAACATCAAACTTAAAATCATAGTAGTTTATTTTATATATTTTGTTTTCTCGAGTCTTATTTAATCAAATCTACTCTTGTTCAACCTCCCCATAATTTACCCCTGTAAATTGTAACCATTTGATCATAGATTGAATGGTTATCATTCAATCTAATTTGTTATAACGCCCTATTGCAAATCAAGTAGCCAAATAGTGCATGCCATGTGGAAAGTGCATGCTGAGCTACCTGCTTATTATGTAAATCATGGAATTTGGGAATTATAAATTGATTTAAATGGCTAAAACTTCAAAATCATATTTCTTATGATCTAGTGGAAATTGAGTGTTTGACCCATCTATAGATTTAGGATAGAGAACACTTTTCAATGAAATTAAGTTTGAGGCCATTGGTTTTATCTATTACATGAAAATCACATAAAATAATAATACCTAATTTAATTTTCATGGCTTACCTTCAACTATATTTTCCCTCAAATTCTCAAGGGTTAATATTTGGGATGTATCTCACACTCCAAATTTATCCCATGGGTGTTTGAGGCATGCTTCGGCCTCAACTGAAATTTAAATTTCTAGGCTTCCATTTTATCCATCTGATTCAAATTACCATACTTCTCAATACATAGAGGGTTGTGATGTGATATTTATATGATCGTTAGGTATTTATATATGGATTCATTTTCCATTGATTTTATTGAGATAGTTTCTACTTAGTTTTTGCCTGGTTGATTGTCTTATAACTTGTATATTTTTTATGATTCTAAATATTATTATTTTGATTATTATTTCTTCAAACATTTTTTGAAAGAATTATTTTGCTCTTGTGTGTACTAACATTTCAGGGAAATCATATTCCAAATTATTGAAGAATTCAAATTAAGATTAGTCTAGAGTTTATTGTAATTGAAGTCTCTATTTTTTATTTTATTGAGTCTGAGAGAGTGTGATTGTAATTGAGTAACTGAGCACACACACACTGGGAGAAAGTTTTAAAATTCATATTCTAAATTGATCGTACTGTATGATATCCATTAATACAGGATGATCTAGTCAGTTATTTTCCCCGACGAGCAGTCGAACGAACATAAATAAAAACTTTTCATACTGTATAAACCCAGTTCTACACGCCATCTAGAGTAAAAAATGGATGGGTCCTTGTTCGCTCAAATAAATTTTTTCTAAGTATGAAGCATATTGTACGAACCCAGTTCATATATGTCTTTTAGAGTAGGAAATTATGAGGTCCCATTTTGTCCTGATGTTTTGTTCAGCCGAATTTGATAATTTTTATAATTGATCATACCGTACGATGATGTCATTGTCTATACGCCATCAAGAGTATGAAATTATTGAGTTCCTTTTCATACTGACAAACTTGAAAAATTTTCTAACTATTCGTACCGGACGAATATGGTTCGTACCGAACGATGATCATGTATAAAATTATTTCATACCTATTCACTATAGGTTCGTATGCAACATTTTTTGAGCTTTTCGTACATACGAACTCTGATCATACTATACGAACGTGGACGCTCAAAATTAAAAAATTCAATTTTCTGGACAGTTTTCATGTCTTTTGTATAAAAGGTCCACGAAAACTGATGTGAAAATGTCTTGTCTTCATGATTTTTAAGGGCAATTGAAAGAGAGAGTGTGAGAGAGTGTTTGAGAGAGATTTCTTGCAAGTGGAGTGTGAAGTGTTCATAAGGTTATTTAAAGTTAAGGATCTCTTTATAATTTTGGTTATCACTCTTCCTCTTATCCTTCTAAATTATTCATGTGAAGATCTTTGAAGAAGATTCAGTACTCTATCGACACTTGGATGGTGTGAAAGGACGAAGGTTCTCTACCTACACTTGGAGGGTGTAAAAGAATAAAGGTTCTCTGCCTACACTTGGAGGGTGTAAAAAGATGACATTTCTCTACCAACACTTAGAGAGTATGAAAGGATGATGGTTCTCTGCCACACTGGGGATTGGTGGAAGAGAGGTTTCTATAAATGCTTATCCCTCTTACTATGGGGGCAAAAAGAGAGTCACTTTGGTAATAGTGCAATACCTGAAGAGAGAGTCTTCAGGGAGTGGATGTAGGTCGTGTTTGACTGAACCACTATAAATATTTGTGTCATTTTAATTATGTATTTATTTACTACAAGTTATTTATCTATGGTTGAAAAGTTATTTTGTAACTTTAATTAACTTGATTTAAAATTTTTAACAGCTTTCAAATTTTAAATTCAAGAGAATTTTTTTAAATTATCAATTCACCCCCCCCTCTTCGTTAGCCTTGGGATAATAGTTTAGGCTTAACAACCTAATCTAGTTTCAGCAAGTGGTATCAGAGCTTTGTTTCAAAACTATAAGTTTAGATTACTTTTTAAAAAATAAGAATGGCTACTTTTGGAAATCGAAACACACCTGAAGGTTATTCAATCACTAGACCTCCATTATTTGACAATATTCCTTTTAATGTTTGGAAAACACGCATGTCTACTTTTCTGCAAACACTAGATTATCACATGTGGATTTTAGTTCAAGAAAGGTATACAAAACCAACTAGATTGGTTAATTACATTAGAGTTGAATCATCTTTTGCTGATTGGACTATAGAATAATGACTTAGCATAGTTAAGTGTTAAATGCTTAAATAATTTCTTTTATGCAGTTAAGTCAACAGATTACATGCAGATTTTCACTTACAAAAGTGGAAAGGACATATGGGATAGACTTTGTATTACTTATGAAGGGAATAATGAAGTAAAGCAATCTAGACTAAACATCTTATTACATGACTATGAGTTATTTCACATAAAACCAAATAAATCAATTTCTGAAATGTATACAAGATTCACTCAAATAGTCACTTCTTTGTATATTATAGGTAGGAAATTAACGAATGCTAAATTAATGAATAAAATACTGTATTATTTGTCTACTACTTATGATGCTAAAATAACTATGATTACAGAGTCTAAAAATTTAAATATTTACTCTATTGACAATCTCCTTAGATCATTAATTACTTACGAGCAAGGAGTTAGTCAAAGAAAGATTGATGCAGGAGAATAACCCAAAGGAGAAGAATATATCACTAAAAGTGGAGGAACCAAAGAGTGATCAGTCACAACTTAAGTTTGAGAATGACATTGCTTTGATGACTAGGCAATTCATGAGCTTTCTTAAAAGGGAGCAGAGGAGATGCTAGTAGTAGAACAGAGGTAAGTTTAATAAAAATGTTAAGGTTTCTAATAATGTGATTTGTTATGAATGCAGGAAATTTGGACATATAAAATTGAATTGACCCAATCTCAAAGCCACTCATAGTAAGGAGAAAATATAGGAGAAAGCAAATGCGAAGAAGGGCAAGAAGAGATTTCAAAGAGCTTTTTGGGCGAACTCAGCTTCAGATTCATCAAAAAAAAAAAAGAAAAAAAAAAGAGAAAAAAGTCACCAATTTGTGCTTAATGACCGACAATCTTAATCAATCAGATCATGAAGAGGTATTTGACTTGACTTATAATTATTTGTTAGAAGTTTTTGAAAGAATTCAGGACGCATATAAAAAGCTTAAGAAAATGCATGCTAGTTTAAATCTTGAAATGTTAGAATTGCAAAGAGAGCATAAAATTCTTAGGAAAGATCACGTATTGATAGATAATAACCACATGAGCTTACTTGATGAATTTGATGACTTAAATAAAAAGAATGATCTTTTAAAGTCATCATATTTCCAATTAGAAAAAGAATTTAAGGATTTTAAGGATGAATCAAAAAGTAGATAGCATAATTTAAAATATGATATTAATATCTTAGAAGATGTAAACACATTTCTTAAGTTAAAAGTGAAAGCTCTCAAGGAAAATAGGATACCCTCAATACTTGAAGATTTATAAATCCTAATTTGAGGTCAAAAATTTTACAACTTAGGAAAAGAACTAATTATTATAGAAGATTAATAAATCCATTTTCTGGAGTTAAATGTTATTCTTATGAAATGATTGGACATATTACACACACTTATACTTTGAATATAAAAAATTATTTAGTATGAAAACCTAAGATGCATATACCTAAACATATCATACATGCATCTAATTTTATTTTACTAAAAGGAAAACCCAAACTTATTTTGATTCCCAAGTCTAACATTTGATTATTTTGCAGGAACGCTCTCATATAAGGCCTCGTGAGAGGATTTGGTACTTAGACAGTAGTTGCTCTAAGCATATGACTAGAGACACTAAGCAATTTATATCGTTGGAAGCTAGAAGTGGAGATAAGGTTACACTTGAAGATAACACCACTAGGAAAGTGGTTGGATCAGGTATGATTAAAAATTTGCAAAAAATTTTCATAGAATAAGGCTTAAAGCATAATTTGTTAAGTATAAGTTAGCTCTGTGATAAAGGGTACAATGTAAAATTCTTTCCACTAGCTACATATTAAGCTTGTATGGTAATGATATTTTACATGAAAAAAGGGTAAATAATGTTAATATACTAGATTTAAATTATATTTCAGTTTCTAATGTTTTTTGTTTGAAAACTGTTTCTAATAATTCATGGTTATGACATAGGAGACTCTGTCACTCTAGCATGAAAAACCTTAGAAAAATTACTCAAAAAGATTTGGTTAGAGGTATACTAAACAAGACTTTACTAAAGATCACCTTTGCGATGTAAGTCAATTAGAAAAATAGGTGAAGTCTTCTTTTCATTCCAATAAGGATCTTAGAACTAGTAAACCTTTGAAGATTATTTATATGGATCTTTTTGGACCGGTTAGCACTATTAGTCTAGGAGGGAAGGTATATAGTTTTGTGATTGTGGATGATTTCTCAAGATTCAAGTGGGTTATGTTTGAATAGTTGCTATTTGAATGATTTATATTTGTGCAACTTATGTAGTTTTGATGATTCCAAACATTATTGTTCAGATGTATAGTTATCTCCTAACAATTTTAGAAGTTTTGCACTTGCTCTTGTGTGTACTAACATTTCAGGAAAATCAGACTCCAGACTACGAAAACTTCAAATCAAATTCAACATGTGATATTTTGTTTATTTGAAGTTTGTCTTTTCTTTGAATTAATTTTGAAAGGGAGTGATTGTAATTGAGTGAATAAAATCTCACACACACAAATAAGGAGATCTTGAAATTCTATACATATCGTACAGGACGATATTTATCGTACTAGACGATCTGTCAGTTATCTCCTGTAGAGCATTTGGAACGAATAGGAACTTGCTTGGAAAAATTTTTCTAAGTCCTATTCGTCCAGGACGAATTTTATTATCGTCCCGGACGATGGGTTCTCTGTAAAATTTTCGTCCAGACGAATTTTACCATCGTACGAGGCGACCAGTTCTCTGGAAAATTTTCGTCCAGACGAAAATAAATATCGTACCGGACGATCAGCTCTCTGGAAAATTTTCGTCCAGACGAAAACAAATTATCGTCCGCGGCGATGGGTGCTCTGGAAAATTTTCGTCCAGACGAAATAAATAATCGTCTAGGACGATCGGCTCTCTGGAAAATTTTCGTCCAGACGAACATATTTTCGTCCAAACGATGAACCGACTTAGAACAGTTTTCAGCAGTTTCTAGAACCGACCTGGTAATAACCGTTCGTACTGGACGAACCTAGTTCGTACAGGACGATCAGCTGTACGAAGTCATTTCGTACACATATACAAATGGGGTCGTTTCAGATCGTTTAAGTAAAATTGTCCAGGACGATCCAGGATCGTATAGGACGATCCACTGCATACATAATTGGAAATTTGCAGTTTTTGTGCGGTTTTTCTTGTCTTTTCTATAAAAGGTCCAAATTAGACTGCCACCCAATCTTTTTGTCATTTGATCTTCGTGCCTCTTGAGAGAATAGCCAAGGAGAGAGTGGAAGAGAGCATTCAAAGGAGGATTCCTACCACTGGAGCGAAAAGGCTTCACTTGGATTGCTAAGGTAAGAGTCTTTACTTGTGAAATTGGATTTCTTCACTCTTTTCTTTCTTCTTTCTAGATTCTTGTGAGAAGATCATTCAAGAAGGTCCGGTTCTCTGCCGACACTTGGAGAGTGTGAACAGACGAGGGTTCTCTGCCCACACTAGGAGAGTGTAAAAGGGAGAAGGTTCTCTGCCTACACTTGGAGAGTGTGAACAGTCTTAGGGTTCTCTGCCCACACTAGGAGAGTGTGAAAGGACGACGGTTCTCTGCCAGCACTGTGGATTGTGTAAAAGGACGACGGATCTCTGCCGCACCGGGTAGTGGTGAAAAGAGTGTTTTGTACAGGCTTCTCCGCCTTGCTGTGGGTGCTAAAGGAGAGTCACTTTGTGGTATTAGTGCAATACTCAGAGGGTGCCTCTGAGGAGTGGATGTAGGTCTGGTTATAGACCGAACCACTATAAATCTGGTGTCATTTACTTTATTGCATTTATGTTTCCGCACTTTGAATTTCAGTTTTAACAACTCTGTGGTTGAAAAACATTTTTCTACTAACTTTAAAAGAAAATTTTATTTCGGTTCAACTTTATTATTAAGAGGGTTTAAAATTTTTAAAACTACCAATTCACCCCCCTCTTGGTAGCCGTGGGACATTTACTTAGGCTTAACAACCTAATTACTGGACTCAACAAGTGGTATCAGAGCATTGTTTCAAAATCATAAGTTTGAATTACTTTTTGATTAACGTAGATGGCTACATTTGGAAACCAAAACACACCTGAGGGTTACTCTATCACTAGACCTCCACTGTTTGACAATATTCCTTTTGATTTTTGGAAAACACGCATGTCTACTTTCTTACAGTCACTTGATTATCGCATGTGGATGCTAGTCCAGGAAGGTTACACAAAACCAACTAGATTAGTTGATGGAATTAGGGTAGATACACCCTATGCAGATTGGACTATAGAAGAACGTGACTTAGCACAATTAAATGCAAAATGTTTAAATAGTTTCTTTTGTGCTTTAAAATCTGAAGACTACATGCGGGTTTCCACTTGTAAAAGCGGAAAAGACATATGGGATAGACTTTGTATTACTTATGAAGGGACAAATGAGGTTAAGCAATCAAGACTCAATATCTTGTTACATGACTACGAATTATTTCGCATGAAACATAATTAATCTATATCTGACATGTACACAAGATTCACTCAAATTGTCACCTCTTTGCATGCACTTGGTAGGGAATTAACTAATGCTGAAATGGTTAATAAGATTCTTCGTTGTTTACCTACTACATATGATGCTAAAATTACTGCAATTACAGAGTCAAAAGATCTAAACATTTATTCTATTGACAATCTTCTTGGTTCACTCATTGCTTACGAGCAAGGAGTAAGTCAAAGAAAGATTGATGCAGGTGAACCAAGAAAGGACAAGAATATTGCACTAAATGTGGAAGAGTCAGAAAGTGAACACTCACAACCTGAGGATGAAGACGATATTGCACTGATGACTAGACAATTCAGAAGCTTTTTAAAGAGGAAGCAGAAGAGACGCCAGCAATGGAATAGAGGTAAGTATAACAGAAATGGCAAGGTTTCTAATGAAGTGATTTGTTATGAATGCAGGAAACCAGGTCATATAAAGACTGATTGTCCAAAACTCAAAGCCACTCCTAGCAAGGAGAAGGTAGAGGAGAAACCAATGGTAAAGAAGGGCAAGAAGAAGTTTCAAAAGGCTTTTTGGGCGGACTCAGCTTCAGACTCATCTGAGACTGAAAAAGAAGAAAAAGTCACCAACCTTTGCTTGATGGAAGATAAATCTGAACAATCAGATCAAGAAGAGGTATGTGATTTAACTTATAATGAATTGTTTGAAGTTTCTGAACACATGCATGATGCATATAGGAAAACGAAAAAGATGCATGCTAGTTTAGTTTTAGAATTGGAAGAGCTTAATAAGGAACACGAAATCCTTAGGAAAGATCATGCTTTAGTTGATAGCAACCACATGAAACTACTTGATGAATATGATGACTTGAATAAAAATTTTGAGAATTTAAAATCATCCTATGCTGAACTTGAAAAAGAATTTAAGAAATTTAAGGATGAATCTGAGCACAAGACATATAGAATCAATTATACAAATCGAATCTTGGAGGATATGAATTCATTTTACAAACTTACTATAAGAGCTCTCGAGGATAATAGGAACCCCCCTAAACTTGAAGATTTTACAAATCCTAAATATTATCCTAAATTCATGAAATCCCTTAGAAGACAATCATATGAAAGAAAACATAGGAATATTTTTCCTAATGTTAAATGTAACAATTGTGGATTTTTGGGACATATATCTCACACCTGCACTTTAAAGATGAAACCTAATTTGGTGTGGAGAACTAAGATGCATAAACCTAGACATATCACACATGCATCTGATTATAAATTTCATAAAGGTGAACCCAAACTAGTTTGGTTTCCCAGGTCTAACATTTGAGAATTTTACAGGTATACTCTCACACAAGACCTCGTGAGAGTATATGGTACCTGGACAGCGGATGTTCTAAGCACATGACTGGAGATACTGCTCAATTCATAACGCTGGAAGCCAGGAGTGGAGGCAAGGTTACACTTGGAGATAATACCACAAAAAAAGTGGTTGGATCAGGTATGATTGGAAATTTGAAAAACTTTTTCATAGATAATGTTTTATTAGTTGAAGGCTTAAAACATAATTTGCTTAGCATAAGTCAGCTATGTGATAAGGGCTATAATGTAAAATTTTTACCTACTAGCTGCATAATTAGCCTAAATGGGAAAATTGTTTTAAATGGAAAAAGGGTGAACAATGTCTACATGCTAGATTTAAATTGTATTCAATCTCCTACTGCTTTTTGTTTGAAAACTGTTTCTGATGAATCATGGCTTTGGCATAGGAGACTTTGTCATTCTAGTATGAAAAATCTTAGAAAAATTACCCAAAAGAATTTGGTGAGAGGAATACCTAAACTAGACTTTACTAAGGACCATCTGTGTGATGCATGTCAACTAGGAAAACAAGTGAAGTCCTCTTTTAAGTCCAATAAAGATCTAAGGACCAGTAAATCATTAGAAATTCTTCACATGGATCTTTTTGGACCTGTAAGCACGGTAAGTCTAGGAGGAAAGGTATATGGATTTGTTATAGTAGATGATTTTTCAAGATTCACCTGAGTTAAATTTCTTTTTCATAAGAGTGAATCATTTGAGGAATTTAGAAATTTTTTAACTTGGATACAAAGAAAACTAGGATGTGAAATAATTTCTATACAAAGTGATCATGGAGGAGAATTTGAAAATTAAAGATTTGAAGATCTCTGTAAAGAAAAGGGTATTGATCACAATTTTTCTGCACCTAGAACTCCTCAACAAAATGGAGTAGTTGAAAGAAAGAACAGAACATTAATAGAAGCCGCCCGAGCAATGTTAGCAGAATACTCACTTCCTAGATATTTTTGGGCTGAGGCGGTTAGCACTGCATGCTATGTTCTGAATAGGGTGAATGTGAGATCAAATTTGAATAAAACACCCTACGAATTACTAAAAGGTAGAACACCAAATTTGTCTCATTTACATGTATTTGGTTGCAAGGTGTTCATACATAATAATGGAAAATCTGCCTTAGGAAAATTTGATCCAAAATCAGATGAAGGAATTTTTGTTGGATATTCAAGTGTTGGAAAATCTTATAGAGTATTCAACAAAAGAACTTTAGTCATTGAAGAAACCACACATGTTGTTTTTGATGAAAATGGAAACATGGAAGAGCCAAAAGTTGTTGAAGAAGAAATTGAAGAAAACTCCCAAAAGATTGATAGATTAAATTTGGAAGAGAATGTGGAAGAAAATTTAGAAAGAGAAGACCCTTTGCCTAGAGATATGAGATTTTCTAAAAATCACCCAAAGGAATTAATTATAGGTGAACCAAGTGAGGGTGTTAGAACTAGGCGTGGATTAAACAAGGAAGTCAATCATTCAGCCTTTATTTCAACTATTGAACCCACTAACATTGATCAAGCACTTTCAGATGAATTTTGGATATTGGCCATGCAAGAAGAGTTAAATCAATTTGTAAGAAATAAAGTTTGAGAACTAACTACAAGGCCAAAAGATCAAAGTGTTGTTGGAACCAAGTGGGTGTTCAAAAATAAAATGAATGACTCAGGAGTTATGTGGATGACATCATCTTTGGATCTTCAAATAAACATCTTTGTGATGATTTTTCTAAAACAATGAGTAGTGAATTTGAAATGAGTCTAATGGGAGATTTAAATTACTTTCTAGGATTTAGCATTAAGCAACTTGAGGAAGGTACTTTTCTTAGTCAAACCAAATATATTAAGGACATCCTCAAAAAATATGAAATGGACAATGCTAAACCTGTTAGTACACCAATGAGTTCTTCAGTTCAGTTAGATAAAGACCTTAAGGGAAAATCTGTTGATCAAAAGAAATTTAGAGGGATAATTGGATCTTTACTTTACTTGACTGCTAGCCGACCAGATATTATGTTTAGTGTTTGCTTATGTGCTAGATTTCAATCAGATCCAAAAGAATCACATTTGACAGCAGTGAAAAGGATTTTAAGATATCTACTAGGAACACAAAACTTAGGAATTTGGTATCCTAAGTTTAGCTCTTCATTTGAAATTATTGGTTACTCAGATTCTGACTTTGCAGGCTGTAGAGTGGATAGGAAAAGCACTTCTGGAACATGTTAATTCATTGGAAATTCATTAGTTTCATGGTCTAGTAGAAAACAAAATTCAGTGGCACTATCTACTGCAGAAGCAGAATACATTGCATTAGGAAGTTGTGTGGCACAAGTACTTTGGTTAAAACAACAGTTGATTGACTTAGGATTAACTATAGGCACTATTCCAATTTATTGTGACAATACTAGTGCTATTTGCATTTCCAAAAATCCTATTCAACATTCTAGAACCAAACACATCGATATAAGGCATCATTTCATAAGGGATCATGTATCCAAAGGAGAAATTGAACTCATACATGTTTCAACTGAAAATCAACTTGCAGACATTTTTACAAAACCTTTAGCCTTTGATACCTTCAGTACTTTAAGAACAAGACTTGGTGTTATTGATTTGAATGCTTAACTAAAATGTCTTTGCAACATTGATACTTGTTGTGTTTTGTTTTTTGTAATTTTGTGAATTTTGTGTGTTTTTAATGAATTGTTCTTTGATTTATGATTTTGGTTTTATGTTTTCTGTGTTTTTGTTGATTTTGTTAATTTAAAAAAGAAAAATTCAAAATTAAAATTTTTTTTGGAGGAAATCGTCCAGGACGAAATGTTTTCGTACGGGACGATATGTGAAGGAACAGTTTGCGCGAATTTAAACCGTTTTGAGAGCAATTTTTAATTTGATCGTCTGTACGATATTTAATCGTCCAGTACGAATTTTTTTTTCTCTCAAACGTCGGGACGATTGAATGCAGCGGTTGAGTGGATAAGACAGTTTTTAATACGAACTTCGTCTGTACAAAATTTTTTCGTCTGTACGAACATGTGTCGGTTCATTGTAGGGGACGGTTTTCAAGAGTCATTAAAACGAAACACTTTTCGATCGTCTGTACGAAATTTTTTCGTATGTACGATCGGTCAAGTTAAAAAGCCTGTACGAAGGGACGCATCGTAAGTTGTGTTGAATACGAAAAGCCGTTACATTTTGGACGAATTGGATCGTCTGTACGAAATTACTTCGTCCAGACGAACGATAATTTTTCGTCCAGGACGAATATTTTTGTCCAGGACGAACGTATCGTTTTTCTTTAAATATGAAGGCTTTCAAACTTGACAATCACACTTTCAAACATCTTTTTCAATCCCTTTCTACATTAAATCAACTATGACATCCTCTAGCAAAAGACAAAAAGTTTTGGTGAAGAAACCTAACAGGAATGCCCCGGACAACTTTCTTTCCAAGGCAAATGAGGAATCTTTTCCTCGTTTTGCATCTGCAAAAATCACTCCGTCTCGCAATCTTATCCAAACAGAGTTGAAATTTCGGGTATTGCACCTCTTCGCCTCAACCCAATTTCAGTTCATTCTTTCTCTTGTCCACTTCTACAATAAGCAAACCTACCATTACTTTCTAGCCAACATGAGTTTCAATTCTGACCACTCTATCATTAGTTCTTTTGTTTTTAAACAAAAAGTTGAGATCACCAAGCACGACCTTGGTGCATTTTTAAACTTAAGGACTGAAGGATATAGAGCCCACACCCTAATGTCAGAAACCTCCTTCAAATGGTTTCAAATCAATACGGTAATTAGAGAAAATGCGATTGACAATCATGTTGCTAGAGTGGCCGGTATGACCCAAGATGCCCGAATCATCCAGCATATCCTTAGATCCTCAATTATTCCTAAAGCTGGTGATAGGATTAACATTACTCCTCTCCTTTCTTGTCTAACTTTTTTAATCATGAAAAGACATCCTATTGATGAAGCCCAACTCATCCTAGATCATATCTATGGGCTTTCAGAAATAGGACATCCTGATCAGAAGAGGAAGAAGAACATTTCTTTAGGGCACTTGATTACTTATATTTTGGAGAAGAAGTACAATATAGTGCATCCTGATGAAGAATATGAAGAGCCAGTTTACTATAACGATGCATCTTTCAGATTGCTCTTCAAGGAGGAGAAAGAGAAAGCACATGCTAGTGCTTCAGAAGAAGAAGAAGAAGAAGGAGTGCAAGGTTCTGCTTCTCAATCAGATTACCAGAATCTGATTGAGAGATTTGATAGACTAGAGACTCACATTGATCAAAGATTTGATCAATTTGATGCTCAACTTACGCAGCAGCAACAAGACAATGGTAACATTAAAGATGAAGTTCATGAAATTAATACCAATGTCATGTTGATGGCCTCCTACTTCAATCTCTTTGGCGGCATTCCTCCTCCTCCTCCAGAACAGTAGATTTTTTTTATGTGTGTCTGATGTATTTTTTTTTTGTTTGTTTTGTTTTTGTTTGCTTTTATGTTTCTAAGTTCAATGTATCTTTTTTTTTTTGTAATCCGTTCCTTTAATTTTAATGAAAGTTTGTTTTTATTAGATTTGTTTTGAAATGTGGCTAATGTTTATGAATTTCATTAGTAATTTTTTAATCTACATAGTGCTTAAATTCGATTGTAATTTGAGATTATCTATATTAGAAAATCTAGACTTTCTAAATTTATAATTTGTTTATAACTTGTTGTAATTAGAATTTTTAAATTCATGTCTATTCATTTAGACTACATAAAAGTTAATATTTTTATTGCAATTTTGATGTTTCCTTATTTTTTATTTCTATGCTCAAATGATATTTATGCACCTAGAAATATTTGAAATTTTAGATTATAGATTTTGGAAAGAATTGGTCAAATTACTCTTGAACATTGTACAAATGTACAAAAATCAAAAGCAATTCACAAAAATTTGCAAAGTGAAAAAGAGGCACAAAATAAGCCCAACCAAAGAAAAATGCACAAAAATGTGCTCCAAAATTTTGAAAAGATGTGCAAAGCACCACATGAGGTAATTCTCTTCTTTCCAAATTCGTTCAATCTCTTAATTCAAGTTGATCTTATGTTCATTTATATTATATTGAACTTTGAAATATAGAAATTTTTTTTACATCTCTCTTGTAATGATCTTCAATAGTCAAATGTCTAATTTGAATCATGTCTTTGATAAATTCTTTTTACTTACAATGTTATATCATTTCTTAAATTTTATGAATTTCTATGATTCACCTAATATCTTTAGTTTAAAATTGCATACCCTATGTCAAATCATAATTTAGATTAAATTTTTAAAATGAATTTCATAAAATTATTTACATTTCTTGTCTTTTTTCTTCTTCACTTTTTGTTGCTGTCAAAAATGGGGAGAAATTATTGTGTTGTGTTTTGTGATTTTTATTTTTGTTTTCTATTTTTTATTTCTGTTTACAAGTTTTTTGTTTGTGTTAAAAAATTTTGAAAAACATAAATATTGTTCTTTAATGCCTCCTTATTTTAATGTACTCATAAATTCAGGGGGAGTTTAGGAGATAAGAGATTTGTTTTAACTTGAAACCATACTAATAATAATTGTTTTGCCATCATCAAAAAGGGGGAGATTGTTTGAATAGTTGCTATTTGAATGATTTATATTTGTGCAACTTATGTAGTTTTGATGATTTCAAACATTATTGTTCAGATGTATAGTTATCTCCTAACAATTTTAGAAGTTTTGCACTTGCTCTTGTGTGTACTAACATTTCAGGAAAATCAGACTCCAGACTACGAAAACTTCAAATCAAATTCAACATGTGATATTTTGTTTATTTGAAGTTTGTATTTTCTTTGAATTAATTTTGAAAGGGAGTGATTGTAATTGAGTGAATAAAATCTCACACACACAAATAAGGAGATCTTGAAATTCTATACATATCGTACAGGACGATATTTATCGTACTGGACGATCTGTCAGTTATCTCATGTAGAGTATTTGGAACGAATAGGAACTTGCTTGGAAAAATTTTTCTAAGTCCTATTCGTCCAGGACGAATTTTATTATCGTCCCGGACGATGGGTTCTCTGTAAAATTTTCGTCCAGATGAATTTTACCATCGTACGAGGCGACCAGTCCTCTGGAAAATTTTCGTCCAGACGAAAATAAATATCGTACCGGACGATCAGCTCTCTGGAAAATTTTCGTCCAGACAAAAACAAATTATCGTCCGCGGCGATGGGTGCTCTGGAAAATTTTTGTCCAGACGAAATAAATAATTGTCCAGGACGATCGGCTCTCTGGAAAATTTTCGTCCAGACGAACATATTTTCGTCCAAACGATGAACCGACTTAGAACAGTTTTCAGCAGTTTCTAGAACCGACCTGCTAATAACCGTTCGTACTGGACGAACCTAGTTCGTACAGGACGATCAGCTGTACGAAGTCATTTCGTACACATATACAAATGGGGTCGTTTCAGATCGTTTAAGTAAAATCATCCAGGACGATCCAGGATCGTACAGGACGATCCACTGCGTACAGAATTGGAAATTTGCAGTTTTTGGGCGGTTTTTCTTGTCTTTTCTATAAAAGGTCAAAATTAGACTGCCACCCAATCTTTTTGTCATTTGATCTTCGTGCCTCTTGAGAGAATAGCCAAGGAGAGAGTGGAAGAGAGCATTCAAAGGAGGATTCCTACCACTGGAGCGAAAAGGCTTCACTTGGATTGCTAAGGTAAGAGTCTTTACTTGTGAAATTGGATTTCTTCACTCTTTTCTTTCTTCTTTCTAGATTCTTGTGAGAAGATCATTCAAGAAGGTCTGGTTCTCTGCCGACACTTGGAGAGTGTGAACAGACGAGGGTTCTCTGCCCACACTAGGAGAGTGTAAAAGGGAGAAGGTTCTCTGCCTACACTTGGAGAGTGTGAACAGCCTTAGGGTTCTCTGCCCACACTAAGAGAGTGTGAAAGGACGACGGTTCTCTGCCAGCACTGTGGATTGTGTAAAAGGACGACGGTTCTCTGCCGCACCGGGTAGTGGTGAAAAGAGTGTTTTGTACAGGCTTCTCCGCCTTGCTGTGGGTGCTAAAGGAGAGTCACTTTGTGGTATTAGTGCAATACTCAGAGGGTGCCTCTGAGGAGTGGATATAGGTCTGGTTATAGACCGAACCACTATAAATCTGGTGTCATTTACTTTATTGCTTTTACGTTTCCGCACTTTGAATTTCAGTTTTAACAACTCTGTGGTTGAAAAACATTTTTCTACTAACTTTAAAAGAAAATTTTATTTCGGTTCAACTTTATTATTAAGAGGGTTTAAAATTTTTAAAACTACCAATTCACCCCCCTCTTGGTAGCCGTGGGACATTTACTTAGGCTTAACAACCTAATTACTGGACTCAACAGGTTAAATTTTTATTTCATAAAAGTGAGTCATTTAAGGAATTTAGAAAATTTTCAACTTGGATTCAGAGAAAATTAGGGTGTAAGATTTTAACAATACAAAGTGATTATGGCGATGAATTTGAAAATGAAAAATTTGATGATTTTGCAAAGAGAAATGGATAGCTCATAATTTTTCTGCACCTAGAACCCCTTAGCAGAATGGGGAAGTCGAAAGAATGAACATAATATTAATTAAAGCCATTAAAGCCATGTTTGCTGAATATTCACTTCCTAAATATTTTTGGGTTGAAGCGATTAGAACTGCATATTTTATATTCTTAATAGGGTGAATATTAGATCAAAATTAAATAAAATACCCTATGAACTTCTTAAGGGGAGACTACTTAATTTATCTAATTTGTAAGTTTTTGGATGTAAGGTGTTCGTACATAATAATAGAAAATTTTTCTTAGGAAAATTTGTCCAAAATCTCATGAAGGAATTTTTCTTGAATACTCTAATATTGGAAAATCTTATAGAGTATTTAATAAAAGAACTTTGGTAGTTGAGGAGATCACACATATTATATTTGATGAATCTAGATTTTAGGAGAGCCAATTTTGGAAGAAGATTTGGAAAATAACTCCTAAATGATTGAGAAGATTAATTTGGAAGAAAATTTGGAGACTAAAAATCTATTGCCTAGAGATTTGAGATTTTTTAAAAACCACCCTAAGGAATTGATTTTAGGTGAACCTAGTGAGGGTGTTCAGACTAGAAATGGACTAAGCAAAGAAGTCAATCATTCTGCTTTTATTTTGATGATAGAACCCACAAATATAAATCAAGCACTTTCAAAAGAATTTTGGATATCGACAATGCAAGAAGAATTAAATTAATTTGTGAGAAATGATATTTGAGAATTAATTGCAAGGCCAAAGGATCAAAGTGTTGTTGGAACTTAGTGGGTATTTAAAAATAAAATGAACGACTTAGGAGTTGTTGTTAAAAATAAGGCTAGATTGGTGGCTAAGGGGTATAATCAGATTAAAGTGATTGATTTTGAGGAGACTTTTACCCCTGTAGCGAGACTTAAAGAAATTAAGATTTTGTTAACCTTTGCCTATTTTAGAGGATTCAAATTATTTCAAATGGATGTTAAAAGTGCCTTCTTGAATGGAGTAATATAAGAAGATATTTATCTTGTACAATATCTAGGTTTTGAAAATTCTAAATACCCAAATCATATTTTTTAATTGAAAAAGGCATTATATAAATTGAAGCATGAACTTAGGGCTTGGTATGAGAGGTTAAATACTTTCCTACTTGAGAGATCTTTTAAAAAAGGAAATGTGGATACTACTCTCTTTTTAAATAAATTGGGAGACGATATACTCATTGTTCAGATTTATATGGATGGTATCATTTTTGGATCTACTAATAAAATCTTTGTGATGATTTTTCTAAAATAATGAGTGGTGAATTTGAGATGAGTTGAATAGGAGATCTTAGTTACTTTCTTGGTTTTAACATTAAGCAAATTGAGGAGGGAATATTTCTTAGTCAGTCGAAGTATGTTAAGGACATCCTAAAAAAGTATGGAATGGACAATATTAAACATGTCAATACACCTATGAATTCCTCAGCTCAATTGGATAAAGGCCTAAAGGTAAAATCTATTGATCAAAAGAAATTTAGGGGAATTATTAGATCTTTGTTTTACTTGACTGCTAGCAGACCCGATATTATGTTTAGTGTTTATTTATGTGCTAGATTTTAATCAGATCCAAAAGAATCACATTTGATAATATTAAAAAGGATTTTGAGATATCTCTTGGAAACTCAGAACTTAAGGATTTGGTATTCTAAGTTTAACTCTTTATTTGAAATAATTAGATAATTAGATTAGGACTTTGTTGGTTGTAGGGTTGATCGAAAGAGTACATCTGGAACTTGTCAATTTATAAGAAATTATTTAGTTTCTTGGTCCAGTAGAAAATTGAATTATGTAGCCCTTTCTACTTCAGAAGATGAATATATCGCCTTGGGAAGTTGTGTGGCACAAGTTCTTTAGTTGAAACAACAGTTGATTGATTTAGAATTTTTAATAGGTATAATTCCAATTTATTATGAAAACACTAGTACCATTTGCAATTCAAAAAATTCTATTCAACATTCTAGAACCAAACATATAGATATAAGGCATCATTTTATTAGGGATTATGTATTCAAAGGAGAAATTGAATTGAACCATGTTTCTACTGAAAATTAACTTGTAGATATTTTTACAAAACTACTAGCTTTTGATACTTTTAGCACATTAAGGACAAGGCTTGATGTGATGGATCTTAATGCTTAATAAAATATTTTTACAAACTTGATATGCATATTTATGTGTTTTCATTTTTGTTTTTCAATGTGCTTATTTGTGAAAGTGTTTTTCTATTTTTGTTTTATGTTTTGTGTGTTTTTTGAAATGTTTTAAAAAATTAGATTTTCTATTTTTTAACGATCGTGTGAATTTTTAAGTGTTTTATTCGTACTGTACAAAATTATTTTCATCCCGTATGAATTCTGTAGCACATAAATCATTATTTTGGACTGATCACATAAAAGTTTTGATTTCTAAATACATATCATACTATACGATATTTATATCATCTCGAACGATTTGTATTATTTTATTTGTACGCATGTAGATGGTTATATCGACAAAATTAGTTATTATAACCGATCGTACGTACGAACTTTTAATTCATACATATGAACCACATGTTATTCTATGTGGGGGACAAACCTAATCATCTTTAAAATGATCTTAAATAATCGTTCATCCTGGACAAACACCTATTCATCTATACAATCGTCTAGTCAAAAAGCTTGTACGAAAGAATGCTTCGTAACTTACATAATTATGAAAAGTCAATTCATTTTGAACATAAACATATCAATTATCGTATATATGAAATTATTTTTGTACATGATGAACCATCTATCGTACTGTATGAACCTCTTTTCGTACGTACGATTGGTCATTTTTTTCTTTCAATAGAAGGACTTTATATTTCATTTTCATTCACTTCACAGCCTCCTTCAATCCTTCACTTCTTAGTTATGGCCAGTTCTAGCAAGCATGGTAGAGTCACTAAGGGATCATCTTCTAGGAGTATACATGAAAACTTTCTATCTAGAGCAAATGAGGATTCTTTCCTTAGGTTTGTCTCTGCTAAAATTACCCCTTCTAGAATCTTACTTCAAGAAGATATCCACTTTCAAGTAATGCCTCTTTTTTCCACCACTCAATTTGCCTTTATCCTGACCTTGATTCATGCCTATAATAAAGAAACCTTTCACTATTGTGGACCTCCGAAAGGACACCGCCACAGTTTCCGAGTGCATAGGGTATATGACCACAACACCCTGAGGGATAAAGACTATCACTGTTCTCCGCGCTCCACACAAATGGGCCATTGGAAGGGCAAATTATATCATACATATGACTAACCATTGAGGATAGCGGCTCTCGCCAGTGCACCCCGATGGGTAGTAATATATATGACCTCATCGTAACAATGGGTTTTTCCCACCAGATACATCAGCTCGAGTGTGGTTTATTTATTATGGAATTTCGTTTCCCATTAGCACAAGCCACCCATGATTAATTACATCTCAAGCCTAGGGCCCAAAAAAACTCTTGATTAAGGATCCAATATTATTCTTCCTAGTAAGGGAGATTGATACACAAAAGGGGAGACTAGAAAATCCTACTCAAAAGGAAAGAAGGGTCTCAAGTGGGCTTAGTCAACATATGCGACTCATCTCAGCATCCGGAGGAACTAAGGCATATAATGAGGGAACTAAAATCAATCACTCAAAACATTTAGAGAGAAGGGATGGAAGTAGCGCCATCTATGTGATGCAGAAAAGTGGGGTTTATAGTCCCTAAAGAAAAGGAACATACCCACCATTTAGGCCTACTACGAAATGCCAGTGTAGTAGCCCCAAATCCTAGATCTAAGGGGGGTTTAGTATTATACCCAACACTAACACCCGTGTCTTAACTAATGCATTTGGGTTTATATCTTGCTTGAAAAGGAAAGCCAGCTAACCACCTAAGCACTTCAAATCTATGTTATCCGGTCTTTATGAAAAATAGGTAGATAGTATAACATTTTGGAAGTAGGGCCAACATCTAGAGAGTTTCCTAATTGACCCTAGACTTATGTAGGTTGAATGCTTCTAGAGCTAATGCAATCAAATTTTTATTTTAATTGGTTTCTAATGCAATGAATACTAGTTAAAAGGTTCAAATCATGAATGCATGAGAGTTTAAAAATAGGCTTATATAAAAATAATTTTTAGAAAAGATTGGGTCTCCCTAGATTTAGCACTTCATCCTCATATGCCAGATTATACGAACTCTACCCACAGGCGAGGAGGTATCTTACTAGAAGGAGAGAGAAGAATGCAACATAATGCATGCAACCCTAAATTATTCTGGCTATTCTCTAACTCGTTAAATTTTTATGTTATTTAATTCTTAAATTTTTGAATTTTATTATGAGTAGAAAAAGTTTTTTATCCTAAAGAGCATAGCAAAAATAGGACACACGCATGTAAGTAAGAAACTTAAAAAAAGCAGGCAGGTTCTAATGTGCAATCAACATAAACACATCAATATAAATTTTAAAAACACAGTAAAGTAAAGAAAGTCCATGGTAAATGTTGTATAAGTACAACCTAGGATTTGCAGAAAAGTAGTGGTGGCCGGGCTCCACTGACAATATCTTTGATTCTAATCCTACTAAATGATGCATGTCTTAAAAGTCAGGCATTTCATCTTCAAGGCTCCATCTTTGAGTGGATCTTCCTTCTCTGGATCATCTCCCTTTGGATCATCTCCTTCGGGCTTCATTTGGTTCATCCTCCAGAAGGGAACACAAATGACTAAGAAATTCCCCAAGAGGGGGGGGGGGGGGGGGGGGGGGGGGGGGGGAGGGGGAACTTTCTTATTCTCTTTGGGTACCGAGTATTTGAAATGCTAGACTTTTAAACATTCATAACTCAATAAATAACAAATTATATTACATTTAAAAATAAAAATCTTGACCCAGACTCTTGTATGGTTATCCTAATAAAATATCCTGAGCAATTTATAGATCACATCACAAGCAATTAAAAGTATAGAAAAAGTAAACACACTTGGCCACACTCTTTTAATTTAAAGAGCTCTAAGCAGTCTCTAGAGCATATGCAGATAACAACATTAGTATTAAAAGCTTTTAAATCATTATTGCCCTTTTTATTTTAGCTTTGTATGAGCATGTCCACTTGTATAAGATAAGATTAGTATAAGAGCGGCCCAAGCCCATGGGCATTCTAACGCACAATCAATCATAATCAAAGCATATAGAGTATAATAATGAAAAAAACATTATATCAATCACAACGTATCAAAACAAACCAAGTCAACCAATATTCGTGTCATACGTAATATCACATCTCATCACAGAAGCAGAAAAAGAAACAAAATACTGGACCTAATCCTAGAGCTAGAAGTGGTGCCCTAGCACATCTATGTGTGTGTAGTAGTAGGCTTGTGTGGTTTTGGGTAGGTCCTATGTAGGGTAATTAGTTCAAGTTGCCTAAAATTCAGATTTGTTGAAGGGCTGAAAAGAAAAATTTTCCTAAGGTTCAAATATTAGTGAATTAGGATCCATTTTAGTAATTTAGTTTATTGATCCATTTTTAATGCTTAGGGTAGTGATAATTAAAGTTTAAGTTACATTAGCCAATTTTGGAAAGTCCTGGTCCTCCTAGGCCATTATGGGAAATGGGCTAGGCTTGGGGGTTCTAGCATTTTAATTAAATATTAGACCCTAAGGGGAGTAGTTAGGCTTTGCGTTTGCAAGATTTGGAGTTCTCTAGGTCAAGTTATGAATTTTAGAAGTTTTGAGTGATTATTGAATTATTAAAATTGCTTAATTTGGGGTGGTTTTATGGTTTTGATCCAAATAACCTCCAAACTAATTGGAATCATCCCCAAAGGTCAGAAATGACCTAAGAAGATGTTCCCATGTATTTGGGAAAAATTTAGAATTTCTAATAGTTTTTAATTTTCTAATTAGGGCAAAAAGGTAATGTTTAGTTAACAGTAAATTAAGGTTTAGATTAAGGTCAACCTAAGGGTCCCAAATTATTTAAGGTTAAGCGATAAATTCTGAATAGTTTGAGGTGTTATAAGGAATTTTCTAAGTTAGAATGAATTTATTAGAATTTTCAAAAATTATTGGGACCTTAATTATGAGTTAAATTAGGATTTGTTAATTAAGGGGTCTAAAGGGTCCTAAAAATTCCTAAAATCATCTAAGAGGTTTAGGATGTCACTAAGTTTAAATTATTGGAGTTTCAAGTCATTCGAGGATCTACCCTAGCTCCTAAAATTTTTCTAAGTTTGCTAGACGGGTCCTTAATTATTGTCCTTAGGATGTCACTACGTTAAATGGGTTTTAAAATCAAGTTTTGGAATAACCCTTGAAGTAACATGCAGCGAGTACATAGATAAATAAATACACCAATTCCAAGGATCTAGGATGGCCTAGGCTAAGTGCTTGTGCATCCTATACATGTAAAAGATGACAAAAATAAAGAATGAGCATGTTTATTGGTGAGATTAATGAATGATTGGACTCAACCACCCACTAATCCACTTCCCCAATGAATGATATTCATGTGTAAAACATATGTTTAAAATTTTGAGAATATATCTCCCAAAAATTAGAGATTTAATTATAAGTAATTTTAAAATAGTTTAAAATCCTTATGTATTAACTATATAAATACTTATGAAAATAGTATAATTAAAAAAATAATTTCCATTTCATAAATGTTTGGGAGATCCACTGGCCACTCAAGGAGAATCCAAAAAGAGTTTGAAAATAATTTATAATTTAAAAATTTTTGGTATATTAATTATCTAAATATTATTCAAATAATCAAATAACCTAAAAGCATGGAGATAATCTAAAAAAAATAAGTTTTGCTACTTGAAAGTAATTTTAAAATAAAATTCATAATTATCTAAAAAGAATGAGGTATTATGCATCAAAATCAGATTTAACATGAAATTATAGTAAATTATTAAAGTTTTAAAGTGTTAAAAAGATTTTAAATAATTTAAAATAATTAATAATTAACAAAATTTATTAAAATTAAAATAAACTAATCATTAAAGTTTCTAAAATTAGAATAATTTAATAGAAGTAATTTTGTAATTTGGGAAAATAATTGAATTTTAAAACTAATTATTAATTAAATAATTTGAGTAATAAATTAATAAAGATAAAATATATAATTTAAGAAAATAATAATTAATTTAAATTTAAATAATAAAAAAAAATGCTTTTTGATTTTAAAATAAATAAACATTCCTCATGAGTAAAATAATAATTTAAAAAAGGAATATAATAAAATAGCAATAAAATGATTTTTAAAATAATTTTAAAAGAAAACAATAAGAATAATAATGAAATAAATGATAAATAACAAAAAAGTGATAATTTAAAAATAATAAAAATAATAGTAATTAAAAATAGTCCAAATAATAATAATAATAATAGTAATAAAATACATTAAAAATAATAATAATATAATAATAATATTAATATTATAAAAAAATGATAATAATAATTAACATACTTTAAAATAAAAATTTTATATTTAATTTTAAAAAAAATAAATTAACCTTTTAAATAATTTGTTTTTTAAAAAAGTTAAAAAAAAATTGACAACGGCTCTCAGTTCGCCACGTGGCTGCCCCTGATTGGATCTGTTATCCGCGGAGCAATGATTGTGCAGTGTTGGTAGATTGTGCAGCGGCGCTGCCGATAATCATTACCTAATGAATACTATGGGATGCGGTATCAACTAAACCACATCAGTGTGGGCCGCCCACCATCTGATCCCGCGCTGTTTGAAATGGGTGGTTAAAATCACGTTGGACGGGAAGGTCAATCGAGAGATCTAGATTCGCGGTCGATCCAAATCGTGAAATGATAGCATCTCAATCGTTGATCACAAGATCAATTGAAAAGATCACACCCTGATAGCCAAAGGAGCAAACCCGAGCCCTAGAATAATAATTTGGCTTCTTCTTTGGATCGGGTGCACCAATTCTAATGAAATTTGAAATATAAGCCCTATGCATGAAGAGCAATCAGGGGGGATCAATATCTCATTCTAAAATATTATGAAAATAATATTATTTAAATCTAAGTGCCCTAAATTAGGGTTTATGATTTTACCTAATCCATACAGTGAATTCAGGATATAATGGCTTGTTGCACTTGTAGACTGTCCACGAATCTTTCTCTAGTTGAACTCAGTCCTTGATTCTCCTTGGATCAATGGGAATCACCTTGGAATGCTTGTAGTCTCGATTCACTGCAAACTCATCGCCAATGAGCTTTGACTGGTGGCTCTAGGTCGGGAAGGGTAGAAGGAGACTAAGGGAGCTCACACACAAAAAGGTTTGGGCTTAGGAGGCTTTTTGGGAAAGAATAGAATGCAAGATCCTTTAAAAGAAACACTAAAAGGTATATTTAAAGGCTTCGAGCTATGATCAATGGCCAAGATCTATTCCAAGATCAATGAGGGAATTATGAGTTATTAGGCCGTGGATTTGAATTAGAATCCATTAGGAATGAATTTAAAGTAGTTAGAAGCTTTGATTTGACCTAAATAGGTCAAATTTGACCATATAATACTTGGGTTGACCAAGTCAAAGGTCAACCTAGTCAATATGATCAACTTGACCAAGGGGGTGAAAGGTTTGAGCCAAAGAAGGATTGAACTGATTTGAAATTTATTTGGGCTCATTCAGGCTTAATGGGTCAACCTAGGTTGACCCGGTCAACTAGGTTGACCCAGGGCATGGGCCTAGGCCCCATAGAATTGGTTTAACCCACTGAACCCAATTGTGGGGGTTTGGGGTCTGACTTAATTAATTTTACTAAGTCAACCCCCCTTGACCCAAGGGTTTGAGTAAAAAAAAGGTCAACTACTATTTTCTGGCAAATATGTCTTTTAGTTCTGATGAGAGTAGGATTAGATCTTATGTCCTAAAGAAAAGGGTAGAAATTACTAAAGAAGATTTGGGAACCTTTCTTCATTTAAGAACTCAAGGAGTTAAAGCCCACATAATGACTTCTAAATCTGATTTTGATTGGTCCGAAATAAATAAAGTTCTTAGAGGGGTTGAAAAAGTAGGTTATTTGCCTAGGGTCTATACATTAAACAAAAATGCATGGGTCATTCAGCATGTCCTTTGAACTTCCATAATTCCTAAAGCTGGTGATCGCATTAACTTTACTCCTCTTCTATCCACTATTACTTATCTTATCATGATTGGATAATCAATAGATGAAGCCCAACTTATTCTTGATTATATTCATGGCCTTTCAAAAATTAGAAATGTCTCTCTTAGGAGGAGGAAGAATTTATCTTAGGACATCTTGTGACCTATATTTTAAAAAAGAAGTATAACCTTATTCATCCTGAGCCTCTACTTGAATTACCAATCTACTTTACTGATGCTTCATTTCGAGCACTTTTTAGGAAAGATGTCAATGCATGTGAGGATTCTGAGAGAGTAAAGTAGATTGGCAATTGTATTAATATCTTTCCTAAGAAGTGTTATAAAATAAATTGCAATACAAAAATTAATTTCATTATGAAATATATATATATTTTTAATTTAAGTTAATCTATAACTTGATAAAGTTAAGGATATCAATTTCATGTTCTTTTTAGGCATACTTAATTTAAATATTATTATTACAATTTTAATATCTTGTTATTTTTTATTTCTCTTTTCAATATAATTATCTTTGTACATAAGGAAACTTGAGTTTGTAGATTATTGATTTTGGAAATATCAATTAAAAAAAAGGGGAGTATCAAAAAGAAATGTACATGTGTACAAAAATCGAAAGAATATGCAATTGTTCACAAATTGAAAAGAGGCATAAAATTAGCCCAAATATCAAAAGATGCACAAAGTGTACCACATATATTTGAAAAGATGCACAATGTCACCAATTAATAATATTCTTTTCTCTATCTTTTAATCTTCAAATTCAAATCAATCTGATATTCAATTATATTTTGTATTGGAAATTGAATTTAACTAATCTTCATTTCGTCAGTTTTGCAATAATTCTCCTTATCTAATTATTTAAAATGTTTCATGACCTTAATCTATTTTTCTTGTCTATGTTATATTTTAATTTAAATATTTTGAATCTTTATTTTTATTTAATAGATATTAATTTTGCTATTGTAATTATAATTCAATCACTTTCAAGATTAATTATTAAAGGTTTCTCATATGACTTCTTTCATTTCATCTTTTCCTTCTTTCTTCTTTTTGTTATTATCAAAAAGGGGGAGAAATATTATTTGCGTTTGATTTTTTCATTGTGTTTGATTATTTGGTTTGTTAGTGTTGTTTTACTTTCTATTTATGTGTTTTATGTGCGTTTATAAAAAATATTTAAAACAAAATTTGATTTGTTCTTAAAGAAATTTCCTTATATTCACATGTTTATTCATTTAGGGGGAGTTAAGAAGAAATGTAGGGTATTTAATTTTATTCAAATAATAATTATTTTTCCATCATCAAAAAGGTGGAGATTGTTGAGATAGTTGCTACTTAGTTCTTATATGTTTGATATTCTTGCAATTTATTTGTTTTTTATGATTCAAATATTATTGTTTTGATTATTATTTCTTTTAACATATTTTGGAAGATTTATTTTGCTCTTGTGTGTACTAATATTTTAGAAAAATCATACTCCAAATTATTGAATACTTAAAATTAAGATCAGTCTAGAGTTTATTGTAATTGAAGTTTGTATTTTCCATTTGTTGAGTCTAAGAGAGTGTGATTGTAATTGAGTAACTAAACACACACACACCGGAGGAGAGTTTTAAAATTCACATTTTAAACTGATCGTACTGTATGACACCCATTCATACGGAATGATATGGTTAGTTATTTTTCTCAATGAGTAGTCGAACGAACATAAATAATTTTTTTTTCTAGTTATACATTGTTGAGTCTAGTAATTAGGTTGTTAAGCCTAAGTTAATGTCCCAAGGCTACCAAGAGGGGGGGGGGGGTGAATTGGTAGTTTAAAAAATTTAATCTCTCTTTGAAAATTAAGTTGAACCGAAATGAAAATTTTTCTTTTAAAGTTTTTCTAGAAAATGTTTTTTCAACCACAGAGTTGTTAAAAATTAAAATAAAATGCGGAAACGTTAAAACTGTAAAGTAAATGACACCAGATTTATAGTGGTTCGGTCTATAACCAGACCTACATCCACTCCTCAGAGGCACTCTATGAGTATTGCACTAAAACCAATAGTGACTCTCCTATTGCACTCACAGCAAGGCGGAGAAGCCTTTACAACACACTCTTTTCACCACTACCCGGTGCGGCAGAGAACCCTTGTCCTTTTACACAATCCCCAGTGTTGGCAGAGAACCGTCCGTCCTTTCACACTCTCTTAGTGTGGGCAGAGAACCCTTCTGTCCTTTCACACTCTCCTAGTGTGGGCAGAGAACCCTATAGCTGTTCACACTCTCCAAGTGTAGGAAGCGATCCTTTCGGCTATTCACACTCTCCAAGTGTCGGCAGCGAACCAGATCTCCTTGACAGATCTTCTCACAAGAAATCTAGAAGGAAGAAAGAAAAGAGTGAAGTAATCCCAATTCACAAGTAGATAATCTTACCTTTGAACTCCAAGTGAAGCCTTCACGCTCCAATGGTAAGAATCCTACTTTGAATGCACTCTCCCACTCTCTCCTTAGCTATTCTCACAAGAGGCACGAAGATCAAATGACAAAAAGATTGGGTGGCAGTCTAATTTGGACTATTTATTCAAAAGACAAGAAAATCCGTCCAAAAACTGTAAGTTTTCAATTCTGTACGCAGTGGATTGTCCCGTACGATCGTGGATCGTCTCGTACGATCGTGGATCGTCATGGATGATTTTACTTAAACGCTTTGAAACGACCCTATTTGTATATGTGTACGAAATGTCTTCGTACACACTGATCGTCCCGTGCGAACTAAGTTCGTCCGGTACGAACGGTTATTACTAGGTCGGTCTAGAAAACTGCTGAAAATCGTTCTAAGTCGGTTAATCGTCTGGACGAAAATTGGTTCGTCTAGACGAAATTTTTACAGAGAGCAGATCGTTTTTTGACGATAATTAATTTCGTCTGGACGAAAATTTTATAGAGACCAGATCGTCCTGGATGATAATTAATTTCGTCCCGGACGAATAGGACTTAGAAAATTTTTCAAGCCAATTCCTATTCGTTCTATGTGCTCAATAGGAGATAACTGTCTGATCGTCCCGTATGATCTGATATCGTCCCGTACGATCAGTATAACTTAAATATGATCTTCTTATGTGTGTGTGTGTATGTTTTTATTCACTTAATTACAATCACTCCCTTTCAAATTTAATTTAAAGAAAAATACAAGCTTCAAATTCACAAAGTATCTTATGTTGAATTTGATTTGAAGTTTTCGTAGTCTGTAGTCTGATTTTCCTGAAATATTAGTACACACAAGAGCAAATACAAATCTTTTAAAATTGTTAGCAGATAACTACACATTTGAACAATAATGTTTGGAATCATCAAAACTATACAAGTTACAAAAATGTAAAGCATGCAAATAGCAACTATTTTAACATAGATCGTACTGTATGAACCCAATTCATACATTCCTTCCAAAGTACGAAATGGATGGGTCCTTATTCACTCAAATAAAATTTTTTCTAAGTATGGATCATATTGTACAAACCCAGTTCGTACATGCCTTCCACAGTACAAAATTGTGAGGTCCCATTTTATCCCGACATTTCATTCAGATGAATTTGAAAATTTTTATAATTAATCGTACCAGATAATAACCTCATCATCTGTATGCCATCCAGAGTATGAAATTATGGAGTTCCTTTTTGTATCGATGAATTCAAAAAATTTTCTAATTGTTCGTACGAAATGAACATGGTCTGTACCGGATGATGATCGTGTACAAAATGATTTCATACTTATTCATAACAGATTCATACGTAACTATTTTTGAACTATTTGTACGTACAAACTCTGATCATACTATACGATCGTGGATGCTCTAAATTGAAAAATTCAATTTTCTGGATAGTTTTTCATCTCTTTTGTATAATAGGTCCACTAAAACTAATGTAAAAAAGTCTTTTCTTCATGATTTTTTAAGGGCAATTGAAAGAGAGAGTGTTTAAGAGATATTTCTTATAAGTGGAGTGTGAAGGGTTCACAAGGTTACTCAAAGGTAAGGATCTCTTTATAATTTTGGTTATCACTCTTCCTCTTATCTTCCTAGATTGTTCGTGTGAAGATCTTTGAAGAAGATTTGATACTCTACTGACACTTGGAGGGTATGAAAGGATGAAGGTTCTCTACCTACACTTGGAGAGTGTAAAAGGATGAAGGTACTTTTCCTACACTTGGAGGGTCTAAAAGGACGATGATTCTCTACCGACACTTAGAGAGTGTGAAAGGATGATGATTCTCTGCCGCACCTGGGATTGGTGGAAGAGAGATTTTTGTAAAGGCTTCTCTGTCTTGCTGTGGGGGTAAAGGTAGAGTCACTTTGGTAATAGTGTAATACTTGAAGATGGAGTCTTCAGGGAGTGGATATATGTCGTGTTTGGCCGAACCACTTTAATTTTTTGTGTTTTTTTAATTTCGTATTTATTTACTGCAAGTTGTTTATCTGTGGTTGAAAAGTTATTTTGTAACTTTAATTAACTTTGTTTAAAAATTTCAACAACTTCCAAATTTTAAATCAAAAAGAAATTTTTTAAATTACCAATTCACCCCCCCCCCCCCCCCTCTTGATTAGCCTTGGGACAATATCTTAGGCTTAACAACCTAATTTAGTTTCAATAAATTTGACTCCAATCTAAGCCATGGTCTACCCTAGGAAAATCACTTAGTGGTTAAAGTTAGATATCTTAGAAATATATATATAAAATCAACCCCTCATCCAAATAGACCCAAATTTTACCAATTGATCTAGGGCTCTTTAGGGACCTTTGGTTTTAATTTGGTAGATTGTAGAGTTCAATAGGTGATCTAATTAGTAAACTTAAATTTTAGCTTTTTATGGAATCCTAAATTTGCCCTAAGAACTTGGGAAAATTTCTATTAATTATAAAAAAATCTTTTAATTAAAAAATATATTGTATTGAACTCCTAAAAAACACTAAAATCTAAATAAACATTCATAAGCTTTAAACTCAAACCAAATTAGGCATATAAATATCCTAATTTTAATTCTTAATTTAACTTGAAAGTCATTAAAAATAAAAAACAACTCCAAATTTTTTTAGGATTGATGTGGATCATCTTTGAGCTGTCTAAAATATTATCATATTTGGAGATCATTTGACCCCCTTAATACCAAACTCAATTTTTCTTAAAATACTTTAAAGGCTTAACATGCAAAATGCTTAATTAAATTTATTAAAAATATAAAATCTGAATGATAACCTAATTAATTCATTTAATAAGTAAAATTAATGTAATTTACCTTTATTAATTATAAAATTGAAATCATATATCAAATCTAAGACATTTAACTCTTTCATTATTAACCTTAATAGGCTAATTAACCTTAATCTTAATCCACAAATAATAGTAAGTCATAAAACACGATTAAAAATAATAAACTATTGATTAATTTAGTATATAACTTTAATCCATTAGTTTGATGCTTTCAAAAGTTTGGGATATGTTGGTTTATGGGTTCATAGCACTTTGAACACATGGGTTAACATGTTCATGAAAACCTAAATCTCATCAATACTAATAAAAAATCTTGACAAAAGTTTTAACCCATTTTAATTTAAAGTTAACTAAAATTCTTTTTAAACCTATCACCTACATTTAACATTTGAAAAAATGAGACCCTAATGCCTAATAGGTCCCCAAGCCACATTGACCTAGCACACATTATAGATGGATTATTAAGGTAACTAACTCTAGCATTAAGTTAGTATCATTATTTTTCTAATGTGTCTATTTATGTGTTCATTTCTTTGTGATGTGCAAAAATATTTACCTTTTTTTGTGGATGTGATTGGTACTATCATGTTGAAGCTAAATGTTTTATATTCCTATGATGATGTTCTATGATATATTATGGGTGTATTAGAATACCCCTAGGTTAGGAATGATCAGGATACTTATTTTTTCTAACCTGATCTTATGTTGGTGGTCATGCTTATGCATAGCTATAAAATGGACTAAAATTTTTTATATTTAAAAGTAATAAAATTTTCTACTATTGCAACTTGGAGTTCCGAGTGTATGGGTTTGATCATAACAAACATTACTTATTGTATCTTTATGTCTCCTAGTGCTTGTACTTCTTATTTTATTATTGTGTACTAACATTTCAGGTACATCATGCACGAGCCAATAAAGATTCATGGCTCAAGATTGGGTAGAATAGGATATGCTGAAAGAGTCTCTACCTTGAGGTTTTGATGATAATAAATATTATTGGTTAAGCTAATCTAAAGTTTGAGCCTTATTTATAGATTATCCTTTTATACTAAAATCTCATGTTGAAATCACAAGATAAGAAATAATTAAAAAAGAAGGATAAGAAGCTTAAAATTGAAAATGATCAATATAGTGTGTGTTTTTTATTTTATTTGAGACATTGTACATAACTTGTGCAAGATAGTGAAACAACCTAACGCATACTCGCATAGGAGAGCTAAAGCACTAAGAGATTAAAATTAAAATTAATTGATTTCTCTGAGAAATTGCAATATATGATTATTTATGATAATGATAATAAATCAAATAATATTAATTAAATTAAAAAATATGAGTTAAAACAACACTAATTGTATTGTACAATTTACATTATACTAAATGATCAACTTTTAAAAACTAACCTAGTCTTTTTTTAAATTTTCATAAATGAGCAAGATTTACATTTTAACTAATCATACTATAAGAAATATATAATAATGTAAGATGAATATCATACTATAAAACTATTTATAAATCTTGTTTGTTTAAGATCAAAAAATTTAGATATAAAATTAAATCAAATAACCTAGGGATTCATACATTTAGAATAAATAAGAAATAAGTTTGTTTGATCCTCAATCAGGCAGGATGAACTATATATCAGCTAAATTTATCTTACTATATGATTATAAGCATACATTACAATCAAATAGAGTTTAATTTGAAAATTTATTTAAAATGAACTAATTATACTACAAGATTTTGGGTTGTTACTGTATAATCTAATTATGATAATTAAAAAATTAGTTTAGACATTTAAATACCCAATATTAGGTTTTGAGAGGGGCACTGGCTTTCAATAAGAAGTTGCAGATGTCCATTGTCAGGAAGATGGTGATTCATTTTTTGTGAGCTTAGGAAAATACTTTGGAGGAGAGGTTCAGGCTAAGAGAAACGTCCATGGGGGGTGTCCAAGGAGTGTGTGAGGGGATTCACATTATTGTTTATTTATTATACACAATGTTCCTCTTGGTTATTTTTGTGTGAGGATCCCTGGGTTTGAATCTCTTATGAGTCTTTGTTGAGAAGCTTTATCAAGCCTAGCCATGGAAGCTAGGGAGGCATCTCCACTATGTAGGAAGCATAAGGAGCACTACAAGAAATTTAGGCATTACCGGCAATTTTTCCCAGCGATTCCTATTAGATTACCGACAGTTTTATAGAATACCGGTGATTTTTCGCAGGTTAGTAAACCACCGGTATAAACCACGTAGGAAATGATTTTCGGAAGTCGATTTCTAGCAATTATTCTTACCGGTGGCTTTCCGGTGGAATAAATGTCGATAATTGCTAGTGGTCATAGCACCGGTGACTGTCGGTTAAACACTGGTGGCTTACCGGCCCTCAAAACCACTAGTTGTACCGATGGCTTACTGGCCATCAAAACCACCAGTTGTAACTACAGCCAAACTGCCGGGTTACCGCCGGTTAACAATCAACGAATGCCGCTAAATTGTTGGTATGTACTGACAGCTTTATTAAACTTCTGGCTGCTATAATAAGCCATCCAGTATCAAAATTTTTGGTGGCCAAACTACTAGTTGGCCATTGAAAATCTATTGCATTTAAAAAAAATTTGACAGCCTCCCCTTTATTCACTCAATTTTCCACAAACCTGCATAGAATTAAGAACATTTATCACAAATATGGACAACCCTCCACTATAATCAACCCAAAACTATAATCCAAAATCAACATATATAGAATTCAAATGAAATCCATAATATGCATAATCAAATGTTTAAACAAAAATTTCATCAAACCAAATAAAGTATACATTAAACATAACATATAAATTCACAATAAGATGTCCATATCCTCACTTTCACACAACAAGTTCATCAAACCAAATGTTTAAACCAAAAGTTCATCAAATAAATAAGAGTACTAATCATCCTCCATGTCCTCGCTGCCTGGTGATGCATGTGTCTACTCTTGGTCTTTCTTCTTTTTATTTTCATTTTTATAGGATCACAACTCTGCCTGCATCTCATTTTAAACCTTTCTCATCTCTTCTTTCTCTCTCATCAGGGCTGCAAACCTCTGGCTAATAGTTTCTTTAACTACACTAGGATCATAAAATGCTGATGTGGATAAACTACCCTCATAAGTATAGCCTTGCGAACCGAAGATATATACCCTCCCCCTCTACCTTCCTCCAATAACATTTAACCATGTATGATACTCAGAATACTGGGTTGATCCTGAAGATGACCCCTCACCACTAGATTGACGACTTTCCTAAACTAGTACAAAATCATCCTATGAGAATAAATCCATAAAATAAATTGATATTAGAATGAGATTTTTTATGTTAAATTTATATTAAAAAAATATTACTTTAAATCTGTGGCCAAAGCCGTCGATATAGGCACCAGTAAAATAAAAAACTTGGCACCCTTGCTGGGGTTTATTATACTACCACTAATTCCTTCGATGTATTATTACAAACGCCAAGATAAACCGTCGGTTAGTACCAGTGGTTAGACCACCGGTAATACAAACGACTATAGAACTGTCTGTCCTGGCTGCCGATAATGCCTAAATTTCTTGTAGTGGAAGGAGGCATCTCTGTTATGTTGAGTAGAAGAAGGAGGGAGCCTTACAATTTTTGGGGTGAAAAAAGTTATGTAAAGGTAATTCTCCTCCTAGGAACAAAGAAGGGATTCTCCACCATGGTAGGTGCAAAAGAAATACGTTTAGTGAAATTTTGAAGAATAAGAACTTGGAGAGTTGACGTCAATTAGGGGATTGAACCACTATATAAATCTAGCTTGTATTTATTCATCTTTATACTTTTAAAATCATCCAATTCACATTGTTGTTTATTTATTATGCACTTTGTTCCTCTTGGTTATTTTTGTGTAAGGTGCCCTAAGTTTTAACCTCTTATGAGTCTTTGTTTAGAGGCTTAATCAAGGCTATCCAAGGAAGCTAGGGAGGCATCTCCACCATGTAGGAAGCATTAGGAGGGTGCCATCTCTATTATGTTGAGTAGTAGAAGGAGGGAACTTTACAATTATTGGGGAGACAAGAGTTGTGTAAAGGTCATTCTCCTCCTGGGAACAAAGAAGGTCTTCTCTACCTTCCTAGGTGCAAAAGAAATGCTTTTAGTGAAATTTTCAACAATAAGAAATTGGAGAGTAGATGCCAATCAGGGGATTGAACCACTATATAAATCTAGATTATATTTATTTATCTTTCTACTTTTAAAATCATCTAAAAATTTAAATATGAAATCAAATGAAATAACCTAGAGATTTATACAGTTTGATTAAATAAGAAATAAGTTTGTTTGATCATCAATCAGGTAGGATGAACTGTATATCAGCTAAATTAATCTTACTATATGATCAAAATCATACATTCCGATCAAATAGAGTTTAATTTTGCAAATTTATTTAGAATAAAGTAATCATAATGCATGATGTTGGGTTTGTACTATACAATCTAATTGTGATATTAAAAAATTAGGGTTTTCATTTAATTATCTAGTCTTATGTTTTGAGAGGGGCACTAGCTTAAATAAGAGGTTGCAGAAGTCCATTGTGAGGAAGAGGGTGATTCTTTTTTTGTGAGCTTGTGAAAATACTTGGGAAGAGAGGTTGAGGCTAAGAGAAAGGTCCTTGGAGGTGTCCAAGGAGTGTGCGAGGGGATTCACATTATTGTTTATTTATTATGCACTTTGTTCCTCTTGGTTATTTTTGTGTGAGGAACCCTAGGTTTGAAGCTCTGACGAGCCTTTATTGAGAGGATTTATGAGGCCTAGCCAAGGAAGCTAGGGAGGCATCTCCACTGTGTGGGAAGAACAAGGAGTGAGGAATCTTTGTTATGTTGAGTAACATAAGGAGGGAGCTGTATAATATTTAGGGAGACAAGAGTTATGCAAATGACATTCTCCACCTGGGAACAAAGAAGTGTTTCTCCACCTTGCAAAGTGCAAAAAAAATGCTTTTAGTGAAATTTTCAAGAATAATAACTTGGAGAATAGACGCCAATTAGGGGATTGAACCATTATATAAATTTAGTTTATATTTATTCATCTATCTACTTTTAGAATCATCTAATTCACATTGTTGTTTATTTTTTATGCACTTTGTTTCTCTTGGTTTTTTTTTGTGTGAGGAGCCCTGGGTTTAAAGCTCTTATGAGTCTTTGTTGAGAGGCTTCATAAATCCTAGCCAAGGAAGTTTGGGAAGCATCTCCACCATGAAGGAAACACATGGAGGGAGGCATCTCTATTATGTTGAGTAGCAGAAGGCGAGAGCCTAACCATTTTTGGGGAGACATGAGTTGTGTAAAGGTCATTCTTCTCTTGGGAACAAAGAAGGGCTTCTCCACCTTGCTAGGACAAAAAGAAATTCTATTAGTGAAATTTCCATGAATAAGAACTAGGAAAGTAGACTCCAATCATGGGATTAATTCACTGTATAAATATAATATGTATTTATTCATCTTTGTACTATTTAAATTATCCAAAAATTTAGATATCAAATTAAATCAAATAACCTTAAGATTCATACAATTTGAATAAATAACAAATAAGTTCATTTGATCCTCGATCAGGTAGGATGAATAATATATCAGCTAAATTTATCTTACTATATGATCATGATCATACATTCTGATCAAATAGAGTTTAATTTTGCAAATTTATTTAGAATGAACTAATCATATTGCATGATATTAGATTTGTATTGTACAATCTAATTGTGATAACTAAAAATTAAGGTTTTCATTTAAATACCTAGTATTATGTTTTGATAGGGGCATTGGCTTTCAATAAGAGGTTGCAAACATCCATTGTGAGGAAGAGGGTGATTCATTTTTTATTAAGTTGGTAAAATACTTGGAAGGAGAGGTTGAAGTTGAGAGAAAGGTCCTCAAGGGTGTCCAAGGTGTCTATGAGGGGATTCACATTATTGTTTATTTTTTATGCACTTTATTCCTCTTGCTTATTTTTGTGTGAGGAGCCCTGGGTTTGAAGCTCTTAAGAATCTTAGTTGAGAGGTTTTATCAAGCCTAGCCAAGGAAGCTAGGGAGGCATCTCCACCGTGTACGAAGCATAAGGAGGGAGGCATCTCTGTTATGTTGAGTAGCAGAAGGAGGGAGCCTTACAATTTTTGAGGAGACAAGAGTTGTGTAAAGGTCATTCTCCTCCTGGGAATAAACAAGGGCTTCTCCATCTTGCTAGGTTTGAAAGAAATGTTTTTAGTGAAATTTTCAAGAATAAAAACTTGGAGAGTAGACGTCAATTAGGGGACTGAACCACTATATAAATCTAGTTTGTATTTATTCATCTTTCTACTTTTAAAATCATCCAAAAATTTAGATATCAAATCAAATCAAATAACCTGGGAAAAGGGTGATTCATTTTTTGTGACCTGAGAAAAATAATTAGAGCAAAGGTTGAGGCTGCTGAGAGAAAGGTCCTTGGAAGTGTCCAACTAGTGTGTGAGGGGATTAAAATTGTTGTTTATTTGTTATGCACTTTGTTCCTCTTAGTTATTTTTGTGTGAGGAGCCTTAGTTTTGAAGCTCTTATGATTCTATGTTGAGAGGATTTATCAAGCCAAACCAAGGAAGCTAGGCAGGCATCTCCACCGTGTAGGAAGCATAAGGAGGGTCGCATCTTTATTATGTTGAGTAGCATAAGGAGGGAGCCTTAAAATTTTTTGGGAGGCAAGAGTTGTGTAAAGGTCATTCTCCTCATAGGAACAAAGAAGTGATTCTCCACCTTCCTAGGCGCAAAAGAAATGCTTTTAGTGAAATTTCCAAGAATAAGAACTTAGAGAATATATGTCAATCAGGGGATTGAACCACTATATAAATCAAGTTCATATTTATTCATCTTTATACTTTTAAAATCATCCAATTCATATTGTTGTTTATTTAATATGAACTTTGTTCCTCTTAGTTACTTTTGTGTGAGGAGCCCTGGGTTTGAAGCTTTTATGAGTATTTGTTGAGAGACATTATCAAGCCTAGCCAAGGAAGCTAAGGAGGCATCTCCACTGTGTAGGAAGCACAAGGAGGGAGGCTGTTGAGTAGAAGAAGATGGGAGCCTTACAATTTTTTGGGAGACAAGAGTTGTGTAAAGGTCATTCTCCTCCTGGGAACAAAAAAGGGCTTCTCCACCTTGCTAAGTGAAAAAGAAATGCTTTTAGTGAAATTTCCAAGAATAAGAACTTGGAGAGTATATGCCAATCAGGGGATTGAACCACTATATAAATCTAGTTTGTATATATTCATCTTTCTACTTTTAAATTCGACCAGTCTTTATTGTGCCTAGTTACTTTCGTTTATTAAGACTCTTAAGGATCCTTATGAGAGTAATACTATGAATAGTTTCTAGTAGGAAAAAATCGTTTATAGATCCAACTATTTAACTAATGATTAATTTAGAATTTCTAGAAGGTTTGAATCTCACATTATCCATTTATATAGCCATCTATAGGCCCATAATGAGGGCATCATAATCTCTCTCATTATTGGCTTGAGTATTCATTAAGGCATAGGAATTTCAAATAATTTCTCAAGATAGAGTACAATATCAATTTGATTGTCATCTTAACTTGAGAAAATTTTTTGTAAGTGTTAAGCTTTCTAGAAGAAGCAAATTCAAAATATAATTTCCATTCTTTATTTTCAAATGCTAATATTTACTCACTAGGTAGATTTTCATTCAAAGAAGAATTGACTAATCCCAATTGTCCAACAAGGACGTTAGCTAAAACCTTTCCATTCAATCCAACTTCTCTTGAATGGATCTTAGCTGCATTAAACTTCTGTGTGATTCCATTTCTAAGATAATTTTGATTTTCAAATGGCCGATCTCGATCTCCCTGTGATGAATAATGAACCAAAAAAAATTTTCTAAAGAAACTCCAAATATGCATTTTAAAGGTTGATTATTATTATGTATTTTCTAATGCATTGGAATATTGTTCTTAAGATGGCTACGCAGTCATCCACTAACTGTTCATACTATCGGGCCATCATAATTAGATTATACCAAGAACATGGAATTGATAGATGTTATATCAACAATTAGTTTGATAATAAATGAAGAAAATTCATCATTTGAGCATTTTTTATGTAAGTCTCTAAAATCAATACATACTCTACTTTGTTCATTTTCTTATGAACAAGGACAATATTATCAAGTTAAATAGGATATTATTCTTTTTGAATGAATCTAATGTCATGATTGACTTTTTAAATATTGTAACGCATCATTCGAGGTATATGCTATGTAGGTCGAAGATCAGAACTAATCGAATATTTGTTAGAGATTTTTTCTTAGAATAAATAGAATATTTCTGAGTAACCTCAAATAAAACATAATCAACATTCTAAAACCTATCATATATATATATATATATATATATTTAAACCGGGTGAAAGAAGAAAACAGAATAATTCATCAACAAATACTAAATCATCAATAAACGAGCATTTTATTTCACTCTTTCACAAGGTATTTGTTGAAGTCCAATTTCCATGTTCATTCACCTATTCATAAAACTTACTCAGAACGCAATCATTCGCGTGCAATCCATCGGGCAAATCCATACAGACTATAACCAAAAAGTAGAACAAACGTTACATAGGCAAGAAAATAACTTGAGAGAGAGAGAGAGAGAGAGAGAGAGAGAGAGAGAGAGAGAGAGAGAGAGAGAGAGAGAGAGAGCAAATGACTCTTTTGTGTTGTGATCCTTAACGTTTGGGTGGATAATTATATATATATAATTATCCAATCCTAATAATCTAATTCAATTTTGTTGAATTTAGTTCTAATCATTCAAACTAAATGGAACGGCTAAAATCGGATAACCGCATCTACAGAACATCTTTTTCCTCCAATCCTTATAAATCCAGTAATCCGCATCTCTATATCCAATATCCGCACCTAATAATTTTCCCACGAGCAGATCCATGGTTCCCCAGCTTACACCATGAACCTAAATTCTCAGTTTCACAACAACAATAACTAAAGAAGAAAAACAAAAGGCAATTAATTAAGACCCAAACCCAAACTTATTACCCACTAATCACGAAAATTAACTGACTGCATTTTCTCTAAATTAAACTCTGAGAAAATAGATGCTGAGCTCCGCCCCGCCGCCTTTCCCATCAGGATTAATCATATAAAATGCCTCCGAGTCCTTGGACCCCACGACCCTCTCGAACCTCGCCCTCATGTACATCACCTCCCCCTCCTCCTCCTCCGCCGGCAACACTCCGGCACCCATCGTGACCGGCTCAACGGCGCGTACCACGCGCGTGTCTCCGGCCCCACAATCCCTTCTCACCGCCAACCCGCACTTCCTCCCGTTGCAATACGCTCGCCATTGCCGCTCTTCCACCAGCCTCACCTTCCCATCCTTGCGCTCGCACTCTAGAGCCACCCGCACTATTCCAGAAGCCATCTCCTTCACAAGAGATCCGGTTTTAATCTCTAGCTCGATAACTAGTGCCGGGCTGTCTCGAGGATCCCTCTGGAAGGAAAAGCGTACGTTGCCACGCCGCGGGCCGTAGAGTGTGCCGACGACCCGTGGACCGAGCACGACTAAGCGGGCGGGTCGGCCTGAAAACGCAGCCGTCAGCGCAGACCGGATCCGGGCCACCGCTGTTCGAGGTGGCGGAGGCTGCTCGGTGTAAGCATCGGAGGCGGTGAAAGCCGGGCCGAGAATCTCCTCGTCTTCAGTGCTGCTGGCGGTGCCTTCCACTCTTGCTATTATCCAGTTGAAGTGGCGCCGCGAGAAGGAGACGGACGACTCGTGGGGCGTCCGCGTCATTATACTCTTCATGTTAAACCAACAAGTAGATTGGAGGAAAAGGTTCTTGAATTCTGCAGGAGGGAATTGAATTGTGCTCGTATATTTATCATTCCTTTGAACCGCCTCCGACCGCCCACGGACTTGGGGAATGGTGACAGTGGAGTGGGAGGTGACCTGACTTACCTAACGGTTTAAAGAAATGGTATAATAATTTGACTTGTTAATCAATACATTGTAAGGGACAATTCTTCCTAGTGACAATGACCGATCTATACGCTTTTGTTGGCCGAGTCTGATAGGTCTGGCTCTTCTTAAGTTCAACAAGAGATGAGAAGTGGAGCTCTGTCTGCATGCTGGACCATCCATGGATTTCTTCTGATCTTCTCTAATTATTTTAATCTCTATTAATCAACCAATTTTGGATTGTTAATTAGAATATGATGTTGAATTTTATGGTTGATTTTAAATAGTAGATTCTAATAGTTGAAGATCATAAATTAGATAATAAGGATGAAATCCAGTTGTCATTTGGCTTAGGAAAATCTTTCTTATTTCATGAGATTTTCAACTTTGGATAGCAATTGTTCGTTCACAAACATAAAAATGTTATTGATAGGATTTGAAAATATTTTGAATTATTCTTTTATATATATATATATATATATATATATTTCTTACCAAAGATTTCATGATTTAATGATCTTCCTTTGGTTCGATTTTAATATAAATATGATTCCTTACTTCCGAAACCATTCCATTATATATATCAAGATTTATGTTTATTTATCCTACACACTAAATCGGATTTTACTAACATTAATCATGAAAATATTTTAGTAAGTTCAATCATTTAATTCAAATTACGATTAACGTCAATCTCAAAGAATTTGCATAGATGTGATCATTCAATTCTAATTTTTATCAAAGATGCAGTGGTTCAATAATCTTCATTTGATTAGTTTTAGATGTGACTAATGTTCTTTAGTCCTAATGACAATATGTTATATTAAAAGTCTTTTGATTTGTCAGTAAAATTTTGATGAATCATCTCTAAATTGAGATAGCCTTTTCCTAGATGTACCTAGGGTTCTAATTTCATTTAATTTTGTCTGGCAATTTGCCTAAAGAAAAAAATCACAAGAATGTTTATAATAGTGGCTAGGGTTTAATGCAAGCTATTGAATTGTGTAAAATAAAATTAAGGGTATATATTTCATCTTTTCTAATTAAATGTGCTCGAACTAGAGGGTTGTATCATCATGTTGATGCCAACCTAAACTATTCAATTAATAATTTCTCCTTTCATAATGAACCAAATGAGGATATCCCTTTGGTCACTGCTTCAAGGATATTAGGGCTACCATGGGTGGGTGATAATTTTAGAAGAGGTCATGCCCCTAATTAGTCACTAGACCACAACACTTAAGGGCTTCCCTAAGATTTAGAATTTACTAGTTCTTAATGGCTATAATGAGCTAAATTTGCTCCGAAACCTTTAGTGAGCTTCCTCTTCCAAATTGCATCGAACTTGTTTGTAGTGTGCTAGAGATCAAATCATTAATGAGATTTTAATCTTCTTGTTCATTTGATATTGTCACAGCACTTAGAACTTAATTTAGGAGCTCTAGAGAAATGCTTGGATCTCAGAGAAGACCATGATGGAAAATATGAATATCGCTACCAATACCTAGCTTAAAATCTTCCAAACCTAACCCTTAAACCTTAGTTAATTGGGCGTGTCAGCTGCTAATTAATTTGAGCTTGGCTAGGTGGATGATTAAGATGAATTAAAAATAATCTAAGAATAATACTTGCATTAGTTTTGCTTGATTACATTAAATTAGGCTAGTCACCCACCTAATCATACTCTAATCCATGATTAACCGATCAAGCAATTGTTAAGTTTATTTTTTAGGCTTAGGCTAGGTTCTAATGAGCCATATATATTTACTTGGCTGGCCAATTTTAAGTGAACTTGAGCTTAGATTCTATTGGCATTAAAAAGTAAACTTGTTATTCTTATTTAGGTTTTCTTTTAAGATGAATGGGGATTTTCCATGCTAATTCATTGGAACTTAAACTAACATTTTTTGAAGTTCTAGCATACTACCACAAATCTTTCAAACTCTCCTCCATATTAATATCAAATTTCATAGGTTCAACTCTAGTTTAAAGTTGTCCTTACCCATAACCTAACGGAAGAATTATACTCTTAACCTAATTATCTAAACCACAATACATAACAAACTAGTGCCAACTAAATAATCCGAAGCATAACAAATAATAAAAATGATCATCCAAAAATTCAATTACAAAAAATTTACACATAAAAATTATAGTCCAAAGTCATTCAATTATTTAACAGATTGCAAAATAGCTTAATACCAAGCATCAGACGGTCTTGCTCTTAACAATTTCTACTCCGCTTGTCCCTTCCATTTTCTAAAATTTTATAAAAAAAATAGAGTAAGCAATAATATGTCAATAATATATCCCAATTCCTATTACAAAATGTCAATACCCATATTTTATAATGTGTAAATTTAATATTTAAATATGGATTGTAAATTAACTGAAACTGACTTTACTTTTAGAAAGCATGAACAAAGGATTACTTATTAATATTAACAAAAGGAAACATCAGCATGTTTTAAACTTGAACATGCATTAGAACTTACTTTCAAGAACTTTTTATTTGAACTTGAATATTATATACATCAACATGTACTTTCACTTGTATTTTTATATGGGTGAGAGTGTGTACTTAATAATAAAACATTGCTTATATTTTCATAGAAGTATCAAAGGTCTTACACTGAAATATTAGAGTATACTTTTCAACTAAATATTATTTATATTTGGAATCATTTCATTTAATAGAATATGTAACAAATGAATCATGATATGCATACCTCTAAGTTTGTTTATAACTCTACTTTCACTTATGCCTCCCAATGTTCATATTTACTTGGTGAAGGTGACAAACTCGATTCCCCTTACAACTCCACATTTACTTATAACTCCCTTGTGCCTCTCACACCTGCATAAAGCAGAAGGGGCAAAAAATAACCTCCCATATCCACATAAAATAGATGGTGAAACAATTAGAAGTAGAATTTTCCAAAAATTCAAGCCCACATAAAAGAATTTATAGTGCACTTTAACATCTCCCACATTAGAACTTCTGGCACATGAACATGAGTACATATGCTAAGATTAATAGAGTTAATAAATATACGTGATATTGAGCATCAACTTGAACTCATTGTATAACACTTCAAGAGATGATAAATGTAAAATTTGCTTGTACATTGAACATTTTTCATTTGAAATATTATTCATAAGGGATCTTTCAATTTTTAAGACTTTAATGAATTATAGCTAGTACCATATTTCCTTTTTCAATAAAAAATATTCAAATATTTGTATAAATAAAACTAACTAGTGAAATATTGATTTCTTAGAATTAAAATGATTAGAATAAGGCATTCTATAGTATATAAAAAATTGCAAGGTGAAAAGTTTGTTATACTCATCAAAAATACATTTTACTTCATAACCTTTCATTAAAAAATACTAAAATTAAAATTGTAAATAGAGCATTAGAAACCTACCTCAAGTAGGATAATTCCCTTAATTAGCTTGATGGATGAATATCGCAATATGGCCTATGAATCCTTCTCCTTCTATTCTCTCCCTTTTTCTCCTCCTCTCTTTCTCCTCTTTCTTCTCTAGAAAGCCTACTAATATAGAGGGTGAGTGGTAATGGTTTTAGATTTTTAGTATATATATTAAAAGAAAATTTAGTGATCAACATTGCGGTGCTCAAACATGCACCACCGTAGTGCTCATACAAAATATTATAGATTCCCTTGATAGCCCTAGACAAAGAGCTCAGTGCCACATTATTCACCCTCATCATTAGAGCACTCCCTCAAATTCATTTCTAAATAGAGAGAATAGTGTTGTTATGCTCTAAGGCATAGCGAAACAACACTCCTAAAGTGATATTTTTTCTGTTTTCATTTCAAACTCCAGTTTTGTTTTTAAGAATTTCATTGATTTAAATTAGAAATCCACTTTCTATGCATAAACACAAAAAACACATTATAAATATCCAACATTTTATTAGGAAATAGTATAAGTAGATTTTTAATTCTTTTTCTAACTTCAAAGGGACCAATATATGTTGGACTTAACTTAATATCCTTTTAAATCTATTTATACCCTTCACAAGATAAATCTTTAAGAAGATAGAATCCCCAACTTAAAATTTTATAGTTCTATGCTTGGATTCATAGTTTTTCTTCTAGTTTTCTTAAGTTGGTTTTAACCTTTTCCTAATCAACCTAATTTTCTTTATAGCATTTTCAACTAACTCATAACCCAGGCCTTCGGTGTTTTACACCTTCTCCCATTCAAATCTTTATATGAGGTTATTTTTATACTTGCTTGGAAATTATTATGATATGCAAATTTGATCAAAGAAATATAATTCTCCTAAATTTCTCCAAAATCATAGCATATAGCCGCACATATTATCCAAAATTTGAATAACTTGCTCATACTATCTATTTATTTGGAGATGAAAATTTGTATTGAAGTTTAACTTCATCTCAAACCTTCTTAAATGCTCTTCCATAGCCTAGAAGTAAGCCTTCCATCTTGATCAGAAATAATAACCTTTGAAACTCAATGTAATTTTATAATTTTCTTCATATATAACTGAGTTCGGTTATCAAGGGGATCTGTCTATCTTATTGGGGAAAAAATGAGATGACTTGGTTAGTTAATTCTTAATGATCCATACAACATCATGGACATTACTAGACCTAGGTAAACCCAATGCATTATCCATTATAACATCCCATTTCTACTGAGGAATAGACAGGGTAACAACAAACCACTAAGTTGCTAACATTCTCTTTCAACTTTTGACAAGTTTCTCACATCGAGATAAATTCTGCTACATCTCTCATCAATCCAAGTCATAAGAATATAACCTTCACATCATGATACATCTTATTGCTGCCTAAAAGAATTAGATACCTAGATCAATGAGATTCATGCAAGATATATTTCTTCAACTCTCTATTTGTAGGTACAAGTAGCCTATTACCGTATAACATAATACCTAATTATCAACTTATAATTCAAACATTCTTCCATAATGAATTTAATCCAATAGTTTGACATTTCCTTCATCTTACTTTTAATCTTCCTTAATTCTATCTTATAACGGAGGACGAATGATCAACTAAGAAATAAGTCCTACCTTTAATTCAAATGGACATACTACCTCTAATTTGAACCTTTCCAGCTCCCAAATCAAGGCTTTCTTAGTAGTAATCAGATTGGTTATAAATCCAATTATCTTTCTATTCAAAGAATATGTAATCATATACACCTTATCGGGCTAATAGATAATACTACATCATAGTCTTTAATCAATTCTAACCACCTCCTATACCAAAACTTTATCTCTTTTTGAGTAAACATGTACTTCAAACTTTGATGGTCGATATGGATCTCATATATTACACCTAATATATAATTCTTCTATATCTATAATGAAAATATGATTGCCTCCAACTCCATATCATAGTAAGATTCTTCACATGCAGCTTTAGCTTCTGGAAACATAAGCAACCACCTTCCCATTTTAATGTAGTATAAAATCTAAATCTTTCAAAGAAGTATCACTATATGTTTAAAATCCTTCAGTACCTAGTGTGATAGTTAATACAAAAGCTAAAACTATACACTCCTTCAACTTTTGAAAACTAGCTTAATAATTTAGTGTTTAGTCAAATGACTCATCCTACTTTGTAAATATTATCGAAGGGATCATGATCCATGAGAAACCTCTAACCAAAATTTTATAATAATTTACCATGTTGAAAATTTTTTGACCTCCATCATTGATGTTGGCCACGACCAATCCACCACTACTTGCACTTTCTGGGGATCTACAAAGATTCATTCCCTGCTTGTAATATGCCCCAGGAATACCAAATATTTATTTCAAAACTCATATTTGGATAATTTATCATACAACTAATGCTGCCTCAAAATCTCTAGAGAACCTCAAATTTCTTATGTGATCATCTTCTACCTTCAAATACACAAGAATGTCATCGATGAACATAATGATAATTTAATCCAAATAATCCTTATATAATCTATGCATTAGATCTATATATATAACTAGTGTATTCATCACTCTAAATGATATTACTAAAAATTCATGTTGCCCATACATGATGCTAAATGTTATCTTTATCACATGCTCATCTTTGATTCTCAATTTATGATAACTTGATCTCAAATTAATCTTAAAAAATATAGGAACACTTTCCAATTAGTCAAATTAATAATTAATCATGACATGGATACTTCTTCTTCGTAGTTACCTTATTTTGTTCCCGATAATCGATACACATCCTTAGATATCCATTCTTCTTGTTCATAAATAATATAGAAGCTCCCCAAGGAGATCCACTTGGCCATATAAAACCTTTTTCCAATACTTCTTATAATTGAATATTCAATTCTTGTAGTTTCCTTGGTGTCATTATAGAGTCTTTCTTATTAGGGATGTTCTTGAAACAACTTAAACATAGAACTCTACCCCTCTTTAGAGGTAGAATCACCAGTTCTATAGGGAATACATTAAGAAACTCTCTCACCATAGGGACTTCTTCAATGCTTATTCAAGTTTTTATACAAGCAAAAAAATATAGATTTCCCTTTTCTCTAGGATTTATTAACTTGCAACATAGATATTAGAGAAGATAAAACACAATTGGAACCTTGGAATTGAAACATATCCCATTTAACACACAGACTCACCTTCTCCACACTATAATTAATTTGGGCTTCATATTTACTCAATCAGTCCATACCCAAAAACTCATCAAACTCTATTAAAGGTTAAATAATCAACTATGATTTTAAATTTCTATTTGATATTTTAATTTCACATCTATAGATTTAATTAGAAAAAATATTTTCCAATGGCCAGCAAAATAGACAGACTAGATGATAATAGATTTGGAACTATACATAAATCATTTTGCATATACTCAGATAGAAAAGAGTGCTTGTTCTAGAATTAAATAAAATGATGTAGGACATCATAGAAATAAAATTGATACCTATCACTATGTGTATTGCATCCTTTATCTCTTATTGGATCAGATTGTATACTCTGGGCCACAGTAAAGCTACATTGACCATTATAATAAACTCCCTCTAATCATCATGCTAATCAGCTATCATATCTTCCTCAAATTGCCTTTCGCTAGGGGATGGTGATATTTCATTGATAGCCGTAGTTGGGACTATTGCTAGTTATCTCTAGCTCTGACTTTCTCTAACCTTGCATCTACCTTATGGTGTATTTTGTGGACATTGACACCTTATGGCTAGATCGGCAACATCTGAAAAACTACACCAAGAATAGATAACATCAACCTATGTGCCTCTTCCCACAAAACACATAGATGGGAGAACTATTAACAAATGTTGATCCACCTACAACCTCGAACATGATATATCATCCCCTTTTAGTATCACTGTAACCAAACCTAGACTTTTTCCTGCTACCAACACTCCTAATTTTCTCCCCTCCAAACCTCTTTTTGTTGGCATCCCATACCTGATGAGCGGACATAATAGATTATCCACCATTTTTGCTCTCTCCATAAGCTTAGAAAAGATTGAATATGAACTAAAATTAAGGGGTGCCTCAAGCAATCTCTCAAACACCTAAAAATCTGTAGCATTTCTACATACTAATTAGCTAAATTCCTAATAATGGAAAAAAGTACAATCCAAACTATAATTATTTTTATAAAATGCTAACTACATGTATGAGTCATTATAATTATGGTTTGTATATAGATAAAGTTATAAATCATCTTTAGAAATACATCTACTTATACATGTAAGTGGGGCTCCAAAAGACGATATCCTCTCTTTTGAAGGATAATCTCTTTTGGAATTCCATAAAAGACTTGGAGCTCAAAGGACTTAAGCAGATGTATCTGATTCTATACATATGGTAGGCTTAGAAATCCAACTTTATTATGGTGGAGCCTGGCCACCTTACTTTCCTACAAAGTTTGAGTCTACTTTAAACATTCAAATCAATAAATGAATAAATTATATTTTATTTATGCAATATGTTTTACTTATATTATTTCAGATGTTGCATTCATAATGGCGATAACTTACATTTGTGGTAGCAATTTTCCTAGATTTTTCTTGGTTTGTATGTTCTAGACTTTGTAGAAATATGTATATTAGTTATAAGATAATGTATTACTGTGTATTTTAGACACCAACCCCTTTACATATTCATGCATACATTTATGCATCTTTTTATTTCTACTACACACACCAGAGCCCAGGACTTTTATTGGATGCTACACTTTTCATGTTGGTAAAGGGTTGTTATGTCAGTTTTTTGATAATTTAGTTAAGTAAATAAATAAGATAAAATTTTGAGTTTTTTAGTGACTCATCTTGTTATCATCATTTGAACTTAAAGTTAAAATTACTTTTCTTTGATAATTGATTTAGAGTCTGATCTAATCCTTTGATCTCTTAGGATAGAGCTGATCTTCTCATGCACTACATCTTAGATGATTGCTTGTATATTAGGTTGTTAGCTAGCAATGCATTTCAAGAAAGTGTAAGCTTAGAGGTATTTACACACCTCAAATTCCTTTTTAGAATAAGAATAAAGGAAGAAAAATATTTTATAAAATTTAAATATACTTTTGAAGGAGTGAATGATATTTTTTAAAATATATAAGGCAACTTACTTATATTTTAAACCCAGAATGAGTTTAATCTCCACTTCAATCAAAAGTTTTCTCTTTGGAGATGTAATTGACTATAGAGGATTGCCTCTATAGGAACCAAAGATCCAATATAAAATAAACTTTGTCTTAGTTCATTAAGATTGGTGAAAAATCTTCTAGATGTTGACTAAAGCTAATATTGAGTTAATTTTATATTTAAAACAATATGTGAATGTGAATTTTATCCTTTGGGATAATTTTTACATTCCATACACTAAATTTGAATATGAAAATAATTTTTGTATTTCCTTAAGTTGAAGATATTATATTCATTTATTTCTATAGATAATTAACAGTAATTATATAAATTTGTATAATGAAACACTAAAGAGAAAATCAATGGTCTAATAATCAAATTTTTTTTCCATACGCAACAGTGGACTAAGGCCAATAGCAAAGATGTGCTAATTTATTCTATAATATCATGGTACTACCATGTCTTGCACCACAGTGTTAGAGTCCATTTTTGTATAAGTATAAATTGTTTTTTAGTTTATTTATGTGAGTGTTCTGCCAAAGTTCTAATAGGGTATATAATGTTTTGTGAGTATTGAGTTCTTAAGTATATTGCTCCCTTAGGGTCAAGTTTAAGGGAAGCAAAAAGAGAAAAAGATACCTCATTTGGGAGATAGTCAATCTATCTATATAAACAACTATATATTTAGAGGAGAAAAGAGTGTTGAGAGTGTATTATACTATTTGTGTGATATGATTTCACTTATACTATTATACTTTCTCTTTTATGCTAGCAATGAATTCTGGTTTATTTTCTTGTGTTTCCATGGTTGGCTAATTTCTTAGTTTTGGGCTAATAATGTGAATCCTTTGCAAGTACTAATGTAGACTCTTATGCTATGAATGAATAATAGATGTTTTAAATATCTCTCATTCTTAATTTAATGCATATAATGGCCATATGTGTAGTTAAAATTTAATGTGATATATTACCTTAATAGTGGAATATTGAAATAATTAGTTGTGTTGGAATGGAATTCTTGCATGTCAAGACATAGAATATTTAGAGTTAAAGGTTCTATGGAGATGCAATAATTGTTGGAAGGCCATAAATCTCCATTATCATCCCTACAAACTTGATTGAGATCAAGGAATTCATATGATCTGATCCACATCGAACATAGAAGAATCTACTTAGAAATAATTAGGTAAATTGCTCTCATTAGTAAATTTAATCATCTAGCAACTTATCTTTTCTTTTGCATTCCTTAGCAGAGATAGAATCTCAACCCTTTTTTTTATTCAATAGGATAAACATTATAGCTATAGTAGGAAGTACTAGTTCATTTACATGTTAGTAGAACACTTCCTTGTGGGACCGACACTCTTTCAATCACTTTATTACTTGATCGACATTTGCATTTTAGTTTTTAGTGGGTATTGCATATAAAAATAACTAATCATATTTCAACCCGTAGAATAAACATAATTCAGTGCAAACCCATGAACACCCCATCATATAGTTATATAAAGTCACATGGAATCATAAACTAAATAAATAAATCAATAATCATCTCATATTTTCACGTAGGTTAGGAAAACTTCTTAATTGACCTTAAAATTTAAAAATTCATTAAAAATAAAAATAATGCCAAATAAATTTATATAAACTCATAAAATTATAACAAATAATAAATCATCAAGTCAATTAACTTCAAATTAAAAATGCAAATTCCATTTTATGAATTCCTAAAAAAATAAATAAATTTTGTAAAATACTAAAACTTAAATAAATACCACACTCAAGTAAAAATTATATAAATTTAAAATTGAGAATGAAATAAACAGATTATAGTCTATTATTATATGAAGAAGGTCATTATCTATTAAGCCCAGGAGGAGGTTTTCAATAGAAAGACCCTCTTTTAACTTTTCTTCGATAAAGTATGTTTGAAAATTCTTAGATTCAAGCAAAACCTTCGTTTGAGTCTGATGACAGGTAAGGGAATAACATTAAAGGATTATGAATATTCAATAAAGAAAGATGTTTATTTTTTAAACAAGTCAAACCATTCTAACTACCATATATGGGGTATGGGGTAAATAATGGTTGGTTTATCTTAACTTTCTTTAAAAGGTTTTCCAATCTTAAGTGGCAATGTTCTCCCCATTTTAAGGGTTATTCGGTTAAAGATTTTTATCACTTTTTAATTTAATGAATGGCCATTTTATTGAGCTATTTGATAGTCCTAAGGATCAATATTAGGATCTTCATAAAATTCTTTTGAAGAAAAAAATATGTAGTATTATTATTAGAACTTAATAATATAAAAATGTTCATCTTCATATGAACATTAAATGCTTGTATAAGGGTAAGAATAGGTTTGTTCTCTTCATTTTCAATGTTATTATAAAAAATATGAATCATATAAATTAAAACGTGAAAGAAATAGTCAAATTTTGGATATTTTACTTTCTTAGCATTAAATGGTAAAAATAGTGGCATATTATCTATACCATGAAGGTAACATGACATTAAAGTATATGTCAAAAGAGAAACACTAAGTGCCATAGTGGTATACACTAGTGTGTATTATATAACTATAATAAAATGTGGTTCAAAACTAAGTACCATCTGGATAAATGTGTACTCATCATATTATATCAAACCATATAAAGAAATAGGGATTGGAGACATTATCATGATATCTTCCACAAAATATATTGTGTAGTAGTCATCAATGACATGGTAAAAGAACCATCAGTTGTAATAGATAGATTATCAAGAGAATCTAAGATAAACTGTAATGATCAATATTGTTTATGTGCCCTTTCATTAAACATCAAGGGAATTTCAATCTTACTATCTTTGCATAAATGTTAAAACCAATCCAAAACCTTATATATTCATCAATAATATGTCCCCAGAATCTATGATAATTATAATACGATGGATTAGTGGTCTTACTATTCTCATCAAGCCTTTTATATATGGTCTTTTGTACCTAATTAGATAAGAATTTGATGATCTTCTTAATTACATATTTCTTGGAAGAATAAGTTTTGTGAAGCATTTCCTTAAAATCTAGTTGGTGTTGTCTAGGAGAGGAAAAGGCCAACTTTGTTGGCCTAGTGACTACTATTTCCTTTTTTTCCTTTCTAGTTTTCCTAGTAGGGGTGAAAAAATACCAATTCCCTTTCAAACTTATAGCTGGAAGTTTAAAAAATGTTTTATTTCTTTTATCAAAATAAATGATTCTCTTTTAATACTCAAGATGGTGCTACATTGAAGGCTAATAATATAGAGATCTTAACTATAATATGACCTATTAAAAGATTGATCACATGAATCTCATTTAAAGGTGGTTCGCACTTCATAATCAGGTTTCTTTACCATAAAATAAAATCAACCAACTAAAGTTTTAAAAGGCTTCTATTAAGTTTTCATTAGGTTATACATGTTTAGTTATATGTGTGTCATCAAACATTTTAAGAAATATTTCTTCAAGTTTTTACAACTTATGAATGATCTATTTAGAAAATTAGAATTTCACTTAAATGTAAAACTAGAAAAGAATGTCACAAATATATAAAGGAGTATAGCATTGTTATCACCTGTGTTATGTCACAATGCATTATATTGGGCCAAGTGTTAGTACAGATTGCTAGTGCCATAAAATTGAATAAATGATGGAGGAATAAATCTCTATGGATAAGAGATAAATTCATGCTCCCTAAGATAGGTTCTTCCTATTATAATGGAAGACTATTCAATTTATGATGCTATTTTAGCTTTTACTTGCATCTTAACCATCGACTGAACATGAGAATCAAAATGTGAGGTAGAAAAAATCATTATGGAAGAAACAACAGGAGTAGTAATTGTAGTGGGAGGTGTAATTATATAATAACAGGAGCAATTTATTTAGGGGAATAATGCATAAATTTTAATTGGGATAAAATTTGGGCTCAATCCTAGGTAAAATTAGTAGAGACAAAAAAGGTTGAGTAGCCATTTGTGATGCCAAAGATACCATAATGATGGATGTTTAGCCAAATTGCTATTAAAATTTTTAAATAAGAGATTAGTTCATATTGTTGAGTCTAGTGAATATGTTGTTAAACCTAAGTTAATGTCCCAAGGCTACCAAGAGGGGGGGAGGGGGGTGAATTGGTAGTTAAAATTTTTTCCCCCTTTTGATAAATTTAACCGAAATTCTTTAATGAATTTTTTTTTATAAAAAGTTTTTCAACCACAAATTTTTAAAACACAAAATTAAAAGTAGAAAATAAAAAACAGTAAAATAAAAAGACACACGATTTATAGTGGTTCGGTCTAAACCAGACCTACATCCACTCCCCAGAGGCACTCTCTAAGTATTGCACTAATATCAATAGTGTCTCTCCTTTTGCACCCACAGCAAGGCGGAGAAGCCTTTACAAACACTCTTTTCACCACTACCCGGTGCGGCAGAGAACTGTCGTCCTTTTACACTTTCCCTTGTGTTGGCAGAGAACCGTCATCCTTTTACACTCTCCTAGTGTGGGCAGAGAACCCTTCATCTTTTCACACTCTTCTAGTGTGGGCAGAGAACCCTTCATCCTTTCACACTCTCCTAGTGTGGGCAGAGAACCCTTCATCCTTTCACACTCTCCTAGTGTGGGCAGAGAACCCTTCATCTTTTTACACTCTCCTAGTGTGGGCAGATAACCCTTCATCCTTTCACACTCTCCTAGTGTGGGTAGAGAACCCTTCATCTTTTCACACTCTCCAAGTGTCGGTAGAGAACCGGATCTCCTTGACAGATCTCTTCCCAAGAAATCTAGAAGGAAGAAATAAAAAGAGTGAAGTCATCTCAAATCACAAGTAGGAAATCTTACCTTTGAACACAATGCAAAGCCTTCAAGCTCCAGTGGTAAAAATCCTTCTCTAACTGCTCTCTCTCACTCTCTCCTTTACTCTTCTTCCAATAGGCACGAAGATCAATGAGCAAAAAGATTGGGTGGCAGTAAATTTGAAGTATATATACAAAAGACAAGAAAAACTGCCCAAAAACTGCAAGTTTTCAATTATGTACGCAGTGGGTCGTCCCGTATGATCGTGGATTGTCCTGGACAATTTTACTTAAAGTGTCAAAAATGATCTTAATGTATATTGGTACGAACTATGTTCGTACACGCTCATCATCCCGTATGAACTATGTTCGTCCGATACGAAACGGTTATTACATAGGTCGGTTCCCAAAATTCTACAGGACGTAACCAACTGACGTAAGTCGGTTCAGTTTGTCCAGGGACAAACAGGTTTCATCCTGGGTTGATTTTATACAGAGCGTTTCATCCAAGGATGAAAATTAATTTTGTCCTGTACGATAGCATACAGAGAGTTTCATCAAGGGACGAAAATTAATATCATCATGTACGATCTCATACAGAGAGATTCATCCTGGTACAAACCATAATTTTCATCTGGACGAACAGTGCAAGGTGAGAATCCAGAGTCATTCGTCCCAGGATGAATATTAAATTCAACCTAGACGATTAGGACTTAGAAAATTTTTTACTTTCCTGTTCGATCTATTGCTCTTTTGAGGGGTTAATTGACATGATCGTCCCGTACGAACCAGGTTCATCCCGTACGATCAGTTTACAAAAAGTGTTTCCCAAGAGTGTGTGTTGTGATTTTTCACTCAATTACAATCACTCCCTCTCATTTCAAAAACTTGTAATTTACAAATGAATAATTTGAAGTCTTCATCGCTTGGAGTTGATTTTTCTTAAATGTTAGTACACACTAGAGCAAAAAATAAATCTTCCAAAAAAGTGTTAGGAGATATATAAAATAATAATATTTGAAATCATCAAAATAATACAAGTTGCAAGAATATAAAATATGCAAATAGTAACTCTCTCTACAAATATGTTAATATATTCAAGGGTTAATACATCTTGTTTTGCATTGGAACAAAATAGTTACTTTTATTCTGTTTCAACTAATGGTTATTAGGAAGGTCCTAAAGAAGTATATGGGGAAGGTTCAATTCACTTTTTCTTGGGAGCAATATAAAGACATGTTGAGTAAGTAACAAATAATAGGTTGCCTAAATTGATGTAGGTATAGAACTTTTATAATGGTATAACTTGAGGTAAAATGATGTTGATCGAAGCCACATATAATAGTACATTTATGAGCAAACCTCATCAAGTGACTTACGATTTTTTGTCAGAGACGACTATGGTAACTATTAGTTTCTAGGTTATCAAAAACTTCCTAAGAAAACTATTACTAATGCCCAAGATGCTTATCTCATCATAGCACTCACTACTCATGATGCTTCCCTAACAAAGTAACTTAGTTCATTCACTATAAAATAACATCCACACTCAAGTAATCTATTGTAATTTTTATGCAGGTGTGCATGAAGCCAATTATTATTTGAAGAATAACCCATTTGTACAACCTTTTAAAGAGCAAGAATATTTTTTTATGTAGGTCAAGGAATCTCACCAAATATTATGGAAGAATTAAAAGGTGGTGTAATAACCATCTTGATTTTAAAAATCACTTGGATTCCATTAGTAATAAGTCACAAATTAAAGATTTCATTCTAGATAGAAACCTAAGCGAGTGTTAGAACCTTCCTTATTCATCCACTCCACTTCAAATTAAATACCACTAGCTAAATTTGATTTTCCTATCTTTTAAGTGAAATTAATTTCACATGATCATTTTTTAATGATCTTGATCCAAATTGCAACAAGCCCTTCCAATGACATGATTATATTTATGATAGACTTGGCCAAACTGGTGTGACTAATTTTAAGGAGAAGCCAAAGAGGATCATGTTATAATATCAAGTGTTCTTAAATTAAATATCAATCAAGTTGAAAAAAATACATGTTGATTATGCAGAATATGGTAGAACATAATTGTCTTTAGAAGTGGTTAAACAAAGTGATATGGCGTCTATATAAAGATTTAAAATGGAGCTGGTTGACTATCCTAATGATAATTTGTGAGTGATCCTAAAAGGCTTAGTCCACTATTGATTAACTCTCCAATAGTGGTAAGCTAATCAATGTGCATAGAAAGTTTAATTCAGAGCTTATTCCATATAAATTAATCTCCAATTATAGACTATCAAGTTAAAATTAAATAACTCATATTGAGAGACAATGATGCATGTGTAGTCACTAGTGAAAGTTCATTAGGGATGTTAAGCCCTTATGAACTAGTCCCGAGGCTAACCAAGAGGGGAGGTGAATTGGTATTTTAAAAAAAGTTTCAATCAAATTACAAACTTAAATCAAAACACAATCCACCATAAAAAATAACGAGTGCAAAAATTAAATGCGTAAGTAAAAATAAAGAAAGAACACACCATATTTATAATGTTCGGTCAAACCTTAACCAAGTACACTCCTCAGAGGCACCCTCCGAGTATTGCACTAACTTAGTGTCTCTCTTTTATCCCCCACAGCTAGGAGAAGAAGCCCTTACAAAAACTCCTTTCCACCAACCCCGATGCGGCAAAGAACCGACTCCTTTTGCTTCCTCCTGAAGCGGGCAGAGAACCCAACTCCTTTTGCTTCTTCCTGAAGAAAGCAGAGAACCTCAATCAATTATAGAAGAAGACCTCCCTTGAGCCTCCAAGAATGAGGAACGATGATCGGAGAAGATGCCTTGGAACCTTGCTTGGATCAACCCTTGTGAAACCCCTCACAAGCTCCCCCTCACAAGTTCCTCCCTCTCTCTCCCTCTCTCTCCCTCTCCTCTAGGATCTCTCAGTTCAAGATAGCAGCAAAGGATCCTTGTGCTTGAGAAAACATGAGTCCATCATATAGATTTTTATGAACCAACTTTATCGTCTAGGATAATATTTTTATCATTTTGTACGATCAGTACAAATTAAGCTCAATCAGCCAGGACGATTAGAAGATTTTTTGTTTATATTGTTCAGGATGATAATATATCATCTTGTATAATTAGTATAAATCAGGGAATATCATCCTGAACATCGCTCTGAATAGAAGATATATGATTTTTTTCATCTAGGAGTAATCAAGGTTTTGGAATTGACCATCCTGGACGATCCTGCGATCGTCCAGGATGATATAATTATAACAATCAGCCTTAATTACTTTCCTTAATCACCAGATAAATTTAGGTATAATTGACCCACATCATCCAAAATGATGACTTGGATGATAATTAAAAAATAATACTTCCTAAATAGATCTGGTGGCTAATTCTTTCTGATTTGAGCATATCATCCCGGCTGATGAAAAAATTGTCTAGGACGATCTGCTTAATGACTGCTGCCTTAAACAGGATGCCCTAATTAGGGTTTCTATTTTTTGATCGATCATCGAGGATGATTTTTGGATCTTCCCGGATAATGTTAACAAAATCAAAATACTCTAAATCAGATAGAAAAAAATTTACTCAAGTATGTGTGTGCAGGGTTACTTAGTATCAGGCACCACAAAGATTACAAATAGACTCAAGAAAAAAAAGGTTTACAAACTGACTCAAACCTAATCAACCCAATCTTGAGCTGGTTCAAATTACAATCTTGATTCTGTGGACCTAAAATGTTAGTTGGCAAGCTAGTCATAGTAAAACAGAAGTGTTTGCAATCATCAAAATTCTATTTTTGAAAATTAGATACGTAATAATCTCCCCCTTTTTTATGATGGCAAACACACAAGAAAATCTAAGCAATGAAGATAGTGAACTGGAAGTAGTGTAGAAATAATAAACTGGAAGCAGTGCAAACAATAGATTCAAATTTCAAAATAGAACACACTACTCCCCCTTTTGACATCTCAAAAAGGAGGAGGAAAATAGACACAAAGCAGAAATCAAACAAACAATTGATTTTTTTTTTATCAAGGCATGAAATATGACATAGTTTCCATGTGATTGATTTTAAAGATTTATAAGTCAATGAATTAACATCATCAGAATTCGACAAATTGGTAACACCACCAATCCTGTTATCTCTACCTCGAACTTGTCCCAGGGCAAAACTTTCTTTTGAAAACAAAGATCTAAATAAAAAAATTAATTGGATAAGAAAAAGAAATCCATTTAAAACTTGGTTTCTTAAAACGTATTTTATAACATAATATATCAAAGTAATTAGTTACGATCAAGAATCCCGAAATAAAGCCTTTGAAAAATTATCAAGTGACACATGAATTCCTCTAAGATTTAAAAATTTTGAAAGAGAAGGAGCTTGCCGTTGATGGGCTCAATTTATGCCTCTTGTCAATTTAATTGGTGCTCTTTGTGCATCTTTTGATTTTGTCATCATTGGCCACGTTTTTTTCAATTTGGCGACATTGTGCATCATTTGATTTTGGCATCATTGGCCACTTTTTTTCATTTAATTTTGCAAGCTAGGTCCCTTTTCCAAAATTCTTAAAAAACTCTCAGTTGTGATTATATCTTCGAGATATTAGAGAAGAAAAACTCACTCTTTAATATAAGGAAGAATGAATCACAAAATAGAATAAAAATCATATGATAAATGCAACGACAAGATTTCAAAAATTTTGAAAGTAAAATAAATACTTTGAATATTATATATATAAGATATATTACTATCGCAAGATTGAAAAGATTTCAATTGCATAGTCTACTTGTTGATTTGAGATAGACTTTTTCTTGAAAAAGAAAATTACACAACTAAAGGAAGTTAGAGAAAAAGAAACAATTTTACGGTGTTTCCCTTTTTAACTGTTTAAGAGATGTAAATATTGACTACAAATTTTCAAAAAATAAAAATAAGGCATAAACTATTAATTTTAGCGATGATTATAAAAAAAATTTAAAGCATATGAAAAATAAAGCAATAAAAATAACAACAAAAATAAACAGAAGTAAAATAAACAACAAATAACAAATCAAAAAATCAGTGGAATCAAGTTCTTGCATTTATGTCAATCACACCCAATCTGGTCATTAAAGTGCTGAAAGTGTTGAAGGCCAGTGGTTTATTAAACATGTCAGCCAGTTGATTTTTAATTTCTACATGGTGTAGCTCAATGTCCCCCTTAGTCACATGGTCTCTAATAAAGTGATGTCTTATGTCAAAGTGCTTGGTCCTTGAATGTTGGATAGGATTCTTAGAAATGCAGATTGCACTAGTGTTATCACAAAGGATTGGAATTATGCCTACAGGTAATCCTAAATCCAAAACTTGCTACTTCAACCAAAGGTCTTTGGGCACACAACTTTCTAAAGCAATGTACTCAGCTTCAATAGTGGAAAGTGCAACTGAGTTTTGCTTTCTATTAGACTAGGAGACTAAAGATTATCCTATGAATTGGCAGGTCCCTGAAGTACTTTTTCTATCCACCTTACATCCAGCAAAGTCAAAATCAGAATATCCAATAATCTCAAAAGAAGTGTTGTGCCTAGGGTACCAGATTCCTAGGTTTTAGGTTCCTAAAGGTATCTAAGGATTCTCTTAACAGCAGTCAGGTGAGATTTTTTGGGATCAGCTTAAAATCTAGGATAGAGACAAACACTAAATATAATATCAGGTCGACTATCAGTCAAGTAAAGTAAAGATCCAATCATCCCTCTGTACTTATTTTGATCAACTGATTTTTTATTTGGGTCCTTGTCCAACTGAACACCTAAGGTCATGGGAGTATTAATTGGCTTGGCTTTATCCATTTCATATTTCTTCAAGATGTCCTTTATGTATTTTGATTGACTTAGAAAGGTTCCATCATCTAATTATCTTATGCTAAACCTAAAAAGTAGGATAATTCTCCCATCATACTCATCTCAAACTCCTTACTTATTGTTTTAGAAAATTCATCACATAGTCTTTTATCTGAAGATCCAAAAAGTATATCATTGACATAGAGTAAATTATCTCCTAGTTTCCTCAGAAAAAGGGTGGTGTCTATGCTCCCCTTAACAAACTCCCTCTCCAGTAAGAATTTGATAAGCCTCTCGTACCAAGCTCTAGGTGCATGTTTTAATCCATATAAGGCCTTTTTTTAATTTGAAGACATGATTTAAAAATTGAGAATTCTCAAAACCTGGGGGTTGCTCTACAAACACATCCTCTTTTATTACCCCGTTTAAAAAGGTACTCTTAACATCCATTTGAAAAAGCTTAAATCCCTTATAATAGGCAAAGGCTAATAACACTCTAATGGCTTCCAATCTTGCTACAAGGGCAAAGGTCTCCTCAAAATCAATCCCTTCTATTTAGTTGTACCCCTTAGCCACTAAGCTTGCCTTATTCCTAACCACTACACCAGAATCATTCGTTTTATTCTTGAAGACCCATTTGGTTCCAACTACACTTTGTCCTTTTGGTATTTCTACAAGCTCCCAAACATCATTCCTAATAAATTGGTTCAACTCCTCTTGCATGGCTAAAATTTAAAACTCATCAGAAAGGAATTGATTGATGTTGGTGGGTTCAGTCAATGAGATAAAGGCAGAATGGTTCACTTCCTTCCTAAGTCCATGCCTAGTCCTAACACCTTTAGAAGGGTCTTCATACTAGCATGACATAATCTCCTGTGCTACAACCAAGACTCATCAGTAGTAGTTTTTAATCAAAATGAAGTAACATATTCAATATTATTTAAATCAAGCAAGTAAACATTGTTGATCCACTTTTCCTACAAAATAGTAATATTATTTAAGCTTATGATGTAAGTGTTTGCCAATAATTTTATGATGAAGCCTTTATCGCATAGCTGACTGATACTGAGCAAGTTGTGTTTCAGTCCATCTACAAGAAAAATATTTTCAATCAAAAGGTTCTTGGAGTTTCCAATTATATATGTGCCCACCACTTTCCTAGTGGTGTTGTCTCCAAGAGTGACCTTGCCTCCAGCCCTGGCCTGTAGCAAAATAAATTAATTAGCATCTCAAGTCATGTGATGTGAGCATCCACTGTCCAGGTACCACATGCTCTTACGAGACCTTTTGTGAGAGCAAGCCTACAAAAAATTAAATGTCAGATTTAGGAACCCAAACAAGTTTGGGTCCCTTCTTATGAAAAGAAGAATGTAATGCTTATGTGTTATGTTGTGAATCATGCAATTGGGGTCTTCACACCTAATATGTACTATGGTGAATGGTGCAAGTGTATGGGATGTGTCCTAGCATTCCACATGAAAAATATCTGACACCAGGAAAAGGATTTCTTAATCTATTCAGGTAGTGGTGCTTCCTTTTAAAGTTATGGAATGCATGCAGTGATTTATTTTCAGAAGCTTTGAGATTTGCTAACTTTTTTTTATAACTCAGCATTGGATGGCTTTAGAGAATCATGTGCATCAGATAATTCATTATACTTTTTGTTTAATGCATCAAATTCATCAAGCAAAGCCATGTGATTGCTATCAATTTGGGAGATATCTTTTAAAAGAATTTTATGCTCTTTAAAAAATTTAAAAATTCTAATTTTAGACTAGCATGTGATTTTTTGAGTTTTATATATGATGCATGAATTTTCTCACAAATTTCATCTAATTGATCATAGGTTGGTTCACATGTCTCTTCTTGATCAGATTATACATGGTGATTATCGGCTTTTAAAAAGTTTATGGTTTCCTCCTCTGCTTCAATCTTAGAGGAGTCAGATGCAGAATCAGCCCAAAAAGTTTTTTTGGGATTTTTTCTTATCCTTTTTGCATTTGGGTTTCTCCTCACCCTTCTCCTTGCTTGGGTGCTCCTTAAGAGAAGGACAATCAGCTTTAACAAGTTCAGGCTTCCTGTATTCAAAATAGATTGTATCATTAGAGATCTTAAAGTTTTTGCTACCCTTACCTCTTTCTACTTCTGATGGTCTTTTTTCTTCTTCCTTAAAAAACTTTTGAATTGTTAGTGATGAAGGCAACATCATCATTCTCAGATCCGAAAGAATTATTGTTCGAGTTGTTGGCCCTAAGTGCCACCATTTTCTCTTTCTTCTTCTCACCTGCATCAAGATTTCTTTGGTTCACCCCTTGCTCGTAAGCAATGAGTGAACCAAGTAAGTTATCAATTGAATAAGTGTTTAAATCCTTAGATTCAATAATTGCAGTGATCATAGCATCAAAGAAGAAGGTAAGCATCTTAAAATTTTATTTACTTTTTTATAGTTAGTGGGTTCTCTTCCTAAGGCATGCAATGAGGTGACAATTTGAGAAAACCTTATATACATTTCAGAAATTGATTCAGAAGGTTTCATATAAAAAAGTTCATAGTCATGCAAGAGAATATTCAATTGGGATTGTTTAACTTCATTGGTTCCTTCATAAGCTACACATAATCTATCCCAAATTTTTTTACCAGTTGCACAAGTTAAAACACGCATATAATCTTTAGAATTCAAAGCATAGATAAAACATTTCAAACATTTTGCATTAAGTTGTGCAAAATCTCTTTCATCAAAAGTCCATTCATTAAAAGGAATTTTAGTTTTAATGTCATTAAGTTCATGAGATGGAGGAGAATAGCCTTCTTTAACAAGCATCCACATGCGATAATTGATAGATTATAAAAACGTTGACATGCAATTTTCTAAAAATCAAATGGAATATTATCAAACAAAGGTGGTCAGGTAACAAAATATCCTTCCGAAGTATTATGATTTCCAAAATTAGCCATGGAACAAAATTCAAAAGCTTTCAAAAACTCATTTTTATGAATTCCGCTCTAATACCACTTGAATGTTCGTTAGGGATGTTAAGCCCTTATGAACAAGTCATGAGGCTAACCAAGAGGGGGATGAATTGATATTTTAAAAAAATCTTTCAATCAAATTGTGAACTTAAATCAGAACAAAATACATCACAAAAAATAATGAGTGCAAAAATTAAATGCGTAAGTAAAAATAAAGAAAGAACACACCAGATTTATAGTGGTTTGGTCAAATCTTGAGCTACATCCACTCCTCATAGGCGCCCTCCAATTATTGCACTAACTTAGTGTCTCTCTTTTATCCCCCACAGCTAGGAGAAGAAGCCCTTATAAAAACTCCTTTCCACCAACCCCGGTGTGGCAGAGAATCGACACCTTTTGCTTCCTCCTGAAGCGGGCAGAGAACCCAACTCCTTTTGCTTCCTCTTGAAGCAGGCAGAGAACCTCGATCAATTGCTAAAGAATACCTCTCTTGAGCCTCCAAGAATGAGGAACGATGATCAGAGAAGATGCCTTGGAACCTTTCTTAGAGCAACCCTTGTGAAACCCCTCACAAGTTTCTCCCTCTATCTCCCTCTCTCTCCCTCTCCTCTAGGCTCTCTCAGGTCAACACAGCAGCAAAGGATCCTTGTGCTTGAGAAAACATGAGTCCTTTATATAGATTTTCAAGAATCGACTTTATCGTCCAGGATGATATTTCTATCGTCATGTACGATCAGTACAAATTAAGCTCAATCAGCCCAGACGACTTAGGACAATTAGAAGATTTTTTGTTCATATCATCCAGGATGATAATATATCATCCTGTACGATTAGTACAAATCAACGAATATCATCATGAATATCGCTCTGAATAGATGATGTATGATTTTTGTCATCTAGGAGCAATCAAGTTTTTTGAACTGATCATCCTGGCCGATCCTACGATCATCCAGGATGATATGATCATATCAATCAGCCTTATTTATTTTCCTTAATCACCATGTCAATTTAGGCATAATTGAACCACATCATCCAGGACGATGTCCTAGACGATCATTAAAAAATAAAACTTCCTAAATTGATCTGTCTGCTAATTCTTTCTGATTTGAGCATATCATCCCGGCCTATACAAAAATTATCCAGGATGATTGCTTAATGACGACTTCCTTAACCAGGATGCCCTAATTAGAGTTTCTATTTTTGATTGATCGTCCAGGATGATTTTTAGATCATCCCGTACGATGTTAGCAAAATTAAAAAACTCTAAGTCAGACAGAAAAAAAATCACTTAAGCGTGTGTGTGCAGGGTTTCTTAGCATCAGGCACCACAAAGATTACAAATAGACTCAAGAAAGAAAAAGGTTTACAAACTGACTTAGAACTAGTCTACCTAATCTTATGCTGGTTCAAATTGCAGTCTTGATCATGTGGACCTGAAATGTTAGTTGGCAAGCCAGTCGTAGTAAAATAGAAGTGTTTGTAATCATCAAAATTCTATTTCTAAAAATCAGATACGCAACAACTAGATGCCATTTTTATTACTAATGTATGTGCAAGTGCATAAAGCACATTATCAAGGCATAAAAAGATAGTGGCTGTGTGTAGTGCTTAATATAAACTTTTACGATGACAACCTTGCTAATCAAATGAAAATTTTAATTATTATTTTTTAATTAAGATTAAAATAAATGAAATTTTAATGATAAATTAATTTAAATTTTCAAACTATGGTGAGAGACTAAAGTCAAATTAAAAGTTAAAATATATAGTCATTAAATTAATTACAAATATATATATATATATATATATATATATATATATATAAATAGATAATTGGTCAAATTGTGGTCAAATAAAATTTACTAGCTCTTTAATAGTGTCAAATCAACTCAAATTTAAGGGTTTTGGGCATTATTAATATTTTCAAAATGATCACTTACTAAGTTAAAAATTATAAAAATTTATAAATAATTTAAAAACTTCTATAAAATATTTAAGGTTATAAAGTATTTGATATTTGACTTGAAAAAAAAATATTAAGCCTTAATTAAGTTCAATTAATAAAAAATTATTATTATTTAAAGATGAGAATTTTAATAATCCCCAAAATATAATATATAAATGACCAAATTAAGCCATATAAAATTTTTTTAAAAAAAAAGCCATATAAAAATTCATGGAAGATCTAAGTTAGAGAATATCACAAAAAATTTTTAAAATTTTATATTTTTAATGGGTCTAAAAAATCATAAATATTAAAAATCATTATTTTTAATTTAGTAGAACTCCCATAAAATTTTCAAAATCTTTAAAATTTACCCCTAATTATATGGAAGTTTAATAACAAAAATGGAACTTCTAAAAAATAACATGCAACATATAATTCTTCTAAGCTTGAAAAATTGATTAATGGTTTATTAGGTCTTTTTTAACCTCTCAAATTAATTTGAGCAATTTTCAAACTCATATGGTTCATTAAATAATTAAAATAAATGTTTGGCTATTTTTTAAAAAATAGAAAATAAAGGAATTTTGTAGTAGAAGTATCTTTTTTGATTCCTTATATCCTCATGTACATATGTTTAAAATTAAAATTCATTTGGATTAGAGATAGATCACAATAAAATTTTAAGAAAAAGCCAAAATTAAATCTTAAAGATTATTCCTAGTATATTCCCCCTTTTCTTCCTCGTACACTAACCAAACTACTGCCTTTGGGTCAACTAGCCTAATGCAACCCATCAAGATTTCACCCTATATACTTAGCCAAGTTGAGTGAACTCAATTGGGTTAAGGGGTCATGGGGTATTATACTAGGAGTTTAACATGGCTAGCTAGCCATGGCCTATAAGAGCCACCACACTTGATTATTAAATTGGAGAAAGTTTATCACTTATGTCTGTTACCGTAGCTCTAGAATATGGATGCCTTGTCTTCTATGAAGTGAGGAGAGGTAGTCCACTTTTTAAATTTTATTAGGGGAGCTTGATCAACTTTTTATTTTGGAGAACAGGGTAAGGAATGCCAATTTAGAGCAGTCAAACTTGCTGGTGAACAATAAAGGAGGTTGAGTAGCTAGGGAACTCTTGGGATGTGTAGTAAAGAAAAAGAATGTAGTGTCAGGTTCCTAGAGCTTTAGATTTTGTTTTAAATGATTCTATATTATTTTAGGGGAAATTAGAATCATGTCTTACCCATGGTCAAACCCATTTGACAATAGAAGCTAAAACTACCAAAATTCCGCTAGGGTTCTCATTATGGGTTCCATAGATCAAAATCTTAAACCAAAGCTTTCACATTGGGTCCAAGGGATCCAAACTTACCCTATGATCATTTGGAATCATTTCTAACCCATGATCAAACCAAGTAGACCATGGATGCCTTCAAGTTCCAAATTACTTCTATATGACCCATTGTGGCTTCCTTAGGTTAAACACCTAAGTTTTGAGTTTTCCTTTAAACCCAGGTGACTCTAATCCATTCTAAAGATAATTGGATACATGAATAACTCATTATCAAGCCTATTTGACTATACAAAAACAAAAAATAATAACAGTAACTAGCCTTTATCCCACTATGTGGGGTCGATTATATAAATCCTTTTTATCCATTATGTATTATTAAGGATCAAATTCTCATCTAAATCTAATAAAGAAAGGTCATTTCTAATATTTTCTAACCAAGTATTTTTAGGTATACCTCTACCTTTCTTAATATAACTCAAATCTAATACATCTACCTTCCTAACTAGGTCATGAGAAGGTTGTTATTTTATGTGACCAAACCATCTAAGGTGACTCTCTCTAATCTTATCTTCCACTGGAGCTACTCCAACTTTTTTATGTATATGCTCAGTTTGTATCCTATCTTTAAGAGTATAGCCACTCATCCATCTGAGCATCCTCATCTTTGAACACTTAACATAATGTTATGCTTCTCTTTTAATGACCAGCATTTTATAGCATAAAGCATTGCAGGTCTCACTACCATCTTATAGAACTTTCCCTTAAGTTTGAGAGGGAATTTTCTATTATATAACAATCCTGATGCATTCCTCCACTTCAACCATCCAACTTCAATTCTTCACATGTTTTGATTATTCAACAAGCTTAAGTGTGATATGTCAAATAGATGTAAGTGAATGGTCACACTTAAAAATACTCTTATGGTATCTATTTTAGGTGTTAAGAGTTAAGGCTTATTTGACCAAGGGTGGTAAAATTTCCCAAAACACCCCTATGGTATATATTTTATGTGGTCTTGGTCAAAATTTAATCTATAGACCATAACTTTTAACCCAAGTGGACCCACTTAAAATTTTGAAATAAATTTTATCATTATCTTATATAGAAATGCTATATAAGTCTGGTAATTATCATTTAAAGAGTAAGATTTAAAACTTTGCTACTAAAAAAAAAAGACAACTTGACCACCTATGATATGTCAAATAGATTAATGCAACTTTTATAAGCTATATGACCTAAAATGGGAGATCATTTTTATTAAATTGTAGTTGGGTTATGCAAGGATACAATATTTCCCAAAAAAATATAATAAATAAATGTATTTGGGCTCTTATTGATATAATCAAAATCTAATAATGTATATAAATATCAATATCTTGAGGGATTTTTAGATCTTGCACCATCCTATATGCTAGAGGTGTAATAAATGATTTAGACCTACCAACCAAACCTAAACCCAAACCAATCTAGGTTTGGTTGACATGTTTAATAAAAAGGTTCGGTTTGGGCCGGGCATTCCAACCCATTTATTAAATGGGTTGGGTTTGATTGACCCACCAACTTGATTTTGACTCAAAAATGACTCATTTAATATTTTTTCTAACTTTTTTATTTATTAGTATAACCTTATTTTTTGATTAATTAACCTAAAATCTATGATTAATAGGCTAATAAAATATATTTTTTATTTAAAATGAGTAATCAAATCAGATTCCAGTTGCTTGCTTGTCGGGTTCGCGTTCAATTTTTTTACCAATTTATTAAACAGGTTAAGTTTGAGTTAACTAGAATTGAGTCGGGTCAATTTTGGATCAGACCCAAACTTGACCCGTTGACCCATTTTGATACCCCAACTATATGAATGTAAATAAATATTTTTTTAGCTTAAAAGCATATAAAGAAAAATAGAGTATATGGGACATCATGTACAAAACATAGATTTTGCTATATTTTTAATTTGCTTGGAACAACATTTCACTAAACAAACGTTTTTATTTATCAATTAGCAATTTAAACACCAAGAAAAAAAAATGCACTTGAATGATGAACTATTGTGTAGTTGGTTTTGTTGCACCGCACAACTTTGAATGTTAGATTAAGGCATCATTTGTGATATCTTTCTTTTTTTCTTTGCTTATTAGATTGTAACCACAATTTCTATTAAGCCACTATTTTTTATTTCCCTATTATTGATGATGGTAAACATTTTTGGTAAATATCTCAAATTTATTTTTGTTATTTCGTAAACTCCCCCTTATTAGGTGAATATTTAAAAACAAAGATAGGGAATTTTTTTTTGTTTTTAATTTTATAAGGAAAATAATGCATAAGTAAATATCACACAAATAGTAGGAAAATAAAAGATTAATCATTCCAATTATAATGTATAACCTGCCAACAACAAAATACTCCCCCTTTTATCATCACAAAAGGAGGAAACTGTTAAACAAAAACACTAAAGATAAACACATACATCACAAAACATAGAAGTAAAAACAATACAAACACAATGATGAAAATACAAGGAAAACTAAAAGTATGAAGGATCCTAATCAGGTGGAGGTGTTGGTGGTGGTGGTGGTGATTAGAGAATCGGTTGATTGAAGCAAATCTACCCAAACCAAGCAATATCATTATGGTGATGTAGTTGTTGTCGTGCTACATAGTTACCAAAGCAAGCCATATCATTGTCATGCTATTATTTCTACTATACTATATAGGTGTCAAACCGGGCTTCCCACTAGTCAAACCATTGAAACTAGCATATCTTATTGAGACTATTGGTGGACAGGTGATGGAGCTAAAATTGGTTCTGGTGCTGGACCTCCCTATACTTCTAGTGGCTAATCGTCCATATAGCAAACATTATGGCAGTGAGTACTATGAAGGATGAGGAAGGAGCTATTGGAAAAGAAAATTGGAAAGTGATATAGAGGTGCAAGGAATTGGAAGTTGTATTTGAATTCAAGGACGAAAGAAATTATGTGACATAATGCAAGATTTGGCTTTCTTTTATGCCTAGGGTCTCTAATGCAGATTAGATGCTCAATATATTGAATGATTAGATCAGCTTCATAAAATCTATCTAATCATTATGAAGTAGGTAGTCATGGATAGAAGAATTGTGATTATAATTCAATCCCTAGCTTTTTGAATTATGGAGTTGTGAAGGACATGCAGAATAATTCTAGCATCTTGCACTGAGGTATTGATATGGGCAATGTGGTATCAAAGATTTGATTGCCTAAGCATAGTGTTTGCAAAGGGTCCAATCATAGTCAGGATTTAAAGCTAGAAGGTGAATGCTAGAGGAATTCATAAAAATCTTGGTAGGTGATTCGATGGGCCTTTTATTTACTTAAGATTGGAGGGTAGTGTCCTCAATATTAATTTGAAGACTATCAAAAATTTTAAAAAGAAGTTCAAAATAAATGGCCATGTAAGTGTGAGAACAAACTAAAGGGTGGTGCGAGCAAAGAGAGAGATAGTACCTGGAAGTTTAAAACTTCCTGGTTTACAATCTTGGAAGGCATGATCTCAACATTTTTGTACTGATTGTAAGTTTCTTTGTCAATGGATTTGACAAACCAAGGATACAAGAAGAGTTGAGAAGAACTTCTGACTATAGCTTGTAAATGCTTTCCTCTATCCATTTTAAGGGGCAAGATCTTTAGGGAGGAGGTAAGAAGAGTGAAATAAGGATAGTGAAGGAAATATATGAATTTTCTCTCCATAAATAGAATGGCCATATCATAAAGTATGATGGAGACATCATATAGTATGAGGGAGGCATCATACAGAACGATCAAGTGCATTCAATTTAGTCTAGTTGAATCAGTCAAAAAGGTGGTCTTATCGTACATTACGATTAGAATCGTACTGGACGATTAGAGAGAAGACCTTCATTCCAAGGTGTCAACCTGTACGATCGTTAACTAGTAAGATTATATTGTACGAGCAGTGTTCATAGAGTACAATACGATATTAGATATTGTATCAACCAAATTTAATTCATCCAACATCCATTGCCACATGTATCATATAGTACGAAGTGGGTGTTCGTGCAGTACAATCTCCAATAATTGATTAGTATTAACCATTGGATGTGTTCCAATTAGTAATTTGGTATTTTATATAGATTGTATAGTATGATGTAAAATCATATAGTATGATGTGAAAAAAATTTATAAAGTAGTGTGTGATGATCAGGAAAGCTCCATAAAAAGAGTATAAAACAAATCACAAAAAATTAAAAAAAATTAATAATTCAAATAATTTAAAACAAATTTAAAAGAAAAATGTATAATAATATAAATTTTTCTAATTTTTTAAATTTTAATTTATATAAAGAAAAGAAATAATAAGAATAATCATATAACAAATTCAAAAGAAAGTCACAAAAATTTTAATTTTCAAATCATCTTGATTCAAGCATGAATATTTATAACACCTAGTCTAGTCCTTAAGGTACTAAAGGTTTCAAAAGCTTGAAATTTTGTAAAAATATCTGCAAATTGATTTTTAGTAGCTACATAATATAGCTCTATATCCCCTTTTGTCATATGGTCTCTAATAAAATGGTGCCTAATGTCTATGTGTTTGGTTCTTGAATGTTAGATTGGATTCTTTGATATGCAAATGGCACAACTTACCACACATGATTTGGATGGTGCCTACAGGTAGTCCAAGATCTATGAATTATTGTTTAAGCTATAGAACTTGTACAACGTAACTCTCTAAAACTATATATTCTACTTGATTGGTAGATAGGGCTATAGAGTTTTTTTACTAGAATATGAGACTAAATATTATCTTATGAATTGGCATATTCCAAAGGTGTTTTTCCTATCAACCTTAAAACTCGGAAAGTCTGAATTAGAATATTCTAAGATCTCAAAGGGGGTACTATTTCTAGGATACCGGATTCCTAAGTTTTGGGTTCTTAGATGATACCTTAGAATTCTTTTGATAGTACCCATATAGGATTCTTTCGGATTAGCCTGAAATATAATATAAAGATAAACACCAAATATGATATCATGTGTACTAGTAGTCAAGTAGAGGAGTAATCCAATTATTCATCTATACTTCTTTTGATCAACTTATTTTATATTTGTGTCCTTGTCTAACTAAATGGTTGAGCTCATGGGAGTGTTTATTGCCTTAGCATTATCCATTTCAAATTTTATAAGGATATTCTTGATGTATTTTGTGTAGCAGTCCATGACCCCTACTATGAAATTTTGATTATGACAAATAATGTCGGTTGAATTATTATTCATTGAATATCTTTGATTTCTATTCTTATCTATGAGTACTAACATTTTGAGGAGATCATAACTTACTTAGGATAATAAGAAGGCTCAAAATTGGGTAGAGTATGATTTGGTGTCTATAACCCTATAACTTTTCCTTTATTATTATATTTTTTTCTTGAGTCTAGCCATAAATTATATGCAAAACTAAGCAACCATGCACACACATAGGGAAAGAGATTTTTTAAAAAAAGAAGAAATTTAGGGAAAGAGATTTTTTAAAAAAAGAAGAAATTTTTTTCTATCAATTATACTGTACGAGTTTCCATCGTACTGCACGATCTGCTCTGGCTCAATGGCTATCTGTAAATGAATAATATTGTACGATATGCATCATACTGCATGATGTGTTTCTAATTAAAAACCCTAGCTGCTAGATTAATTTAAGTTCTTAATTCGTAAGTTTTGAACTGATCGTACTATATGATCCTATCGTACAATACAAGTTTTTGAATACTTATTTAAATTAACCTCGTGATTAGTAAATCAAATCAAGGATTAATTACTGGTTGGTAATCTTCTTGTATCTTATAATTTGTATGGTACAAGGTACCGAGGCTATTTTTGATCATCCCTAACATCGTACCAGATGATCGCTTGATTTTTGTACTAATCATATTGGATGATGTTCAAATCATACCGGATGATATGAAGCATTTAACATATCATACTTTATGAAGTTGATCATACCAGACAATGAATAGAGATGAGTTATCATCATCCCAGTTCTCATCTTGTATAAATAGAAGGAATTTAATCTATCATAATGGATGTTATTAGATCGTATTGTACAATATTATTCAAAAAAATTACATATTCTTACTCCTTCGTACGACGACGAAGGTTATTTTAAACTGATCGTAATGTACGATCTTGGATTATATTGTATGAACAAAAATAACTATATTAAAAATTAGGGTTTCTTGGAGCCTGATTTAAATATCTAAACTTCTATTTTTAAGAAAAAAATAGTGTGTGAGAGAGGAATGTGACTAGAAGGGGATTTCTTTGGAGAGAGCTCTTGAGAAGATTTTGGGGTTTGTGAGAGGAAGGAGAAGGTGGGCTTTGTGAGGGAGAAGGAGTGTGAGGGAGATCACATGATTACTCCTAGCTTTGCTGCACGTTGTTCCTCCTGTGGCCTGAGAAGATCTTGTGGGAGGCTTTCTAAGGGAGAGATCCTTTAAGGTCCGTGTCCACTAAGGTACTCTGCCTTCTCTAGGAGGGAGAAAAAAAGAGAAGGTTAGCTACCATCACCTTGAGAGTGACATAATTCTTAGTACTCCGCCACATCGGGTTGGTGAAAATGAGGTTTGTAAAGGCTTCTCCGCCTTGCAATGGGGGCAAAAGGAGAATTACTATTTAGGAGTGAGATTCCAAGAGTGGAGGACTCCGGGGAGTGGACGTAGGTCAAGTCATCGATTCACTACAAATTCTCTGGTGTGATTTTTCCCTTACTGCACTTTATTTACATTTTGTATTTTACTTTCGTTAAAATTGCTTGGTGAAAATCAAAGTGGAATTCTTTGTTGAGTAAGTTAAAATTTCACCACTTAGTGTTGCAATCATATTTTAAGCATTCGTTTCTGTATCAACTTAATATTATTCTTTAAAATTTAAAAGCACAAAAAAATTAGAACTCCTCTTTAGGTTTGTCTTTTTATTGCAACAAATTTCCAATTCACCCACCCTCTTGGTGCATGTTGTACTTTCAATTGGTATTAGAGCGGGGTTTCAAAAATTGCATCTTAAAAAATCTTGAAAAATTGTTCATGGCATATTTTGGTAATCGTAATACTATGGAGGGTTATTCTATAACCCGTCCAACTCTGTTTAACAATATTCCATTTGATTTCTGGAAAATTAGAATGACTACTTTTTTACAGTCTATAGAATATCGTATGTGGATGTTGGTTCAAGAAGGATACATTGCACCGTTTAAACTTATGAATGGCATCAAAACTCATGTACCTTTTAGTGAATGGAGTAATGAGGATAGATATCTAACACAATTAAATGCAAAGTGCTTAAACTGTCTCTTTTGTGCATTAAAATCTGAGGACTAAATGAGAGTATTTACATATGCTATTGATAAGGAGATTTGGGACAGATTGTGTATCACGTACAAAGGAACTAAAAAGGTTAAACAGTCTAGACTTAACATTCTATTGCATGATTATGAATTTTTCTGTATGAAACCTAGTAAAACTATATCTGACATGTACACTAGGTTCACCCAAATTATGATATCCTTGCATGCATTAGGTATAGAAATTTCTAATATTGAAAAGGTTAATAAGATGCTTACCAAGTTCTTATAATGTTAAAATTACTGTAATTACTGAATCCAAAGATTTAAATGTTTATTCTATTGACAATTTTCTTGGGTCACTCATTGCGTACAAGCAAGGAGTGAGACAAAGGCAAAATGATGCAAGAGAAAAGAAGGAGCGACGGTGGCATTGAAAGCAAACAACTTAGAAAGTGGAAGTTATGCAGTAAAGGAAGAAGATGACATAGCCTTGATGACCCGACAGTTCAAGAATTTTCTGAAACAAAATAAAGGTGTCATCAGAAAAATTGGAACAAAGGTAAAAGCTCAAGAACTACTAAAGTTTCATCTAACATGATTTATTTTGAGTGCAGGAAACTAGATCACCTCCGAACTGATTGCCCCAACTTAAAGAGTCAACCAACTAAGGAAAAATGCAATGAGAAAGCGAAATATAAGAAAGGGAAGATGAAGATATAAAAGGCATTTTGGGTCGACTCTGCCTAGAAATCGTCAAAAAAAGAAGTAGAGGATGAGGTAACAAATTTGTGTCTAATGGCTAACAATAATCTTGATCAATTAGATCAAGATGAGGTTTGTCAACTTTCATATGAAGATTTATTAATTATTTCTGAGAAAATCCAAGATTCGTATAAAAAGTAAAAAAAAATACATGATAATCTTAATATTAAGTTTAGTACTTTACAAACTGATCATACTAACTTAGTTAAAGAAAAATATGATTTAGATAGAGATCATATGTCCCTGCTTGATGAGTTTGATGCATTAAATAAGAAGCATATTGAATTAACTGATGCACATGAATCCTTGAAAATATCGCATGTTGAGTTAGAAATGAAGTATAAGAGATTAGAGTAACTTGAATGAGAGATAAATAACAATGAATACCATTTGAAATTTGAAAATGCAAATCTTAAACATGCAAACAAATTTTTACAAGTCAAGATAAAGGCTTTGAAAGAAAATAAAAAACCAACTTCACTTGAATAATTTTGTAATCCATCACAACAGAATGATTCATTCAAACCTAGGAAGAGGCATCACCACCCACATAGGTTAGTGAATATTTTTCCTGGTGTTAGGTGTTTTTCTTGTGGCATACTAGGTCAGATGGCCTGTACTTCCACTATTCACCATAGGACACACCTATTGTGGAGACCTAAACTACATTCATCATAACATAGCATGCATACATCTCATTCATGCAAGCATAAAGAGGAACCCAAACTTACTTGGGTTCCCAAAATCTTACCCTTGAATGACATTATAGAGATGCTCTTATAAAAGACCTAGTGATATCATGTGGTACTTGGACAGTGGCTGCTCGAGATATGACTGGAGACATGAAAAAGTTTATTTTACTAGAGACCACGACCAGAGGCAAAGTGACATTGGGAGACAACACCACCAGTAAAGTGGTGGGCTCAGGTATTATTGGAAATGCTAAGAATTTTTTAATTGAGAATATTTTATTAGTTAATGATTTAAAGTATAATTTATTAAGTATTAGTCAATTATGTGATAAAGGTTTTGACATAAAATTTCTTTCTAACAAATGCCTGATTAGTTTAAATGACAAACTTGTTTTAGAAGGAAAATGAATGAACAATATTTACATGTAAGATCTTGATTGTATTAAAAATTCAAATTCATTGTGCTTAAAAATGATAATTTATGACTTGTGGCTATGGCATAGGTGACTATGCCATGCTAGTATGAAGCACTTAGAAATATCACCAAAAAAAACCTAGTTAGAGGGGTACCTAAGTTAGACTTCACTAAGGACCATCTATGTGATGCCTTCCAATTAGAAAAATAAATAAAATTATTATTTCATTCAATCAAGGATGTGAACACATCTAGGCTACTAGAAAACCTTTACATGGACTTATTTGGACCCGTTAGTACAGCTAGCCTATGTGAGAAGAATTATGGATTTGTAATTGTAGATGACTTCACTAGATTCACTTGGATAAGATTCATAGCGCATAAAAATGAGTTGTTTGAGGCATTTAAGACTTTCTCAACTTGGATTCAACAAAAATTTGGATGCAAAATCTTAACAATCTATAGCAATCATGGTGGAGAGTTTCAAAATAAAAGATTTAAATCATTCTATCAAGAGATAGGAATAGAGCATAATTTCTTATCTCCTAGAACTCCTCAGCAAAATAGAATAGCAGAAAGAAAGAATATGACCTTAGTAGAAGCTGCTAGAGCAATGTTAGCTGAGTACACCCTTCCTAAATATTTTTGGGTAGAAGCGGTTAACACGGCATGTTATGTCTTAAATATGGTGAACATTAGATCAAAGCTGAATAAAACTCCTTATGAACTCGTTAAGGGTCATGCACTGAATCTTTCACACTTACATGTCTTTGGTTACAAATATTTTATCTTAATTAATGGCAAACTTCCCTTAGGAAAATTTGATCCCAAGTCTGATGAGGGTGTCTACTTAGGTTATTCATCTATAGGTAAGACCTATTGAATCTTTAATAAGAGAACCCTAGTAGTAAAAGAGTCCACCCATGTAGTGTTTGATGAATCAAATAAGCCCTCTGAATCTAAATTGAAGAAGATAAAGTTGAGGCAATTCAGGGAGTAGAAACTATGATTATAGGAGAACGTGTAGAACATCAGGAAGACTTTCCTAGAGAATGGAGATACTCTTCTACTCATCCTAAATAATTAATTTTAGGAGACATGTCAGAAGGTGTGAGAACTAGGCACGGACTTAGGAATGAGGTTAGTCATTCCGCATTCATCTCAATGATAGAACCCACAAGTATAGATTAAGTTTTAGGAGATGAATTTTTTATCCTAGCAATGCAAGAGGAATTGAACCAATTCACAAGGAATGATTTTTTGGAGTTAGTCAAGAGACCTAAAGAATATAGTACTTTGAAGAAACCTTTGCTCTAGTAGCTAGACTAGAAGCCATAAGGGTGCTCTTAGCTTTTATTTGCTTCAAAAGTTTTAAATTATATCAAATGGATGTAAAGAGTGCTTTTCTGAATGAGATAATCAAAGAGGATGTTTATGTTGAGCACGCCTGGATTTGAAAGTTCATAATTTCCAAATCATATATTCAAATTAAAAAAGGCACTATAAAGTAAGCACCTAAAGCCTAGTATGAAAGATTTAGCTTATTTTTACTGGATAGAGGATTTGTTAAGGGTAGTATAGACACCACACTCTTTTTAAAAAAAGTTAAAGATAAAATTCTCATTATTCAGATTTATGAGGATGATATTCTGTTTGGATCTTTAGATGAAAATTTATGTGATAAATTCTCAAAAATAATGAGTAATGAGTTTTAAATGAGCATGATGGGAGAGCTTAATTACTCTCTTTGTTATAGTGTAAAAAAATGGAAGGTGAAACATTTCTTAAAAAAATGAAATACATTAAGGATATTTTGAGAAAATATGAGATGGACAGTTCAAAGCCCATGAATACTCCAATGAGCTCCACGAATCAACTAGACAAAGACTTGAATGGAAAATCAATAGACCAAAAAAAATATAGAGGAATAATCGGATCTCTCCTCTACTTAATTGCCAGTAGACCTGACATAATAATCAGTGAGTGCCTATATGCCCATTTTTAAGCTGATCCTAAAGAGTCTCACCTAACTACGGTCAAGAGAATCCTTAGATATCTACTAGGCACCCTGAACTTATGAATTTGGTATCCTAGGCACATCACTTCTTTTGAAATCTTAGGGTACTCAAATTCTAATTTTGTAGGATGTATGGTAGATATAAAAGCACCTCTAGCACCTGATAATTCATAGGATAATCTTTAGTTTCTTGGTCCAGTAGGAAGCAAAATTCAATAGCCCTCTCCACGGCCGAGGCAGAATATATTGTAGTATGAAGTTATGTTGCACAAGTATTGTGGTTGAAATAACAACTTCATGATCTTAGATTACCCATAGGAACCATCACAATTATATGAAACAACACGAGTGCAATCTGCATTTCTAAAAATCTAATTCAACACTCTATGACAAAACATATACACATTAGACATAACTTCATAAGAGATCATGTAGCTAAAGGAGATATAGAATTATAACATATAGATATAGGAGAACAATTGGCAGATATTTTCACGAAACCACTAGCATACGATACCTTTAGAACTTTAAGGACAAGAGGAGGTGTCATAGACATTCATGTGTGATCCTAAATAAAAACAAAAAAACTAAAAAAAAAAACCAATCAAAAATTGGTCTAAGGTGTTTCTTGATCATCACACACTCACCACACAATACTCAAAAATTGACAATTTCTTGTATGATATAATTTCATATTGTACGATCTATCTTTATGACTTGTCTCTGTTTTGTGTTGTTTTTCTAAATATTGTTTGCTACTCCTCTTTTTTGTGATGTCAAAAGGTGGAGAAGTTTGTTGTGTGCTTTAGTTCGTATGTCCTATTTATTATATTATTTCTAATTCCAAAGATATGTTTTTTTGTTATATATTCCTGCTTCTATTCATGATGTTTTAGTTAATTAAAAAAAAAAAAAAAATCTTTGCTAAATTGCTTATCAGCAATATTATTTGACATCATCAAAAAGGGGGAGATTGTTATAGTCCATGACCCCTACTATGAGATTTTGATGATTACAAATAATGTCAATTGAATTATTATTTATTGAATATCTTTGAATTCTACTCTTATCTATGAGTACTAATATTTCAGGGAGATCACAGATTACTCAAGACAATAAGAAGGCTCAAGACTGGGTATAGTAGAATTTGGAGTCCATAACCCTATAATTTTTCCTTTATTATTTTTTTTTAAGTCTGGCCACAAATTGTATGCAAAATTGAGCAACCATGCACACATAAAGGGGGAGAGGTTTTAAAAAAAATGAAGAAATTTTTTTATGTCAATCGTACTGTAAGAGTTTCCATCATATTGTATGACCCGCTCTAGCTCAATGGCTATCTATGAACAAATCATACTATATGATACGTGTCATACTGTACTATGTGTTACTAATTAAAAATCCTAGCCGCCAGATTAATTTAAGTAAGGTCTTAATTCATAAATTTTGAACTGATCGTACTATACGATCCTATCATATAGTTTGGGTTTTTGAATACTTACTTAAATTAACCCAATGATTAGTAAATCAAATCAAGGATTAATAATGATTGGTAATCATACTATATAATATGTTTCATATAATAAGAGGTACATGACTATTTTTGATCGTACCTAACATCATACAGGACGATCCCTTGATTTTTGTACTAATCGTATTAGATAATTTTCAAATCGTACCGGGAGATATGAAGCTTTTAACATATCGTACTGTACAAAGTTAATCATACCAAATGATGAACAGAGATGCATTCTCATCATCCCAATGTTTGTTCTATACGACCAAAAGGAATTAACATATCGTACTGGATGATGTTATATCATACTATACGATATTGTTCAAAAAATTTGTTTGTTTGTACTCCTTTGTATCAAGATGGAGTTATTTTGAACTGATCGTACTGTACGATCTTGGATCATACTATATGAATAGAATGACTATATTGAAAATTAGGATTTTTTGGAACCAAATTTAAATATGTAAACTTCTATTTTTTGAGAAAAAAATAATGTATGAGAGAGGAACGTGAATAAAAGGGGATTTTGTTAGGAGAGAGCTCTTGAGAAGAATTTGGGGTTTGTGAGAGGAAGGAGGAGGTGGGCTTTGTGAGGGTGAAGGAGTGTGAGGGAGATCAGACGGTTTCTTCTAGCTTGTTGCACGTTGCTCCTCCTGTGGCCCAAGAAGATCTTGTGGGAGGCTTTCTAAGGGGGAGATCCTTCAATGTCTGTGTCCTCTAAGGTACTCTGCCTTCTCTAGAGGGAGAAAAATGAGAAGGTTTACTGCTGTCATCGGGAGGGTGACATAGCGCTTGGTACTCCGCCACACCAGGTTGGGGAAAGTGAGGTTTGTAAAGGCTTCTTCGCCTTACTGTGGGGGCAAAAGGAGAATTACTATTTAGTAGTGAAATTCCCAGAGTGGAGAACTCTGGGGAGTGGACATAGGTAAAGTGACAGAACCACTATAAATTCTCTGATGTAACTTTTCCCTTACTGCACTTTATTTATGTTTTGCATTTTACTTTCATTAAAACTGTTTTGTGTAAATTATAGTGGAATTCTTTGTTGAGTAAGTTAAAATTTTACCACTAAGTGTTGCAATCATGTTTTAAGCATTTTCTTTCTCATCAACTTAATATTCTTGTTTAAAATTTAAAGACAAAAAAAAATTAGAACTCCTGTTTATGTTTGCTTTTTATTGCAACAAATTTCCAATTCACCCCCCCTCTTAGCGCATCTTGTACTTTAATTTTGATTGACTAAAAAAGTTCCATCATCTTTCTTCTTCACACTAAATCCAACAAAGTAGTTTAGCTCTCCCAACATGTTCATCTCAAACTCCTCACCAGGAATTTATTACAAATATTTTTATTTGTAGATCCAAACAGTATATCATCAATATAGATTTATACTATGAGTGGGTCTTCTTATTCTTTCCTTAGGAATAGAGTGGTATCTATACTACCCTTAACAAAAGTTCTATTTATAAGGAATGTGCACAGCATTTCATACTAGGATCTAGGTGCTTGCATCAACCCATACAAAGCCTTCTTTAGTTTCAATACATGATATCGGAATTTAGAGTTCTTAGAACCTAGGGGTTACTCAACATATACATCATCTTTAATTACTCTATTTAAAAAGACATTTTTAACATCCATTTGATAGAGCTTAAATCATTTAAAACAAACAAAGGCTAAGATCACTCTAATGGCTTTTAGTCTAGCAAATGGGGAAAAATTCTATTCAAAGTCAATCCCTTCAATCTGATTGTACCCTTTAGATACTAATCTACACTTATTTCTCAATACTATGCCAGAGTTATTCATTTTGTTCTTAAAAACCCATTTGGTTCCTATCACATTCTGGTCTTTAAGTCTACTCACCAACTTCCAAACATTATTCATAACAAATTGATTCATTTTTTCTTATATATATGATCCAGAATTCATTACTTAAGGCTTGATCAATGTTGGTGAATTCTATCATAGAGATAAATATAGAATGACTAACCTCCTTCCTAAGTCCATGCCTAATTCTAACATATTCATATGGGTCTCCTAAGATTGGTTTTTTTAAGATGACTAGAATAATATCTCCATTCTCTAGGCAAGGGTACTTGAGGTTCTACTCTATCTCCTAGGTTAATGGCTTTTACCCCTTGAATTACCTCTACTACTTCTTCTTCTGGTTTGGATTTGGAGGTCCTATCATATTTATCAAACACAATATGGGTAGACTCTTCTACTACTAGGGTCTTCTTATTCAATATTCTATAGGCTTTACCTATATAGAAGTAACCTAGAAGACTTATTCATCAAACTTGGGATCAAATTTTCTTAAGAGTTATTTTCCATTTATTAGAATAAAACATTTATACCCAAGGATATGTAAAAGAAAGATGTTGGGTGTCCTACCCTTAAGAAGTTTATTGGGTGTCTAATTTAACTTAGATCTAACATTCAACTTATTTAAAACATAATAAGCAGTATTTTTTACTTCTGTCCAAAAATATCTAGAGAGAGAATATTCAACTAGTATGGCCCTAGCAGTTTCTACCCAAATTCTATTTCTTCTCATAACTATTCCATTATGCTTAAGGGTCATAGGGACAAAAAAAAAAGTTATGTTCTATCCCTTTCTCATGATAGAAAGATTCAAACATACCATTCTCAAACTTTACACCATGACCACTATGAATGGTTGAAATTTACATCCTAATTATCTTTGAATCCAAGTGGAGAAAGTTCTAAATTTCTCAAAACACTCACTCTTATGTGTTATGAATCTATCCCAAGTAAATCTAGAGAAGTCATCTACTATTACAAATCCATATTTCTTTCCACCTAGGCTGGCTGTATTAACTAGTCCAAATAGGTCCATATGAAGGCTTTTTAGTGGCCTAGAGGTGTTGATGTCTTTAATGGAGTAAAATGAAGACCTAACTTATTTTTGGCAGACATCACATAGGTGGTTCTTAATGAAAATTATCTTAAGTATGCCTCTAATTATATTTTTCAGTATAATATTCCTAAGGGTTTTCATGCTTGCATGACATAGTCTCTTATGCCATAGCCAAGATTCATCAATTATAGTTTTCAAAATTAAGGAGCTATAATATTTAATGCAGTTCAAGTGATCAAGCATATAAACATTATTTATTCATTTTCCTTCTAAAAATAATTTTCCATTTAAACTAATCTTGCATTTTGTAGAAAGAAATTTAATGTCAAACCCTTGTCACATAATTGACTAATGCTCAATAAGTTAAGTTTTAGACCATCAACTAATAAAATATTTTCAATTATAAAATTTTTTGAGTTTCCAATTATACATGAGCCAACCACTTTCCTAGTGGTATTATCTCCCAGTGTTACCTTACCTCTGGACCTATCCTCCAGTGTAATGAACTAATTCAAATCACCAGTCATATTCCTTGAGTATCCACTATCCACATACCAGACTCTCTCACCAGGTCTTTATGAGAGCACCCCTACAAATTCACTTAAGAATTAGATTCGAGAACCCAAGTGAGTTTGGGTTCCACATTATGCTTGAATGAATCATATCAATCTATGCTATATTATGATTTATGCAGTATTGGCCTCCACACTAAATATGTTCTACAGTGGATAGGGTAATTGCGGGCTATGTGTATTAACATGACATAAGAGTAACACCTAACACTAGAAAATAGACTTACTATTCTAAGTGGGTTATGGTACCTCTTCCTATTGTTATATGATGCATGGTGTGATGAAAGGTTATGAGACTGTGCCAAGATAGGTGATTATTTATTATTTTAAAGTACTTTTATTTTTTCTTGCATAAACTTATTTGCACTTTCTAGAACAGATACTTTTATTTTTAATGCATGCTCACTTTTATCTATTCCTGATGCATATGCTTCTAATTCTTTGAATAATTTTTCTAGTTCAACATGTGAGACTTTAAGGAATCATATATGTTAGATAGATCAGTATACTTCTTGTTTAATGCATCATATTCATAAGTAAAGTCATATGATCGCTATCTAAATTAGAATGCTCGTTTACCAAACTATTATGCTCTTTTTATAAAGTAATAAAATTAGTGTTCAGATTTATATACATCCTTTTTAATTTCTTATACAAATCAAGAATTTTTTTTATTTAATAAACAATTCTTCATAGGCGAGTTGACACCATCTATTTTGAATGCTTCTAATTCTTCATAAGTTTGTTACCTCCTCCATTACTTCTGGTTCTAATGATTTTGAGGTGGAGTCGGCCCAAATGCTTTATACATCTTGTTCTTCTCCTTCCTTAATTTTTCCTTTACTTTACCCATCTCCTTCACAAGGTGAGTCTTCAGGTTGGGGTAGACTATTCGAAGATTACATAGTTTCATGCATTCAAAACATATGGTTGAAAGTTTATGTAGGTTGTCAGACCTAATAGAACTGTCCCAAGGCTAACCAAGAGTGGGGTAAATTGATAATTTAAATATCTCTTGGATTTTAGAAAATCATTTTAAGAAATTTTACTCAATGATCATGAAGTATGTGATTATTTTTAGAAATAGATTTTCACAAAATAAATTTCAATCCCAGTAATATAAAGTGTAAAAAATAAAATGCAGTAAAAAGTAAAAGAATAAAAGAACACCAAATTTTATAGTAATTCGTTCAAACTAGACCTACGTCCACTCCCTCGAGTCTCCTTCGAGAATCGCACTAAAAAAAAGTGATTCTCCTTTTGCTCTCACAATAAGGAGGAAAAGCTCAAACAAAACCTGTCTTCCACCAACCCGATGCGATAGAGAACCGTCATCCTTTTTCACCCTCTTGGTGAAGGTAGAGTACCGCCATCCATTTTTATCATCCTAGTGAAGGCAAAATTCCATCTTCCTTTTTAACCTCCTAGTGAAGGTAGAGTACCTGATCTACTCCGAAGATCTTCTCTCAAGAGACTTCAAAGAAGTAGGATAGAGTTTTGAAAAACAACTAAGAGATCCTCACCTTTGGGAAATCTTGTGAATCCCTCACAATTTTCTATTGCAAGATCTCTCTCTCTCCACTCCCAAACACTCTTCCAAATCACTCTCTTTTTCACTCTCAAAAGAAATTCTCAGCAAATAGATCTCAAAGATAGTTTTTAGGACTCATTATATAAAAAACACATAAAAACCATCTAAAATTTGAATTTTTAAAGTAAAAATGAGTTAGATCATATAGTACAATCATGGATCATCTGTACAAATAGTTCAAAAATCATGGGATGATTTGGTAGGAACACTATTTCATATATTGTTAGTCATCTGGACGATCTGGTATGAAGCTTATTTTGTACACATTCATCTCTTCCGTATAGTATTTACATCATCTGTATGAACCGTTAAATTCATCTGGACGATCTGGTATGAAGATTATTTCATACACTATTAGTTGTATGTACGGCATTTAGATTGTTTGTACGAACAGTTAAAAATAATATGGACAATCTGGTATGAAGCTTATTTTATACATTATCAGTAATATGTACGATATTTAGATCATCTATATGAATAGTTCAAAAATAATGGGATGATCTGATATGAACCTTTTTCCATACACTGTTAGTATTCTATACAAACGGACATCGTACCGTAAGGTAAAAAAAAAATTTTAATTTCAATTTTAACTCTCTCCCCTATATGTGTGAGCACAAGTTTTTTTTTGGAAAACTGCAAATTACATTAGAAAGAAAATTATATTACAAACTACTAAGTGATAGAAAGCCTATCACAATCCTCCTTTAACAAGGAAAAGAAAATAGGAGGAACCTTATTACAAAGTAGATCTTCCCACAAAAAATCACCCAACAAGGCCAAGTTAGCACAAAAATCGGCTAACTTATTACAATCTCTATTAACACAATGAATTAAGAAATTATCGAAATCTTTAAGAAATGACAAATCATCTATTTTGACATTCTGAAAAGGAAAAATAGCTTTACCAACCGATGACTGCAAGTACTTCATAACATTTAAATTATCACCCTCAATTATGAAACCCTACATATCCAACATCCATTCTTTGATTATCTTCTTCAGTGAACAAAAAGCCAATAATTCCATATAACCATTGTCCTAATGCATACATCTGAATCTAAAAGCAAGAAGAAATCTCCCTCTATGATATAAAACACACCACCTACTCCAGCTTCATTAGAACTTAACAAAGTTGCATCAATGTTAACTTTAATTCATTCGGGTGGAGGGGGGTGCCAAAAAAAGGAATTCAGCTGCAAAGTCCAGTTAACACCCCAGTGGTCTGAAAAGAGATTAAACTTCAATGAAATAGATACTACGCTAATTGCATTAGACACAACTAATGCTATTCCGAGCTCATGACCTTCATGCACTAATTTATTTCTACTTTTCCAAGAAAAACCCACTAACGAGCAATACAAATTTGCAATGAACGTATTAATCTTTGATAGATTTTTCAAGTTCACCTAGCAGTCTGTTAGGGAAGAGAACTCAAGAATAGAGATGCCCCATCTATTCACCAATGCTATGGCTTGAATTAACTTGGAACATTTGAGTGAAACATGCTATGAATTTTCCACCAATGAGCACCCTCTAAGATAATGATTATAGCTTAAAAACCTTCTATACATCAAAAAATATGAAGTTGGTATTGCTTCAATCAACATATGCCACCAAAATCAGTCTACACGAGGATGTAACTTCAATTTTGTTAACCATTTCCAAATAGTAGAATTATTCTCTGTAGAACACATAGCCATAGCCAAACCAACTATCATTTTCCTAGAAAATTTGTTGATAAATTCCAATTAATCATGTATCAGATATGCATATATGTTTATTTGAGGAATGACATCAACCAACATCATACCAAAGTATTTATGTAACTCGGCCTGATTCCAGCAGCCATCCGAAATGGAATTATCCAAGGAAGGAAAGTCACACTCCACCATAGCATTGAACGTCGACCATCTATTCAAGCTTCTATCTAAAACCTAAATATCCTTTAATAAGTTAATAGAATTTCTTGTAGCAATCTTGTATCTCATAATTGGCTTGAGAGCTTTAGCTCCGCTAATTAAGATCTTCCAAGTTGATGAAGTTTTTCTCCTTACATCAGCACACATGATATCTCTACCATATCTAGTAGATAATGATTTATTGAGTAGAGAACAAGGATTATTTAGGAATCTCTAAGTGAATTTAGCTCTCAGTTACCCATTGTAGCAACCAAAGAATGAATTCCATGGCCTCCATCACACATTTGTTTGAAAAGATCCTCCCATGCTACATACTGAATACCATGATTGTCATTTTTCTTATTCCATAGAAAATCCATACACATCTTATCAAATTCCCTTAAAATTCTTAAGGGAACCAAAGAGTGGGAAGAGTAGAACAAAGAGATTGAAAGAATAATAGATTTAATTAGCATCAACCTTCCTGGTAATGAGATGAACTTCTTTCCCCATACATCCAATTCAGCCACAGCTTTCTCTAGTAGATTAAAGAAATCAGATGAAGTCAACCTTCTCAAAGCCATCTTGATACCAAAATAATGCTTCTCCTTTAACTCCTTAAATCCCATCACATTAGAAATATATTTTCTGAAACTTCGAGCTACTGATTTCTCAAATAGGATAGCTGATTTTTGTGTGTTGATTTGCTGACCTGTCCAACAGTAATAGTCATAAATGAGTTTTTTTTCTTTTCCAAATACCCAATCTTAGCTTCCGAGAATATGAGGATGTCATAGACAAACATAAGATGAGAAATCTTAGGAGCCAACGGTGCAATTTTTACCCCCAACTTACTCCCCTTCAGCACAAAAGCATTAGTTAAAGCTGAGAACACAAATTGAATAGGTAAGGTAAAAAAGAACATCCTTGTCTAAATCCACTCCTACCCTTAATCCATTATGAACCAATCCCATTCACTTGGACCAAAAAATAAGGATCAACCACACACTCCATCAATAGTTCAGAAAATTTCAGTGCAAATCCAAAATACTCTAACACATTCCTAAGAGTATCCCACATTATACTATCATAAACATGTTCCATGTCCACCTTACTAGCAACCAAACCTCTTTTAGATTTAAAAAATCTAAATTTGTTGAAGAGCTTCTATGGAAGGAAAATATGATCTGATAAAGTCTTTCCTTTGACAAAAACCGATTGAACATAAAAAACCAAACAATTAATAATTGTTAACAACCTGTTTAACAAAATCTTTACAACAATCTTATAGATTAACAAGCAAAGACTAATAGGCCAAAAATTGGAGGGAAGTAGAGGGTTACTAACTTTTGGAATAAGAACTACAAGAGTCTCCTTCCACTTAGAGCACATCTTACCCGAGGATAAGAAAAAAAGAATATATTGCCAAACATCTTTATCAATCACCTTCCAATAAGCTTTGATGAATGAATACAAAATTCCATCAGACCTGGGAGAAATATTCAAACCAAGGTTTCTCACCACCGTTTCCACCTCCTCAAATGAAAAATCATCATTAAGAATATCGCAATCCTCTTGGCTTAAGGTATTCAGTGAAGAAGGCCAACCCTTCAAACAACAATCTCTATATCCCCACGTTTTGCTAAAGAAATTGAAAAAATTATCTCTAATGGCCAGAGGATCCTCCACCAGAATTCCTTCAACATTCTTCACTTGATTAATAACATTTCCATTTCTTCCCCCATTTGCAAATCATGGAAAACGTTTGAATTAACATCACCTTCACCTAGCCATTTCACCTTAACTCTTTGTTTCCACCATGTATTCAAACGTGCAAGAGTGACATTCAAATCATTAATTTTGGATCTTAAAATAGAAGCTTCTCCTCTAAAAAATTAAGTCTAATTGATTCTTCTAGATGAAGTTCTCCAATTTCCTTTTTCAATATTTCCTTAAGTTCTGATAAATCCTTGTGCTTAGCTTTGCTCCAAAAATGCAAAGCTTTAAGAGATCTATAGAACTTCATGTTGAGGGCCACCATAGCATCTCCACATGCAAACTTATTCCATGATTTTCTCACAACAGCTACTGACGCCGGATAAGTGTTGGCAGAATTTTGAAAGCATATTTTTCAAAGCTTGGTTTTCTTTGGGAGTTAAAGTTAAATTCTAATTCTAAAATCGTATCATCCCGTTAGAAAGAGTATATCACCATGAAAGGTGAAAATAAAACTTCATAACAGTGTTCAGAATTAGAATTATGAAATTCATCTTGAATATTGTGATCGGATGCTAAAGAGAACTTCATATGGCCCCGAAGGGCCAAAATGAGGTTCAACTGAATAATATTCAGCTACAATATTCAAGAAGTGTGATTGTTGAGTTCACAACCAAAGCCTTATCAAAGAAAGATGTATCTCCCCAAAGGGAGATAACACCATTTAATGATAATTCTTTGAATGTGATAATAACGATCATCTTTTGATCTTTCCCAAAGGAATCCAATATGAATTTTGAAAAATCAATTTTTGAAATCAAGCGAGTGTGTGGTTCTAAATCTCCTACGAGCGCAAGCCCTCGTAGTTAATTATATCATAGGGAGACAAAATTTCCTATGAAAACTATCGATTAAAATAGTGATAAATTTTTGTTAGATTTTTTAGGAGTGGTATCAAAAAGAGAGGTGAATTTTGGAAGCTCAAAAGGGAATGGATCAAAATTGAGCAGTTATTATCAGAATCAAGGGAAGAAAAGTAGGGAACACTTTGAGATTCCAGAACCATCCGAAAGTGTCCCAACTTAATCTAAGTGTTGGGCTTTATGTTTTGAATTGAAATGATATTTAATTAGAGTTAAGAAATTTATTAGAAATTTGGTATTATATTCCTGGAGGTTGAGGTCTTATAATCAAAGATATGCTCCGGATCCTAAATCTAATTTGGACGCTGGACCATAGTCGCTCGAACCTAACTAATGCAGTGCAGAACTTGGACTTACCCCGGCCTGGATTGGGGAGCCAGCTAACCACCTAAACGATTTAAAATACATGAATCTAGTCTTTTATGAAAGAGTGGTAGGGACATTTTATTTAATAGTTTTGGAGAGTTGGGGCCGACATCTAGAGATATCCCTAATTGGCCACTTTGCTTATGTTATGTGCAAAATGCTAAGGACTAATGTAATTAAAATTTTAACTCTTTTAATTTATTTCTAATGTAATGCATGCTAGTTAACAACCTCAATCAAGTATGCTTGAAAGTAGAAAATAGGCTTAGAAATAATTTTTTTAGAAGACTGGACTTCCCTAGGTCCGGCACCTCATCCTCATAGGTCAGACTATCCAGACTCTACCGGCAGGTGAGGAAGGGTCTAAAGCAAGGAGAGAGAAGAGTAGAAATATGCATGCGACCCCGGGGTCGATCCCTGGCTAATTTTCTAAATTCGTTATCTTTCTATGTTACTTAGACTCACTAAAATTTTAAATATTAAGATTATGAGTATAAAAATTTTCACACCCTTATGAGTCTCACGTATCCAGACGAAAACAAAAGTGGCACACAAACACTAAAAAACTAAGAAAAGCAGGTAGTTTTATACGCAATCATTTCAACAAATCAAATATAAATGAATTAATTAACAAATATCCATATGCAAAGTTGCCTTGCTTATTACAAATCAGAATTTTGCAGAAAGTAAAGTGGCTAGGCACCACTAACAACAACCCGGATTCTAAACCTAGTAGTAACGCAAGTTGTTTTGAATGGGATACTTTTGTCTTCAAATCTTTGATCTTTTTCTCCTTCGGGCTCCTTTCCTTCAGGCTCCTTGGATTCTTTGTAGTAGGCTACCCAAATGGATAAGAGAGCGCTTCCTTTGAGGGGAAGGCCACTCTTTCCTCTTTGGGTAGGGAAGAAGTGATCCAAATTTTGATCTCCAAATAAAAAAGGGCTACTCCCCTATGGGGCGTCCTTTTCTCTTTGGATTCCAAGCCTTGGACTTATGTATCCCAGTTTAAAACTCCACTTTCACAACACTTTACATTTGCATAAATTATATTTATATGAAAATGAAAAATTCTAGACTCTCCTGCAGGGTTATCCTAAGCAGTTAATAAATCAAAATATTCCCAAGTAGTTATATATGTGCAGAAAAGTAAATCAACATACTGGCCATGCTCTTTTTATTATTTGGGAGCTTTAGTAGCTGAAGCACTTGTGCAAGCATTTATAATAATTAAATTTTTTTTATTTAGCCCCCCTTCTTTTATCGCCCTACATGAGCATGGCCACCTACAGAAAACTATGTGAACATCCAGATCATTCCTATCCTAAGGGTAATCTAGTGGCCAAACACATCAATCATCCACAGAGTGTAGTAAAAAGTTAGCAGACACAACAAGGCAATTTCATTCACAACATGCAATAAAATCACGAAAAATCCAGCACACAAGAGTAAAGTAAACACCGGCCTAATCTAGATCTAGAGTTGGTTGTCCTAGCAAACCATCTAAAGTGTGTGTAAGAGGTCGTGTCGCTGGGGTAGATCTTAGGTTGGATGATCAGTTGGAGTTATCTTAAAATTTGAGTTTGTTGAGGCATAAGGGAAATTTATGTTATAATTTAAATATTAATATATTAAGGATTTTATTTAAATATATTTTAGAGGTTAACTGATTATTACCTTTGATTCACACCGAGGCCGTGAAGTTTATTTCACTTTCCTTGGGGCTAAGCTAATAGCCTCATAGGCCTAGGTTACCTAGTAGTAATCGGGGTTGATTAAGTGGCTTAAGTTGATTAATGGTTAAAAGCTTATGAATTTTAATCAAAATTGGTTGATTGCTGGTTTTTAAATTTTGATTAATTTAAGTTTACCATTAATCGATTTGTGGCATTGTGCCACCAGGCTCGAGGAACAAAGTCTCTTTAGAAAACGTAGCCCAGTAACCCGGAGTAGTGCAGCCGATAAACCATATTAATATGGTTGAATTAGAGATTTTAAATAGTTAATTAATTAATAATTAATCTATTTTAAGGTTTAATAACCCTTAGAATCCATTCGTGGCATTTTGCCACCAGGCTCGAGGAACAAGCCTCCTTATGACACGTAGACCCACAACCCGAAGTAGTCCACCCAATTAACTTCATCTTTAGGATGGTTGTTATGTTTTAAAGGGTTGGTTGAGTATTTTAAAAATTAACTTAATATTTATTGGAATTTGAAATTAAATATTGAATTTTGGAATTTTGGATTATTTTAATCATTTACTTAAGGGGGCAAAAATTAACTTTTTAATTAAGGATTGTTTTCTGCAAAATAAATATTTTATTAAAATACTAGACTTTACTATGAGTTGTTAGATAGGTGGCACACTCAAGTTGGAGTTTTCTATGAAAAGTTATGATTTTTAGAAGTGTTGACCCGATTTTGACCTATAGTTAACCAAAATATTGACTTTTTTACTTTAATGATTTTCTGATATTTTAATATTTTTAATAAATATTAGACATTATTATGATTTTAATGCAATTGAGTTTTACTAATTTTAATTTTTTTTTTAATTAGTTATGAATTTTTGAAGTTTAAAGTACTTATTGAATTTTTAAAATTATTTAATTAAAGGCCATTTTATAGTTTTGCTCCAAACAAGTTCCCAACTCCTTGAAAATAGCTCCGAAGGTCAGGAATGACCTTAGGAGAGATTCCTAAGTGTTTGGGAAAATTTTGAAATTTTTAATTATTATTAATTAATTTAATTAATTAAACATTAAATTTTACTTAAAATTAAATTAAGACCAGGTTTGTTATAAAATTAAATTGCTTTTACTTTTAATTGATTAAGGATTTGATTATGGTCAGTTAGAGGTCTTATGTGTAATTTTTGGATTTAAATTGGTTTTATTAGAATTTTCAGAAGGTTTGAGTGTTAATTAAGGGTTTAAGCTTAAGAAAATTAATTAAGGGTCTTAATGATCTCTAAAACCAGTGAAAAAATTTTCTAAAAGCTAAGAGTGTCACTAAGTTTAGGTGGTTCAAATTTCAAGTCAAAAGGGAGTAAATTCTAATTATTAGAATTATTCTAAGTTTTCTAGACAAAATCCTTAATTGTTGTCCTTAATGTCATTATGTTAGCTAGGTTTGAATCAATGTTTTTAACCTTTGAACTTAACATGTATGCATCACACATAAGCACAATCAATTCCTAAATCTAGGAAAGCCTTAGACTATGTGGTGTGTGCCCAACCTAAACATGCAAAAAATATTAGAGTAATTAACATGAATACTAAATTGATTAGTGGATAATAAAAAAAATTAATTACAAACCAATCTTCCCCCATAATTTCTATTCACATAAGCTTAACCTATGTTTAAAATTTCAATGGACCTCTCAATGTTCAAATAATTAAATAAATATAATTTTAAAATAGTTTTTTGAATATATATATATATATATATATATATATATATATATATATATATATAGGTTTAAAAATACAAATAATAAAAAAATATTCTTTAAATAATTTTTAAATAGTTTAAGAGGTCCCCTGATTTATTTAAAAAAATATTTTGAAACTAAAACTTTGATTTTTTTTTTTTAATATTCAATCTAATATTTAAATATGAATTAACTATTTAACTAATTAGATAATTTAAATTATTTAAATAATCTCAAATATTTTAAAATATATTAAAGTTTAATTAAATAATTTTATTTTAAAATACTCTCCATGATCTGAAATAATTCCAAGACAATTTATTTTGAAATAATTAAATTAAATTGATTTATTTTAATTAATTACAAATTAAAATATCAAATTTTAAGTACTTTAAAATTATTTAAAGTAATTTTAATTTTATTTAAAAGGTTTTAAAATTCTGAGAATTTTGATATTTTTGAATTAATTTTAGGAGTTATAAATAATGTTTAACTAATTTTTGAAGTTTTTGTTGATTAAATAGTTTAAAAAAAATAAATTAAATTAAATCGAATCTGGCGGCTGAGTAGCCATGTGGGGAGCTCTGGTTCGCGGGACTAAAACACGGGGATGGCGGTAGTTCACTGCGTATTCCACAGAACATTTCTGGGTAGACCACGTGCCAAGACACGGTTAGCCACTTAACCATATATGCGGCATCATGTGACTGTTTGATTCACCCTGATCCAATCCGACGGTAGAGATTAGATCCCGTCGCTTGATCTCAACCGAGAGGGATCGAACTGCAGAAAATTAATCTCGCGGTAATGAGCTAATGGCCAAGATGCCGTCGGATGGCCGATCGAACAAGAGATCGAATACACGGTTGGATCAGGCCGCGGAACGGCTAGATCTGGATCATTGATCACGTGATAACCGCTCCAAATAAAGTACATTCACAGCAGACTACGAATGACGCCCTAAATCCATTTTTTCGCTCATTCATTCGATAAAGTTCATGAAATAACTTGAAATTATAAATCTAGATGAAGATAGTGAACAAAAATAATGGGGATCCAGTTCTGTAGTTTGAGATGCACTATAGATAAATATATTTAAGCTAGTGTACCTAGATCTAAGGTTTGAGATTATACCTCGTACAATCATTGTATTTGGATAAACTCAAACTCTTTGAACTTGTAGTATGTCCAATTGTAGATCTTTAGCAGGAATCCTTGCCTGAAATGCCTGGATCGACCGCTACAAGGCTGGGACGGACTAGGTGGTTGGTTCGTTAGAGAACTCACCGCCGGTGACGTGCAACCACCTGGGTTTTATAGTGGGAAGGTAGAGGAGGCCCTAGGGAGCTAAAATGAACAGAGACTTGGATCTGGGGAGGCTGGAGTGAGTGAGAGAATGTGTGTTGAATAATGCCCTTGAAAATCAACTTTTTCCTTATTCAAACGACCTGCGCTAGTTTGGATGGTTTTAATGCATCAGAGGCCTCTCTCTGATGAAGGACAAGTGTCCCAAGTTATTGGGTGGAAGGGAGAAAGGCTGGAAAAGGCCTTCTAACCATTGGTTAGTTTTAGGAGGTGGGGGTGGACCACTACCGTTTAAGGCTAAACCAGGCCCTGAGCCTGGTTAGAAGAGCTCCAAGTGAGCTTTAGGGTGTATATAGGTGATCCTACAGTAGCCTAAATCAAGGGAAAACAACTTAGAATGTGATAATGCCCTCTTGGAAAGATTTGAAGCCTAGAGTTGCCTATTTTGACCAGTCAATGGGTCAAAGGAGGCTGAGGTGGCATGGGAGGGTTGCTCACTTGCTTACCAAGAAAATCCCCAAGCTTGAAGAGAATATACTTGAGGTTTAAAAGGGGTTTGACCATTTGAAATCTCTTTGGAGGCTTTGTTAACTGGGTTGACCAGTCAACTAGTCAATGGGGTTGATGACGTGGACTTAAGGAAATATCTGAGAGCTAATTAGATATGCTGGAAAGAGCTTAAGGCTTATGGATTTCAAATTGAGTGAAAATAAGAAGATTTGACCAAATTCAATATGTTGACTTGATCAACTTTATTTAGGTTTGACCAATGTTGGTTTAGAAAACATTAACACCATGGATTAGAAAGCATTCAAGGACTTAATATGGGTTGGGTAGGCTAAATGGGTCAAATGACCCATCAAGGACCTTAAGGGAATGTGTGTCAACCAAGTGAGTCCAGAGCCTAGAGATGAGTTCAATCAACTTTAAATGACATTAGGAGACCATTGGAGGTGTTTCCAAGGTTTGGGGAGGTCAAATCAGTCAAAATGCCTACTTTTACTCTTAAAGGCCTATTTGGTCAACCTAGGTTGACTTGGTCAACCAGGTTTACCCAGGGTCTGGGTTTGGGTCCAACAGAGTTGGTTTGATATTTGAAACTTGCTAGAAGTGGTTCCAAGCAATTTGTATGTCATTTGGTTTGAAATCGATGTTTGAGCCCCATAGGGGTATTTTGGTCAAAAGGGTCAAATTGGTCAACCAAGCTTGACCAAGGTCAGGGTTTGAGTCCATTGCACTCCTAAGGGTGATTAGGATGCATTGGAGGAAGTTTTGTGGTTTTATTTGAAAAGGGGGTGTTGAAGTCTATGAGAAACTCCAAAATTCCCTTAAAGGGGCATTTTGGTCATTTTGACCCCTGCTCAACTAGGGGTCAAAATGGGTCCACCAAAATGTAGTTTACTGCTCAATAGGTCAGGATAAAAGGTTTGGAAGTGATTGGAGGCTTTGTAGAAAACTCCAAGGTCAAAATCCACTGGGTGAAAGGTCCAGTGGCATAGGCTATAAATATTTGAAGGTTTTATAGCCTTTAGATTTTGATTAAGTTTCTAGGGTTAGAGATCTCAGAATGGGCTCAAATTTGGAGGGTTTCCTCTAGAGACATGTCATATCAATATGAAATTGATAGACTTTGAATCAAAAGTCATTTGATTGGGTTTTAAAGTGTTTGAAAAATCTTTGGAAAAGGCTTTTAGGACAGCCTTTGAACCTTGGATTTCTAGGTTTGATGTGAGAGGATTATGAATGATAGGATATGATTAAAGTTTGATAGAATTACAATCAAGATTTGAACTGGATTTAGGATCAAGATGGGTTTAAAGTCTTGATAGATTTGAAATCTATATTTGATTTAAAAATTGAATTGATTGAAGTCTAGATTGGTTTTGAGCGGAGAGAAATGAGCGGAGTGAGCTGTTTTGACAGAATGTCGGCGATCGGTGGTCCTCCGTCGGCCTTGTATGGCCGACGGAGGTCCTTGGTATGTCTCCGTCGTTCTTGAAGGAAAGAATAACAGGATGAGCGGAGAAGATCGGAATTTGATCCTGGCACTCTTGGCTATTTTGCAGGATCATTACGATCTTGGCAATTTGACGATGAATTGGAATTCAACAGATCTCCATCTGCTTGAGTTTCTTATAATGTCAGAAAGAAGAGTGGTTCTGACGGATTGTAGGCGATCGATTTATCTCAATCAGTCTTGTATGATCGACGAAGTTCATTGGTGCGTCTATGTCAGTATTGAAGGAAAGAAAAACATGATGAGAGGAGAAGAGAGGAAAATTTTGCCGCTCATGTTGATTTTGTCTGATCATTTTGATCTTTGTTTTTTTGCAAATCTTTGGAGTTCAGTGGATCCTTATAGGCCTAAGGTAATCCTTCAGCTTGTTTTCATGAAAGTGATCGAATTGAATTCAATTTTGGCAGAAGAATTCTTGAGAAGAGACGATCCAGGTTGTTTTTCGTTCTTGGCAAAGACGATTTCGATATTCCTGAATGGTTGGAAGTTTAAAGGTTATTTTATGAGGAATTTGTTCAAGTCCAGTTCGACGTTTGATTTTTTAAGTTTTTTTGGTGAAAGTTTTGAGGCAATCCTGGTTGTGATTGCTTGTTATTCTATCTTTGTTTTGGACTATCCTAGTGACATTGCTGGAGCTAGGTTCTCGATTAAGATCGTTTACTGGAATTCGGGAGAGCTGGATTTTCTTGATTCCATAAATGGGTCTATTCAATTTGGAGATGTTGTTTTTGCTTTTTCAAATTTGGTTGGATTGTCAAATTGGTCTGTCCCACTACATGAAAAACGTCAAAAATTGGCGGTTTTTTCCGGCGGTTAATATGGTTTAACCGGCGGTTTTATTATTTACCGGCGGCTTTGCGGCGGCATTAAAGACGCCGGTAAAAATTGTTTAGGAAACACTTACCGGCGGTCTTTACCGGCGGTTTATTTCGGCGGCGGTTTTCCGGCGGCGTATACCGCCGGTGATAACCGGATTGCAACCAGCAGTTTTTTGGACGTTTAGCCACCGGTTAGTTAACTGACGGCTAACTAGCGGTCATATTACCGACAGTCTTCCGGTGGTTAAAGCGGGCGTCATGTTTTTGCTAAACCGCTGGCAAGCATCGGTAGATCGCCGGTTCTATTACCGGCGATACCAGCGGTTTAAGCCGACGGTATTACCGACAGTGTACACCGCCGGATGTCCACCGTAACATCGCCGGTGGCCGTCGATAACCGTCGGTTTAATACCGGCGGTTTAATGACGTTACCGGCGGCTTAGCTTTGGCCGTCCGGTATCGTTGTTTCTAGCGGCCAAACCGTCGGTTGGCCGCCAAAAACCTGTAGCACCTGCAAAATAAAATTACAGCATTCCCTCTATTTAGGGAGGTTCACCCTAAAGTCTAAACCTGCAGAAAGAGCAATACATTTTGGGCAACACGCCGCTATATTCATCAAAACTATAAATATAACCATAAATTCTAAATACAATCACAAGTTCACAAGTTCATCATAAGGTTACAATCACAGTTCACAAGTAAGTTCATCATAAGGTTATAATCACAAGTTCACAAGTTCTAAATATAATCATCAAACATAAAAAATATCTAATCCTCAGATATATCCTCACTGTCTGCAGATGGCTGCTCCTCTTGCTCCTTCATCTGATTTTCAGCTCTGTAGGATTGCAACTCTGCTTGCATTTCATTTTGAACTTTTCTCATTTCTTCAATCTCTCTAGATTGAACCATTCTCATCTCTTCAATCTCTCTAGTCAGCGCTGCAACCCTCTCGCTTATAGATTCTTCAGCTCCACTTGGATCATGAAATGCAGAGGTGGATGAACTGCCCTCAATAGCAAAACCCTATAAACCCATGCCATATACCCTTCCCCTCTGTCTTCCACCAACAACATCTGACCATGTATGATACTCAGAAATGTGGGCCGATCCTAAAGATGATCCCTCGCCAGTGGACTGTCGACTTTCTCTAGCTCGTATGAAATCATCCTACGAGTTACAATTAGTTTTATTGAAATAAATTTTTATTTTAAAACTCCAAAAAATTTACTCACATGAGCCTTCTTAGCCTTCTCATCAACCCACTGATGGTCAGCTTAATGTTGATGAGTTCTTGTATACAACTCCAGTGGTGTTGGCTCCCGACAAAGGGACTGTTTCTAAAAATTTAAAAAATAGTTATAATAACATAAATATATGTAATAAACTAATTCAAAACACTTACCATGCGACGCCTATGTTCCGTATGAAGTACAGATCCACCAGTATGAAGAGAGCTTCCTAAACCGCCACAATCAGAGGCTCTGTTCTGTTTATTCTGCTCTCTCATTTTTATAAACTCAGGGGTCTCCCAAGCACTACTCAAATCAGCCCAAATGCCCTCTCCAATAAAATTAGGACGCTGCCCGGACTTTTTAATGTCCTTGAACATGTCTCTGAGACGGGCCGCTCCTCTCCTCTCAAAATTTGATCTGATCCTCGTGTTGTACTCAGGCAACCACCTAAATTCTTTTTTGTAAAAATTTAGGCAATATCAAAAAGATTAGTACAAATTAAATCACATATTTGAAATCATACCAAAAAAACATACTTGAAATTCTCCAAACCACATATCTCTAACCGGCTTTGGGATCTTCTTCCAGGATAAGTAAGGAGCATCATATTTATTCTTTATTATATCCCGGATCATATGTATAGGTGGCCTTGAAGGATTGAAGCTGCAAGTGACTTTTTTTGTCAGTAACATGTAATATATCAAAATAAAAATAACTTAATAACTTAAATTGAACTTACTTATCGCCCCCAGGCTCAATGTATTGACGCTTATCTATTGCTGCTGCATGCTCGCTAGCGCCAACCTCTGGTGGTCTTGATGGTCCACCCTGTTCATGCTGCACCGGATAGGGGTAGTAATATGGGTAAGGGTAAGGAGGGTGGGGACCAGTGGATGGACCAGCTGCCTGTGATGATGGTGGGGGGTAATATGGATAGAATTGAGAAGCATGTGTCTGATATGGAGAGGGGAAGTGAGGACTCGTCGAGGGAGGAGGAAAGTGGCCCGGGAAGTATAGAGGTACAAAAGGAGGTGGATCTAAATGTCCCCGACCCTGCTCTGGTGAATGTTACTGTCTCCTGGCAGGTGGTGGCGGTGGTGGTGTAGGTAGATTTGGTGGAACTAAAGGCCCTCACCTACCTCAACCTGTGTGGGTCTACTAGCAGTAATTATCTTCCAGCGGAACTTTGAGGCAAATGATTTACGAGGAGGATCGTCGCCTGAAGCCATCTGCAATATTTAAAAAAAAACAATTACTAAAGCATTGAAAACAATTAATGAAGCAGGTAATAAATTACGAGAAGCAGTTAATAAAGCAGTTAATGAATTACAAAAAGCAGTTAATAAATACAAGTTGGCAAATAACAATTTCATTTCTTAGAATTCAAAAAGTACTATTCAAAATATTACAAAACATTAAAATTCTACAATTCTAAATTGCAAAAACTAATCAGAATCATTAAAACTATTTTCATTGCTCTCAAGGGTATCTTCACTTTCATCCTCGTTCTCATCTTCGCCTGAACTAGTTAAACTATTCACATCTTCTAACTCCATTTTAATAGTAGAGGTTGTAGTTGTCATCTCCTCAATTTGAACAGGCCTACAACTTGACCTCTCATCCTCTTGATGTGCAGTTGCTACAATGTATTGTTGAATAATTATTTCCCGTGCTTTTGTGTTTATGACAGCTAGCCAATCTTATTTGTCTCTATGACTACTGGGATATTTGCTGAAATAAACTTGAATAGCTTGACTTGCTAACACAAATGGATCAAACTTCCCGTATCTTCTACTATGTTTTACATCTACTAAACCATATACAGGATGAACCCTTCTACCTCTATTCTGTACTAGATCATACCATTGACAGTTAAATAAGCATACAAAGTTCTCATCTTCGCCTGGGTATTCCAAGTCAAGGACCTCATTCAGAATACTATAATAATCACACTCATCTTCTTCATGAGTGTTCCCTCTAACACATACTCCATAATTTTTAGTTTTTCTTCCTTCACTCCATGATTTAGTATGAAATCTGAACCTATTCACTATATATATTGGCCAAGTTTTTACTTTTCGCATTGGACCCCATGCTAATGCTTGCAAACCTTTATCAAAACATTTGTTATCAGGGTTTTGTACCTAAAAACATTTTTAAATATTAGTATTTTTTATAATAAATAAGATTTAAATTTATAAAAAAAATGTGCTCACATATGATCTGAACCAAGTTGGAAATTCATTTGCAACAGCTTGCTCAATATCCCTTGAATCTGTCAAAGGCAAATTGCTTACGAAATACCTGGTGACAAATAATACTTTAGTATTTTAAATAAACATTACTAATTAATTATTAACATTATGTAAGAACTTACTCTAAGATTGGCTCAACTTCTTCACAGTTTAGTAGTATATACAAATTCACTGTATTTATTTCTAAATCATTGAGATATCTTTCAACACATTTATCATTGGGCTTTCCTTGCCTTCTAAATACTGATAGTGTAGCATGTGATTGTTCTTCTACATCGAAGTCCATGTTACAGCCAATTTTTGTTCTTGTACTCTTCACATCGGGCTCGAAATAGTAGGAGCAAAAGTGAGTTATTTCTTGAGACAAATATGCTTCACATATTGATCCTTCTGATCGTGCTTTATTCTTAACATATTTCTTCAACTTGTTCAAATATCTATTAAACAATTACAATCATCGTGAAGTTAATAAAAATATGTTATCTCAATTTATTCAAAAATATTAAAGACTTAATAAAAATCTTAACATATTTACCTTTCGAAAGGACACATCCAACGATATTGTACAAGTCCACCAACTCTAGCTTTGTAAGGTAGATGGACTGGAAGATGTTCCATAGAATCAAAAAAACTCGGGGGAAATATCTTCTCTAACTTACAGAGGATGATTGGTATGTTATCCTCGTACCTCCGTAAAGCATTTTCACTTAGTTTAGATGAACATAAATTTTTGAAGAAAATACTAAGCTCAGTCAACGGATTTGATATGTAATCGGGTAACATAAAGACTATGATCGGAAGAAGAACCTCCATAATTATGTGATAATCATGACTTTTTAGTCTAAATAACCATGCAGATTTCAAGTCAACACATTGTCTTATATTTGATACATAGCCATCAGGCGTCTTTAAACCTTTAAACTACTGACATATCGATCTTTTTTGCTCTAACATGAAAGAGTACGGAGCTTTGGGCTTCATTAGTTTACCGTCAATTGTTGTTACTAACTCCAGATTTTTTCACCGACAAAACTCTTTAATGTTCATCCTTGCTTTGACATTATCTTTACTTCTACATTTAACATCCATAATTGTATTAAAAATATTATCCAAGAAGTTCTTCTCAATGTGCATAACATCCAAGTTATGTCTTATCAAATTAGTTCTTCAATAAGGTAATGTCCAGAAAATATTTTTTTTATCCAATTATGTTGAACACCATAACCTAGAAATTTAGACTCTTATAGCATTAGAAAATCAATAATTGTTGGAATATCGGAAAGTCTCTATAGTACATCATCACCACTTAATCTGGGTGGAGGAGGTGATCGCTCAATTCTGTTTTTAACAAATGCATCCTTATTTCTTCGAAACTGGTGATTAGCATGTAGAAACATACGATGACAATCAAACCAAGTATTTTTTCCTCCATGTTTTACTGTAAAAGCTTTACTATTCTCCATGCAGTAAGGACATGCTAATTTCTCTACAGTGCTCCAACCAGATAACATACCATAAGCTAGAAAATCACTGATGGTCCACAGCAAAGCAGCTCGAAGGAGAAAATTTTGCTTTGTTGATATGTCATATGTGAGCACTCCTTCTTCCCATAATAATTTGAGGTCATGAATTAATGGTTGCAAAAAGATATCAATTTTTTCTTTCGGATTATGTGGTCCAGGTATAATCAGAGTTAAGAACATGAACGGAGTAGTCATACACATATCTGGTGGAAGGTTGTATGGTATTAATATAATTGGCCAACAAGAGTACGGTGTATCTGTTTGACTATAGGGAGTAAAACCATCAGTACATAATCTCAATCTTATGTTGCGGGGTTCAGCAGCAAATGAAGGATGCACTCGATCAAAATGTTTCCACGCTTCAGCATCTGATGGATGAGAAAGAACATCACTTTTTGCTATTTTCTCCTTATGTCATCTCATATGGCCAGCTGAACTCATTGATGCATAGAGTCGCTGAAGTCTTGGAATGATTGGAAAATAAAACAAACGGGAATATGGCACATCTTTCTTTGGACGACGTTGTTTTCCCGAGTTTAGCTTAAATCGAGGATCATTGCGGTGCGACAAATAACTTCTGCTACATCATCCTTATAGTATAACATACATCCATTGATACAACAATCAATCTTTGTAGCAGTGAGACCCAGCTTGGATACTAATTTCTTTATTCGGTACAAGTCTGAGGGAATTAAATTGCCAACTGGATTAGTTTCCTTCATAAGACCAATAACGTCATTAAAACACTCACGGGGAATATTATACTCAGTTTTAATACTTAGCATCCTCACTGCAATGGATAATTCTGAATGTGTACTGCAACCTTCCCAAATTGGCTTTTGAGCTGAATGTAATAACTCAAAGAATTTTTGTGTCTCTACATTTGGTGGCTATTCCACATTAGACCTTAAATTATGGCCCGCTACATCAAAAATAAGGTCTTCATAGGGTCTACTCATTTGATCTTCATCAAATATTTTATAAGCTGTAGATGAACTGGCATGAGCATCTCTATGTGGCTCGTACTCGCCATGTGATGTCCAAATCCAATAGTTTGGAAGAAATTCCCTACGATATAAATCAAGTTTCACATCATCGGGCTTGAGGAATGCTAGATTTTTATGCTTCGAACAAGGACATCTAAACATTTTATCAAACTGAAAGGAAGGCAGTTGAGATGCAACTTGAATGAAAGTTTCAACTCCCTCTATAAATTCAACTGTCAATCCTTTTTGACCCGTCAACAATCTGTTATACATCCAATATCTCTCTTCTTGGATAGTCATTTGGATGTTGAAGCAAACGTCACCCTACATAGTTATGAAAACATTTATTAGAATACATGCATGTGCAAACGTGTTATAATTTAGGTGGATGAGTGGATTTACTCATATATAGTTTTATTTTCAATGAAATTGATCTCCAAAGCAAAGGGCATTAACCCAAGAAAGTTGCTATATAATATCTCTCCATCTAAACATCCTCATCTTTGTGTAAGCTTTTTGTTGCTAACTAGACATTTACAAGAGGATGTATCTTTCTGTATGCTTTTTGTTGATGCTATTCTTCTAGTTGATAAGACTAGAGAGGGGAGTTGAAGGTAAACTTGAATTATGGAGGTCAACCTTATAGTCTAAAGGTTTTCACTTAAGTGTATCTAAAACTAAATATATGGAGTGTAATTCTGGGCAACCAAGTCATTAATAAGAGTACACATTTTAGATATCTTGGATCTATTGTTCAGAGTGATGGTGAAATTGATGAGGATATTATCAGCATAATTCAAGTTGGATGGTTGAAATGGAGGAATGCATCGAGCTTGTTGTGTGATAGAAAAGTCCCCCTCAAACTTAAAGGAAAATTCAATAAGATTGTGAGACATGCAATGCTTTATGGTGCTGAATGTTGGCCATTAAATGACAAGCATAATACTAAGTTAAGTGTTGCAGAGATGTTTAGGTCGATGAGTAGATGAGGATGTTTAGGTGGATGAGTGGATTTACTTTTCACATATATTCTCGCTCTACCCCTTACTCTCTCTCTACCCCTCCCTCTCTCTTTTGCTCTCTCACTCTCCCTCTTTTTAGTCGCTCTTGCTTTCTCTCTATCTATCACTCTCTCCCTCTCACTCTCTTATTCTCTCTCCCTCTCACTCTCTTTTCACTCTCCCTCTCTTTTCTCACTCCCTCTCCCTTTCTTTTCTCTTTCTCCCTCTCGATCTCTCGCTCTCTCTAACACTTGCTATCTATCTATCTCTCTTGTTCCCTCTCTCTCCCTCTCCCTCATCTCAATGCTAGCTCTTGTTCTCTCTCTCCCTCCCTCTCTTTTCTCTCTCTCTCTCTCTCTCTCTCTCTCTCTCTCTCTCTCTCTCTCTCTCTCTCTCTCTCTCTCTCTCTCTCTCTCTCTCTCTCTCTCTCTCTCTCTCTCGCTCTCTCATATATCTCTCTCCCTCTCCCTCTCTTTTCTCTCCCTCAATCCTCAATCTCTCTCTTCCTATCTTGCTCTAACCCAAAGTCACAATCAACAAATTAGTTCTACCCTAAACTAAAATAACACATAATAAAAAAAAAAATTAGATCTACTCAAATGATTACAACATTACCTCTTGCATTACTACCAAAATCATTCAAAATAACTCTAACACTTGCAAATGTCTAGTGAGAACAAATAATCAAATAAAAACGATAAAATATTACCTTAAAATAGAAATCTAGGGTTGAAAAACAGAAGTCGGCGGTCGGTTTGGGGTCGGATTGGGTCGGCGGTCGGAGGTCGGAGATTAACCGTCGGCGGTCGGATTGGGGTCGGCAGTCGGAGAAGCTTCGTCGGTGGCGATAAACGGAAGTCAATCCGAGCGGAGGCGACGGCAGAGCGACCGAAACGAGAGAGTGAAGGAAAGAGTAAAAATGAAATGAAAGGTTTGGGTCTGTTCGTATTAGGACATTTACCAGCGATTTTCTGGTGGTCCGGACCGCCGGTACAAAATAACTTATCAACGGCAATCTCGGCCGCCGTTACACCGCCGGTTCATATTGATGTTCGGCGGTTTGCCGGCGGTTTATGAACTGTCGCTAGTACCGACAGCTTAACGTACCAAACCCATCAGTAGGCTGTCTGTAAAAACTGGCGGTCAAACCGCCGGCGACACCGCCGGTAACACCGGCAGTCTATAAACTGTCAGTTATAACCACCGGTAATAGGCATTTTTCCTGTAGTGCCCGTGGATTGTTTATATTGAGGAAGTTGTTGGTAAATGTTTTTTATGAAGATTTGGCGGTTTGGTCACTTATTTTTCAATTGCTCTTTGAAGATCAAGTCTTATTGGTTAAAGATTTGAAGGATTTGAAGTTTTTTGGGTTTTCTCTTGATAATATGAAGAGAATGGTGATGATTATCAGTTCAGTTGGCTTTGGCAGTGATAAGGCCGAATATTGGCTTCTTGAGGTGGTTGTAGGTGTTATGGCTTTACATTAGAATATTACTGGTATTGTTCTTGCCGGTATGATGGATATGGTGGTTATTTTCAATCTGTATGACTCTGCTTGTGAAGAGGTTGTTTCTTGGACTATTGAGGAGACAGCTAGTGTTTTTACTTTGTCGTTGATGATTGGTTCGTTCTTGGTGGATGCTGTCGGTTGTGTTGAGGCAACATCAGAAAATTCTACTCTTGATTGGAGCTTGTTGGACCCTAAGATCGATGGGGTTTTGGTTGATGATTGGATAGCCGGTTTAGTAGTTGTTTTTCTTTTTCTTGAAACGTGTAATCTTTTGCTTGTTTTGATGTTAGGTTTCTTGGACCTTTTTAAAACCATTATGATGAAATATGAGATTTTTACTAGGTTTTATTTTTCATCTTTTGGGAAAGTTGGGATACTAACCAACCTTTTAGGTTGTTTTAATATTTGGTATCCCCATCACCCCAATGGATCTAAAATGGAACTTAGTGAATCACATATCCATTTATAGTAGTTTTAAAGGGTTTGCTTTTGCTTTCTAGATTGTATTAAGTTGTTTCTTCTTATTAATGCAATTACATTTCTTCAAAAAAAGAAGAAGTCTAGATTGGTTTATGATTTGAATTGATCAGAGATCTAGAATGATTTGAATCTAGATTATTCCTAGAGTCTGGAGGGATTCTAAGATCTAAAATCTAGATGGGTTCTAGGATCTGGATAGATCTTAAAGTTTGGAATCTAGAAGGCTCTTAGGGTCTAAGAAAATCCTAGGGTCTGGGGTCTGGAAGAATCATAGGACCTAGAATAGATCCTAAGGTCTGGAGTCTTGGAGGATCCTAGGACCTAGAATAGATCCTAAGGTCTAGATCTAGGAGAATCCTAGAGTTTAGATTGATCTGGAAAAATCCTAGGGTATAGAGTAGATCCTAGGGTCTGGATTCATTTGAAGTCTGAAAGGGTCTTAGTGACCTCATACAAAATGAGGTCAACAATAAGATAACCATACATCTTCAAATCTCAAAAATTTATTAAGATAATACTCTTGGAAGAAGATCTTCATAATAATGGGGTAATTGTTAGAAGCGACCCTCACCAAATACCTAACAGAAGCCTGATAAACCACTTTCAATGCCTTGGAGTTAAGTAAGCATCTATCAAGACTTTCAAGAATGCGAGCATTACCCTTCTTATTATTACAGAAATTGTATTAAGGACCAATAACCCCCACATCATGCAAATTGTTGTTGTTCATAAAGGTTTTCATTTCTAGTGGACCTTGGGAAAACAATTTCCACTCCTTTTATCTTCCTAGGACAAGATGCAATTAAAGTCCCCCCTACTACTAAATGCAACTCCACAGACTCCCATAACTTCCTTCTTTTATACAAGTCCTTACTACCATAGATAGTAGAGACCACCCATTTACCTTTATTAGCAATTTTTTAGCTCACCAATAACACATTGAGATGAAGCTTCCAATAAAGTAAAATAAGACAAATTAGTCCTCCAAATCACCAAAATACCACCTGACATCCCAATAGAAGGAAAGAGATAGAAATCCCAATCAACTCACATTTACTAATATAAGATATTTTAGTTTCAACTATTCTCACAAACAAAATCTCCCAATCTTTAACAAAATCTTTCAAATATAAGGAGGCATCTCTTTTGTTAGCCCCACTACAGTTCCAAAAAGCTAATGAACTCATTAAGCCAATAAGAGGGAAGGACCCCCGCTCCTCTTTTTGTTCAACACATTCACCTTTTTAGGCTAGAAGATGAAATCAAAGGACCAAGGGACCTAAGCCCTTTAAGAATTTTTTGTTTATTACCTCCAGAAACAGCAATACCTGAACCTACTTGGCCATCAATTTTGATTTCCATATCAACCTCTTCAATAAGAACATATAAAGAAGAGTCCTCTTGAGCTTTGACTAAAGCCTCTACATCAACTAATTCACCTTCTTCCACTTCTTGTATAAAAAAAATAGCATCTTCATCCAAAACAGCCTCTTCTCCACATAGAGAACCAAGATTTTTAAATCTATTACAATCATTAGCAGCAACATTGTAAGAAGAACATAGATTTTTATCCATACTAAATTATAAATCCCTCCCCTTATCAGTATAATTTACAACATCTGATTTTTTATTTACATTTACTTCCAAAACACCTTGCTCAACTATTCCTGCCTAAGCCAAATCCATTTCTTCCACAATTGGGTCTTCAATAGCTACATTTTAAATTTTTCCAAGATTGGGAGGAGACACTTCAGGCACACAAACTTTTAAAATAGCTTTACCTTTCAGCAAATTCACCATATTCCATGTTCCCATATTCCTTTTGCTTCTTCTTCTATGATTGAACAACATCTAAGGCCCATAAGTTGAGTCATTAGAGTTGGTCTTTGTCTGATCTTCAACAGAAACATTCTCAAGTTCATCTTGGTTTCCCTTATCTTCCTTCCCTCCTATCTCCACCTTTAAACCACAAGCATCACTTAAAAGTCCAATCTTTCCGTACTTGAAATAGAATAATGAGATCTTCTCATACTCAGCCTTTTGAAAGAATCGATCATTCAGCCCTTCCACCCAAACACCCAAACGAAGTTATTTGTCAAGCTCTACCCGAACGAAGACTCTTGCAAACTCCATTCTCCCCCATTGAAACATATTGAAAGTTCGTTAGGGATGATAGGCCCTATGAACTAGCCCAATGAAAATTAAGAGAGAGAGGAGAATTGGTAAAAAAAAATAACTTTCAGTCAAAACACAAACTAAAACCAATATCACCATAAAGAAAACCAAATGCTGAAGTTAATGCGGAAGTATAAAGGAAAGAACACACCAGATTTATAGTTGTTCGATCAAACCATGACCTACGTCCACTCTTTGGAGGCACCCTCCAAGTATTGCACTAAACTAAGTGTCTCTCCTTTAGCCCCCACAGCTAGGCGGAGAAGCCCTCGTAAAATAACTTCCACCTTCCCCGGTGCAGCGGAGTCGCCGGGTCCTTTGACACTAAAGAGATCTTCTTTTTTGGTGAACTTCCCTCAAGACAAGCCTTGAATCCGATGGTATTAAGGTGAAAGCCTGTCGGAGCAACTGTGTGGAATCCCCCTCTACACTCCCTTGAGTCCCCCCTCACAGGATCTTCTCCCTCTCTCAGACTTCACCCATTCCTCACTCCCTTTCAAGCTCTCTCTTCAAGTTCCCCCAAAAGAATGAAGCTACAATGATTTCCAAATACACTTACCAAGTGTCATGTCATAGCTTAAATAGAAGATCTCAAAATGAGCTCAATAATGCAAGTTACCGACTTTATCATCCAAGATGATATAACTATCGTTCTGTATGATTAGTACAATTTAAGCCCAGTCATCTGAGGCGATTTGAGATGATCATAAAAAATTTGTTCATATCATCTCGGATGATATATATATCGTCCTGGACGATCAGTATAAATCATGAAATATCATCCTAAACATCGCCCTAAAAAAAAACTGTCTGATATCCAATCGTCCAGCATATCGTCCTGTATCATCCAGTGTATCATCCAGGATGATTCTGTGACCGTCCAGGATGATTTGATTGAATCAATCAGCCTTTAATGCTTTCCAAAGATACTAGATCAATTTAGGCATAATTGAGTTAGATCCTCCAGGACGATATGGATATCATCCTGGCCAATTTCCTAAAATAACGAATATCTAAATTGATCATGGCGGCTGATTCTTTCTTTATTGAACCTATCATCCTAGCTTATACAAGTATCATCCAGGCCGATCTTAATGACAGCTACCTTAATGAGGATTCCATAATTAGAGTTTCTGCTTTTGAATCGATTGTCCAAGAATGTTACCAAAAATAGTAAACTCTAGGGAACAGTTAAAAAATCTTCCAAGTTGCAAAGCATCAGGAGCCACACCAAATACAATAGACTCAAGAAAGGAAAAAGGGTACAAACTGACTCAAACCTAGTCTACCCAATCTTGAGCTGATTTCAAATTGTATTCTGATCGTGTGGACCTGAAATGTCAGTAGATAAGAACGTCGTAAAGAACATATCATCAAAATCATAATAAGAGTGTTTGTAATAAGAGTGTTTGCTATCATCAAAATTATAATCCATGAAAATAGATCTGCAATAATCTCTCCCTTTTTTATGATGGTAAACATTATGATTTGAATTTGCAAACAGGAAACATTTTCTCCTAATCTCCTCCTCACTAAAATAAAACTTTAAAAATAGGGGAGAAAAAAATTGTTGTTTTTAAATTTTTTGAAAGAAAAAGATGCAAAAACATACAAATTCAATAGTACGAAAAACATACAAATTTAAAAGTGCATTCTCCCCCTTTGACATTATCAAAAAGAGAAAGGGCACAAATAGTTAAACAAAAATGATTAAAAGAAAAAAGGCGATCCCTAATCTAGAGAACAAAAAAATTATTCTTAAAATGAGAAAGTTACCTCTTCGTTTTAATCAAAAACTTAGTAGAATTATTTGACAACACATAGCCCAGAAAAGATTAGAAATTCAGAATTTGATAACCCAAACTCTAGTTCTTTTGAAAGGCTCAAAAACTTTTTAATTCAATATCTAAATCATGGAATAAATTAGAGAAAGAAATGGTCATTTTTTAAAACTCCTTCCATAAAATATATCTAATAGAAGATTAATGAATGAATTGTTAAATCAGAAATCAAGATTTTCAAATTCATGTATCGAAATTATCAAGGGTTTTCTTAAGCTTTAAAAAGTACAAGAATGGTAAGCATTCAATTTTGTGGGCTCATTTTATGCCTCTTGATAATTCGTTGGTGCACTGCACATCTTTTGATTTTTGATACATTTTGTATATTCTCTTTTTTCTTCAATTTAGCGTCTTTGCGCATCTTTTATTTTTTGCATCATTGGCCATTTTTTTTTTTAATATGCTACATATGTAATCTTAAAAACAAAAGTAAACCCATCCTATTGACAAAGCAAATTCTTGATGAAGAAAATTAGGAGATAGATTCAACAACTTACAAAAGATTCCTATGCGATAAATAAAATATAGGAATATAAAAAATTTTAGTTTCAAAGACTAATTTAAAATATGAAAAAGGTTTTAAATCAAAAGTAGAATAACCTCTTTTAGAAAATAGAGATTGAGAGTCAAAAATATGAGTTTTCTTCCTTTGACTGTTTTTGGAGAAGCCAATCACAACTTACCAAAGATTTCAGGAAAAACCAGGAAGTAGATTTTTCATTTTTAGAAAAGTGAATGTTTGTGTTGATCAAAGAAAAAATTTCACGAAACAAAAAAAATCATAGAATAAACAAAGACAAAAACACAAAATAAAATCGAAACAAAACAAACAAAAAAAGAGAAAATAACTAAAAACAAAGCACAACACAAATACACAAACAAGGCTTTTAACCATTATCTTTCTCCTGGTCCGATGCTTCAGAAACTAGGTCTGCCCAGGAGATTTTTTGCGTTTCATTATTTCCCCAGTTTAAAATTTTCTTCGCTTTACCTTTTTCTTTAGCAGGAAGAATTCTTAAATTAGGGCACTGATTTTTCATATGTCCATGCTTCCTACATCGAAAGCCAATACCGTTAGAAGAAATATTAACATTCTTACCATTTTTACCTTTATTCCTCTTTTGTTGATGCTTATGCTTTGGTGAGCTTTTTGATTTGCTTGACAAGTCATTGCATTCGTCGCTAACTAAGCTATCTTTTTCCATATCTTCAGCTTTTAGAATAATCATTTCACCTGCATCCATAAGTCTTTAACCCAAACTTGGCTCGTATGCAATGAGTGAGCCAATCAAATTATCAATAGAATATTTATTCAAATCTTTTGATTCATAAATAGCAACTACTTTAGCATCAAACTTATTCAGTAGACAACGAAGAATTTTATTAACTTTTTCAAAATTTAAAAATTCTTTTCCTAAAGTATGCAATGATGTCCTAATTTGAATAAACCTAGTATACATGTCTAAGATCATCTCATAAGGTTTCATGGAAAACAGTTCATAATCATGCATTAACATATTCAACTTAGATTGCTTGATTTCACTAGTGCCTTCGTATATGGTGTGTAGTTTATCCCAAATTTCTTTACCAGTAGTGCACGTGGATACTAACATAAAGTCTTCAGAATTTAAAGCATAGAAAAAATAATTTAATGATTTTGCATTCAATTGAGCATTGAGTTGTTCTTCCCTGTTCCATTGATTAAAAAGAATATCAGTTTTAATTCCATTTATAACACGTGATGGTAATGTATAGCCAGTTAAAATCATATGCCACATGCGAAAATTAATTGATTGTAAACAAAAATAGACGTGCCAATTTTTCAAAAATCAAATGTAATATTTTCAAACAAAGGTGGTCTAGTGATTGAATAACCTTCCGTAATATTATGATTTAAAAAATTAGCCATGGATCAAAATTTAATAGCTTCTAAAAACTAGATTTTATGAATACTGCTCTGATACCACTTGAAAGTTTGTTAGGGATGTTAGGCCCTATGAACTGATCCAAGGCAAATTAAGAGAGAGGAGAATTGGTAAAAAAATAACTTTCAATCAAAACACAAACTAAAACCAATATCAACATAAAGAAAACCAAATGCGGAAGTTAATGCGGAAGTAATAAAGGAAAGAACACATCAGATTTATAGTGGTTCGGTCAAACCTTGACCTACATCCACTCCTTAGAGACTCCCTCCAAGTATTGCACTAAACTAAGTGTCTTTACTTTAGTCTCCACAGCTAGGCGGAGAAGCCCTTACAAAATCACTTCCACATTCCACGGTGCGGCGGAGTCGCCGGGTCCTTTGACACCAAGGAGATCTTCTTCTTTGGTGAACTTCCTTCAAGATAAGCCTTGAATCCGATGGTATTAAGGTGCAAGCCTACCGGAGCAACCGTGTGGAATCCCCCTCCACACTCCCTTAAGTCCCCCCTCACAAGATCTTCTCCCTCTCTCAGACTTCACCCGTTCCTCACTCCTTTACAAGCTCTCTCTTCAAGTTTCCCCAAAAGAATGAAGCTACAATGGCTGTCAAAGACACTTACCAAGTGTCATATCATAGCTTAAATAGAAGATCTCAAAATGAGCTCATTAATACAAGTTTCCAACTTTATCATCCATGACGATATAACTATCGTCCTGTACGATTAGTACAATTTAAGCCCAATCAGCCGGGATGATTTGAGACTATCATAAGAAATTTGTTCACATCATCCCGGATGATATATATATATATATATATATATATATATATATATATATATATATATATATATATATATATATATATATATATATATATATATATATATATATATATATATATCGTCCTGGACGATCAGTATAAATCGTGGAATATCGTCCTAAACCTCGCTCTGAAAAAGAGCTGTCTGATATCCAATCGTCCAGCATATCATCATGTATCATCCAGCGCATCGTCCAGGATGATTCTACGATCATCCTGAATGATTTGATCGAATCAATCAGCCTTTAATGCTTTCCAAAGATACCAAATCAATTTAGTCATAATTGAGTTAGATCATCCAGGACGATATGGATATCGTCCTGGCTAATTTCCTAAAATAAAGAATACCTAAACTAGTCATGGCGGCTATTCTTTCTTAATTGAACATATCATCCCGAACGATGTTACCAAAAATAGTAAACTCTAAGGAACAGTCAGAAAATCTTTCAAGTTACAAAGCATCAGGAGCCACACCAAATACAATAGACTCAAGAAAGGAAAAAGGGTACAAACTGACTCAGACCTAGTCTACTCAATCTTGAGCTGGTTCCAAATTACAGTCTGATCATGTGGACCTGAAATGTCAGTAGATAAGGCAGTCGTAGATAACATATCATCAAAATCATAATAAGAGTGTTTGCAATAAGAGTGTCTTCTATCATCAAAATCATAATCCATAAAAATAGATCCGCAACACATATCACCATCTATAAGGAGAGGAGTTACAATCAAAGAAGAAATCCTTGACACGTTGATTTCATCCTAGCAATATAGTGGAAGGTTGGGCATTCTCACCCAAGTAGGAGATGATAAGCCCTTCAAGGAATGTAGTGAGAAATTCGATCTCCATTTGTCAAGACCTACAATGTGTCCGTTCACAAACCTGGGGCCACCAAATAAGACATTCTCCATAGCTTCACCCAAGGATTAGCCGGGACTTTATCATCCACTTTATGAACAACAATTCGACTACTTTCTGGAATCTCAGCAACACAACTTCTAACTGAAGCATTATCGCAAAAAATTGAGGGATTAATATCCTTATTTTAGACTGAAGAGCTCCCTCCAAAATGGAACAAGGCTTGGGATTGTTACCAAACCTATTGACAAAAAGTTTCATATCCGAAGAAGGAGATCCAAAATCCTTCGATTTAGAAATGTCACTTTTAAGAGGAATACTAGTCTTAAAATCATCGATGATTTGCTTACCCTTACCAAACACTGGTGGAGAGGAATCAAGTTTGATAACACTCGGTTCTCTAATGACCAAGGGAGCGTTGAAGCATCCAAACTTTGGAGTACCAACACCTAATGAAGAAATAGTTGGATAAGGAATGACGCGTGAGCTAAATGAAGAATGAGCAGTAGAGTTCCGGCCATCAAATATGGTCTGCGGCTGGTCTCCATCCTAAGCAGAATGTCTGCCAATGGGCTGAAGAAGAAAATTTTTGAAAAAGCTAATTTAAAATTTTGGAGTCTCTCCCTAAACTTTCTCTCTCTATGGAATTTGAAAATTTGAAATAGCTAGATTATAAAATTGTATGTGTACACAATTACCCAAATATAATCACACTCTCTCAGACATAAGAAAATAAAAATTACTAACTTTATTACATGAAATCATATTCTACTCAATCTTGAAGTTTTCAACAGTTTGGAGTATGATTTCACTAAAATGTTAGTACACACAAAACAAATAGAAATATATCCAATGTATGTTAGGAGAAAATAGAAATCATAATAATAATAATATTTTATTATCATTATAAAATTACATTACATAAAACTCAATCTTGAATTCTAAGTTGCAATAATCTCCCCCTTTTTTATGATGGCAAAATAATTATTATTTGAATTAATATTAAATGTTTTTTTTTCTCCTAAACTTCCCCTCAATGAATGCTCAATTAAAAATAAGGGATTTCTAAAAAACATAATACCAAAATGAATTCCAAAATAAAACTCACACACAACAAACACACACGATTAATTCAATCAAATAAACAAATAATAAATAATGAGACACAACAAACACATCAAACACACATATTTAATTCAATTAAACAAATAAATAATAAATAATGACTCTCCTTTTGACAACAATAAAAAGGGAAGTACCTCTTTTTAAGTAAGTTGTTATTGATAAATCTAATAGATGATAAAGAAGACGATTTTAAACTTTTTGCAAAGAAAACATTAATGTCCTTATGCGAAAAGGAAAGTCTCATATTTTTAATCAAAGAACAATTAAGATAAGAAAAGTCAACCAGGTTCACTGTTCATTCTAGACCTATCAAATAAAATAATTATTGTAAAAATAATGAAATAAAGATTAATTAGTTTCAAATTTAATAGTGGAGATTATTATTGATTGCATGGATTTATGTAAGAAATAGAGAGATAAACGAAAGAACTGTATGATACTTTCGATTGGCGATATTACTCAGCTTTTTAAGTTTTTGCACGCTTTGTGCATCTTTTTAGTTTGGGCTAATTTTGTGCCTCTTTTTATTTTTGACGAACATTGTGCATCTTTTAAACTTGTGGCACATTTTGTGTACCTTTTCAAGCTTATCACACTTTGTGCATATTTTCATATTTTTTTATCTTTCAAAGACTAATAAATATTAAAACAAAATCCAATAATTAACAAAAATGAACACAAGAAATTTTAAAAAATAAGACATCTCTTTTGCAATAATTATAGCAAAATAATATTTATCTATAATAACATAAAAATGATTTTCTAATCTACATCTAATCATAATTTAATTTAAAATTTAAAGAAATTAAATTTTTCTATAAAATTAAGTTGTAGAGCAAAATATTTTAAAATTTTATTCCATAGATCAACTATATTTGATTAGTCTATTAAAACTTAAAGCAATTCAATCGAGTTAACTTCAAAACAAGACAAATATCATTCCTTTTTTTTTAAACAAAAAAAGAACAAAATCTGGATATAATGTAAATACAACTAAAATAATAATACAAATATTCAGATGCCTCTATATGAAAACTAAAAAGCAAAAACATACAACAACTACAATAGAAAATGAAGACTAATATGTTGGAGGATAATGATTTGGAGGAAGCTGGGGAGGGGTGAACATCGAAAAGTAACTATTGATGGTAGCTACTTGAATATTGATTGAGTCAAACTATCCTCTAATTAAGCCCATATCTTCATTATATATGGCATCCTGCTGGTTTAGGCGAGTCTCAATATGATCAAATTGTTGATCATAGTGAGACTCAAGTCGATCAAATCGCTAAACTATTTATTGGTACAAATACTGTTTATGTCCAAGAGCAGGTGCAGGTGTAGGTGCTGGAGCCTCTTCTTCTCCTCCCATCTCATCTCCCTCATCCCCCTGATCCTAGTGAAAAAGAGAATGTAAAGAAGAATTGATAAAGTAGATTGGTAAACTATTTAGGGGATCAGGATGAATCAGATTGTACTTCTTCTCAAGGATATAGGCAATTAGATGTCCTAAAGCCCATTCTTCTTCCTTCTAGTGGAAGGAAGTCTAATGTCTATTAGTTTATTGATATAGTCCAAAATCAACTGGGCTTCATCAATTGGAGTGTTCGACATTATAAGATAAGAGACTATAGAAAGCAAAAAGAGTAAGGTTTATACGATCACCAGCTTTAGGAATAATTGAAGTTATCAACACATACTAGATAATCCTGACATTTTAATTTAAAGTGTATACATGAGGTAAATGATTTTACTGAAGGTCGTCTCTAAGGGTTTGAATTATGGTAGACCAGTCAAAATCCTCTCTTGATGTCATAGTGTGTGCCCTTACACCCATAGTTCTATGATGTAAATATATGCCTAAATCTGCCTTAGTTATCTCAACCCTTTGGCGAAGAACAAAAGAAGACATAATTGTGTGATCATGGCACATACTAAGATTAGCAAGAAATTAATAGAAGGTATCAAAATGAAAGGCATGGATTAAAGTGAGAATGAAAGCAAATTGGGTAGAAGTAAAAAGGGGCATTGCAAAAAAGTTGATGTCTTCTTGAATAAAAAGATGAGATGGAGTCATTTTTACTTTGAAGTAACGTTGGTACGCTTCTTCATTCTTTCTAGAAAGAAAATTTTCATCTGGTTGATTAGATCGAGATGAAGAACCCCTAGAATGTCTAGCACGCTTTCTATTGCTTTCCATTTTTTGAAAGATTGAGCATAAGAAAGATTAAAAGCAAAGGGATGATAAAAAATTTAAAGAATTTCCTTCAATTTAATGAAATCGAGAACATTCATACAGTATGACATGAGGTTCATATGTAAGATTATAAGTTTGTACTAGACAAAAATATTTTAGCACAAACCAATAAAAACTATCAAAATAATTAATGTGATGAAATGACTTTTCCTAAAACACAATTCTTAAGGAGTCATATCGTATGACGTTTTGACTAAATTGATCATATAGATGAACATGTGTTTGTCTGGGATGATCAGTAATAATTTTCGTACCAAACGATTCAGAATGATCACATGCCAACTAACAACTGGATTGTATAGACAAAATTTGATTTCGTACGTACGATCTTTAAAAATAACTATTATTGGAAAACTTATCCCATTAATATAGATGAAAATTAATTGATCGTACAGACAATGACATCATCATACAGTAGGATATGCTTACAAAAATCTCATTTTTGTCTTCTCAACTCAGTAAAAATATCATTTACAGTCTATTCAATTCATACAATACGAAAGTGGTTTATACAATATGAATGGAAAAGTAACTTAAGATATTATAAACAAAACTCTTTTCCAAAAACAAATCACCCAAGATCCACTAGATGCAAAGATGAAAACAAAAATAATACAAACGAAAAAAAAAAACACAAAACAGAGGAACAATCAAACATCAACAAAATACAAATAAAGAACAAACCATAAACATCAACATAGATGAAATACATTACAAATTCAATTTGCAGAATTACAATTTTTAAGGATGAATATCAATCACACTTAATCTAGTTCTTAAAGTGCTAAGCATTTAAAAAACTGATGGTTTTGTGAAAATATATGTAATGGTTTTGTGAAAATATATAGAAGTTGATTATCAGTAACTACATAATATAGCTCAATTTCTTCTTTAGTGGTATAATCTCTAATGAAGTGATGTCGTATATTTATATGCTTGGTTTTGGAGTGTTAAATAGGATTATTTGAAATGCATATGGTACTTATATTATCACAGAAAATTAAAATAGTGTCAACTAAAAATATTAAATTAGTAAGTTATTATTTTAACCAAAGAACCTATGCCACATAACTATCTAATGCTATATATTCTACTTTAGCAGTACATATGACTACTAAATTCTATTTTTTACTAGAATAGGAAACTAAAGTGTTTCTAATGAATTGAAAAGTTCTAAAAGTACTTTTACGATCAACCCTACATCTTACAAAATTTGAATCAAAATATCTGATGATTTCAAAAGAAGAGTTATGCCTAGGATATCATATCTCTAAGTTTTGGGTTCCCAAAATATATCTCAGAATTCTTTTAACAGTAGTCAAATGTGATTCCTTTGGATCAACTTGAAATCTTACACACAAATAAACACTAAACATGATATTTGGTCTGCTAGCAGTTAAGTAAAGTAATCCAATTATTCTTCTAAATTTCTTTTGATTAATAGAATTTTTCTTAGAGACCTTATATAACTATACTGAGGAACTCATTAGTATACTCATTAGTTTAATTTTATCTATTTCATATTTCTTGAAGATATCCTTAATATACTTTGACTGGCTAAGAAATATTATATCCTATTTCTACTTTATGCTAAAACTAAGAAAGTAACTCAAATCTTCAATCAAACTCATTTTAAATCCACTACTCAATATTTTTGAAAAATTATCACAAGGATTTTTATTAATTGATCCAAATAAGATATTTATAACATATATATTTGAATAATGAGTATGTCATCTCCAATCTTTTTTAAGAAAAGAGTGGTGTTCAAACTTCCTTTAACAGATGATCTTTCTAGTAGGAATATATTTAGCCTCTCATAGTAAGCTCTAGGTGCATATTTTAGTTATGACAATGCCTTTTAATTTAAACAAATGATTAGGGAATTTTGAATTTTCAAATCCTTGAGGTTTCTCAACATAAATATCCTCTTATATCACCCTATTAATAAAGGCACTCATAATATCTATTTGAAATAATTTAAAAGCTTTAAAACAAGCAAAGGAAAGTAGCACCCTTATCGCTTCAAGTCTGGCTACTAGGCAAAAGTTTCTTAAAAAAAAATTCCTTCTACTTGATTATACCCCATGGCCATCAATCTTGCCTTATTTCTAATCACTGCACCTGAATCATTTATTTATTTTTGAACACCCACTCAATTCCAACAGCACTTTGATTTTAGGCCTTTCAATCAATTCCCAAATATCATTTCTAATAAATTGAATCAATTCTTCTTTCATGGCCAAAATCCAAAATTCATTAAAAAGTGTTTGATTTATATTAGTGGGTTTAATCATTAAAATAAAAGCTGAGTGATTCACTTCTTTGCTAAGACCATGCCTAGTTCTAACACCTTGACTAGGTTCACCTAAAATCATTTTTTAGGATGACTTTTAGAATATTTTTATTTTCTAAGCAATTCATTTTCTATTATATCATTATCTTTAATATTTGTTTTTTTAATTCATTGGGAGATCTCTTTAGTATATTTTTCCTCCAACCTTGGCTCTTCAGAAATACCATATTCATCAAAAACTATATGTGTGGTCTCCTCAACTACCAAGTCCTTCTGTTAAAAACTCTATAGGATTTGCCAATAATATAATGTTTTAGAAAAAATCTTTCATCGAATTTATGATCAAATTTTGCTAAATGAGTTTTACCATCATTATAAATGAACACCTTACATTTAAAGACATGAAAATGTGAAAGGTTATGTGTTCTCTCCTTAAGAAGTTCATAGGGTGTCTTATTCAACATAGATTTAATGTTCACCCTATTTAGAATATAACAAGCCGTACTAACTGCTTCAGCCCAAAAATATTTTGGAAGTAAATATTCAGCCAATAAGCCTCTACAGCTTATATCAAAGTTCTATTCTTTTTTTTCAATCACCTCATTTTGTTGAGGGGTCCTAAGTGCTGAAAAGTTATGATCAATTTCTTGCTCTTTACAAAAATATTTAACATTTTTATTTTCAAATTCTCCTTCATAATCACTTTAAATTGTAAGGATTTCACAACCTAGCTTCCTTTGTATCCAAGTAGAAAAATTTCTAAATTCATCAAATAATTCACTCTTATGCGATAAGAATTTAATACAAGTGAATCTTGAATAATTATCAATGATAACATACCCATAAACTTTTCCTCCTAAACTTATAGTGCTGACTGGTCCAAAAAGATCCATGTATAGGAGTTCTAATGGTTTACTAGTTTTAAGATTCTTAATTAATTGAAAGGAGGACTTAACATGTTTTCCTAATTAATATACAACACACAAGTGATTCTTAGTGAAGTCTAATTTGGGTATACTTCTAACCAACTCTTTCTAAGTAATCTTTCTAAGATTTTTCATGCTTGCATGATAGAGTCTTCTATGCCATAACCATGATTCATCAAAGATAATTTTGAGACAAAAAATATTAAAAGATTTAATATAAATTAAATGAAGCATGTATATATTATTTACCATATTTCCTTGCAACACATCAATTCCATTTTGGCTTATAATGCAGCTTGTAGGTAAAAATTTAATGCTAAAACCCTTATCACAAAGCTTACTAATACTTAATAAGTTATGTTTTAAGCATTCAACCAATAATACATTCTCAATAAGAAAATTATTCTTATTGCCAATCATACTGCACCTAGCATTTTCATAGTGGTATTATCTCCCAATGTCACTTTGCCTTCATTCCTAGCTTCTAGTGATATGAATTGAATTGTATCTCCAATTATATGCTTTGAATATTCATTGTCCAGGTACCAAATGCTCTTATGAGGGCTTGTATGAGAGCATTTCTATAAAATTTTCAAAAATAGACTTGGCAATGATAATTTAGATGCATGTTTGATATGTTGTAATTTATGTATCTTAGATCTCCACACTAGATGTGTTCTACTATGAATTATACAAGTGTGATAAATATTCCCTATCATTCCATATGAAAAACATTTAACATCAGAAAAAGGATTTATCAATCTATGTGAGTTATAATATATTTTCATAGGTTTGAATTGTACTCTTATCAGGATTGTAAGATTATTCAAGTGTAGGGGGTGTCTTATTTTCTTTAAAATCTTTCAGTTTTTCTTTAAGATATGAGTTTGCACTTTCTAAAATTGTATTATCAATTTTTAACTCATGTTCTCTTTAATCTGCTTCAACCATAAACACCTTACATTCATTCTTAATATTAGTATATATATGATGTTTTCAATAAATCATATTTCATATTCAAATCATCAAATTTGTCTAACAATGCCATGTAGTTGCTATCTATGGAAACATGATCCTTCCTAAGGATTTCATGTTCTTTTTATAAATTTAAATATTATATGTTCAGTTTAGCATGTAATTTTTTGAGTTTGCTATATGCAATATGTGCTTTCTCAGAAACATCAAACAATTCATCATAGAATAAATCACATACCTCCTCTTGACCCAAATGATCAAGTTTGTCTGCCATTAAGCATAACTTTGTGACTTCCTCTTCTATTTCTATTTTTGAGGAATCTGAAGTTGAGTCAGCCAAGAAAGCTCTCTATAGTCTTTTCTTGCCCTTCTTAACATTGGTTTTCACCTCAACTTTTCCTTATCAAGATTAGCTTTGAGATTCAAGCAGTCAATTTTAATATGTCCAGGCTTCTTGTATTCATAACAAATAATATCATTTGAAATTTTTACATTCTTGTAGAACTTACTCTTGTTCCACTGTTATTGTCTCCATTATTTTCTACTTAAGAAACTTTTGAATTGCCTCGTCATGAGTGCAATATCGTCTTCATGCTCAAGAAATGACTAATTTCTTTTTGAATTATCCACTTTTAACATGATATTCTTCTCCTTCCACTTGTCACCTATATCAATCTGTCTTTGAGTCACTCGTTACTCGTAAGTAATCAATGATATAAGAAGATTATCAATAGAATATATATTTAGGTCTTTTAACTCAGTTATAGTAGTTATCTTTGCATCATAATTAGTATATAAATAATGTAGGATTTTATTAACTTTTTTCTTAATTCTTTAGTTCTTTACCTAAAGCATGCAATGAGAAAACTAGCTGAGTAAAATGTGTATACATATCAAATATTGACTCATTCGGCTTCATGCAAAAAATTTCATAGTAGTTTAATATAATGTTGAATCTGGATTATTTCATCTCATTAATTCCTTCATACATTATGTAAAGTCTATCTCAAATTTCTTTTTCAATTTTATAAGTTGAAACACGCATGTAGTCCTCAAATTTTAAGACATAGAAAAACTATTTGAACATTTTGCATTTAACTGAGCTAAGTATTTTTCTCTAATGTTTAATCAGTAAATGATATTTCAATTCTAATGCCATCAATAAGTTTAATGAGTTTGTTGTAATCTTCATGTACTAAAATCTATATGAGATAGTCAAGTGATTGCAGAAAAGCAGACATGCGAGTTTTTCAAAAGTCAAAATGAGTGTTATTAAATAGCGGTGATCTAGTGATCAAATATCCTTCAGGAGTGTTCTGATTTCCAAAAGTAGCCATGATCAATTTTCCAAAAAGTTGTCTAAACCTTAATTTTTGAAATAGGCTATGATACCTCTTGAAATTTCATGTAGGATGTTAGACTTAATAGAACTATCCCAAGGCTATCAAGAGGGGGTGAATTGGTAATTTAAAAAATCTCTTGGATTTTAGAAAAATATTTTAAGAATTTTTACTCAATGATCCTGAAGTATGTGGTTGTTTATATAAATAGATTTTCATAAAATATTTTTCAACCATAATAATATAAAGTATAAAAAATAAAAATATAATAAAAAGTAAAAGAACAGAAGAAGAACAAATTTTATAGTGGTTCAATCCAACTAGACCTATGTTCACTCCCTAGAGACTCCTTCTCCAAGTATTACACTAATTACAAGTGACTCTCCTTTTGCTCCAATAGTAAGACGGAGAAGCCCTTATAAAACATCTCTTCCACCAACCAGGTGCGGTAGAGAATCGTCATCTTTTTTCACCCTCCTAGTGAAGGCAGAGTATCGTCATCCTTTTTCACCCTCCTAATAAAGGCAGAGTTTCATCGTCCTTGTTCACCCTACTTGTGAAGGCATAGTACCCGATCTACATTGGAGATCTTCTCTCAAGAGGCTTAGGGCGGAGTTTTGAAAAATAACTAAGAGATCCTCCCCTTTGGGCAACCTTGTAAATCCCTCATAATTTCCTCTTGCAAGATATTTCACTCTCCACTCCCAAACAACTCTCTTTTTTACACTCAAGAGAAATTGGCAGTAAATAGATCTCTAAGATAATTTCTAGGACTCATTATATAGAAAACACATAAAATATTATCCATAAACTGAAATTTCAAAGTAAAAGTTAGTCAGATCCTTTAGTATGATCATGGATCATCTGTATGAACTGTTTAAAAATCATGGGACGATTTGGTACAAACACTATTTCATATACTATTAGTCATCTGTATGTATAGTTAAAGTTTGTATGGACGATTTGATTATGAAGCTTATTTCATATACTATCAATTATTTATATGATATTTAGATCATCTATACAAATAGTTAAAATTCATCTGGATGATCTGGTATAAAGCTTATTTCATATATTGTTAGTCATCTGCACGATATTTAGATCGTCTGTACAAATAGGTAAAATTCTTCTGGATGATCTGGTACAAAGCTTATTTCATACACTGTTAGTTATTTGTACAATATTTAGATCATTTATACGAACAAATAAAAAATCCTGGGACAATCTGGTACAAAGCTTTTTTCATACATTTTTAGTCATCTATATGAATTGACATCATATAGTATAAATAGGGTAAATCTTTTTTCAATTTCACTTGTAACTCTCACCCCTATGTGTATGTGCACAGTCCCAATTATAATAACACTCTCTCATAGTCAAGAAAATAAAAATTAATTATTTCATTATATGAAATCCTATTCTACTCTATCTTGAAGTCTTCAACAGTTTAGAGTATGATTTCCTTGAAATATTAGTGCACATAGAATAAATAGAAATATATCCATTTTATGTTAGAAGAAAATAGTAATAATATATAATAATAATAATATTTTGTTATCATAAAAAAAACACATTACATAAAACTCAATCTTGAATTCTAAGTTGCAACAATGGTGTCAGGTAATACTTTAAAATGTTTATTTTTTTTACCTTTGCTCTAATATTGTTGATGACGCATCTACTTTCTTTTAAGAAAACTTTTGAATTACTATATCATCAATACAATATCATCATCTTCCTCTGCTATAAAACTGTCATTATCTGAATCATTTGCCTTTAGGGCCACAGTTCTCTCCTATTTCTTTTCACCTATATTATTTTTCTTTTAACTCACTCCTTGCTCGTAGGCAATAGAGTAAATATTTAAATCTTTTGATTGATTAATTATAGTTATTTTAGCATTATAAGAGCTAGAGGTAGGTATCATAAAATCTTATTAACTTTTTAGAATTTGATAGTTCTCTACCTAGTGCATGCAAGGATGACACTATCTAGGTGCACTTAGTATATATTTTAGATATAATCTCACTAGGTTTCATGCAAAAAAATTTATAGTCATGCAGTAGAATATTTAGCCTAGACCCTTTAACTTCACTAGTTCCTCCATAAGTGATACATAACCTATCCCAAATTTCTTTCCCCGTAGTGTATATAGAAACTCGTTAATCCTCAGATTTTAAAGCACAAAAATAATAATTTAAATATTTATTATTTAATTATTTGAGTTCTCTATCCACATAACTCCATTTAATAAATGGAATCTCAATTTTGACACCATTAACTATATGAGATGGAAGTGAATAACCGGTTTAAATCATATACAAAATTCTATAATTAATGGATTACAAAAATGTAGGCATGCAATTTTTCCAAAAATTGAATATAATATTTTTAAAAAAAGATGGATGGGTTATGGAATAACTCTCAGTAATATTCTTATCACCAAAATGCTCCATTAGATCTAAACTTGAAGATTTTAAAATCTAAATTTCAAGACCTACTTTGATACCACATAAAAGTTCAAGAAGGCTATGAGACATCAATAAATTAGCCTGAGGCGCACCAATAGGGAGGGGTGAATTGATAATTTTTAAAGTTAAGTACTAAACAAAAATACTTATTTTTATTTTTTTTTCTATAAAAATAATTTGTAAACTAAATCTAGGTAGATAACTTAAAATTATGCGAAAGCAATTCATAATTTTAAATGAGATATATATATATATATATATATATATATATATATATATATATATATATATATATGCAAATTTTCTTATTTCAAGCCATAATCCAATCTAAGTGCAATTAATCATAAATATTGAAATCAGCAAATTCAAGTCACAAATAATAATAAAATTTGAAGAAAGAAAATAAATGCAAAAAAGGAAAAAAACACACTAGAAGATTTTATAGTGGTTCGGTTAACCTTGACTTACATCCACTCCCCGAAATCCTCCACTCTAAGTATTACACTATCACTATAATGTCTCTCATTTTGCCCATGCATTAATGTAGAGAAGCCCTTACACAAATCCCTTCCACCAAACTCAGTGCGTGTGGAGAGCCGGATGCTTTATCACCCTCTAGGCGACAACAGCGGACCTTCAATATTTTTTTCCACCTAGAGAAGGCAAAGTATCTTGAACTCCTTTATCACCTTCCTGGTGATGACAAAGAATAACGCCCTTGAGCTTAAGAATTTCTCCCCAAAGCCACCCATGAAACATAGACAAACACTTAAAGGAACAAGGAAAGACACTTGCTTGGAGTAACCATGTGATCCCATCACACTACTTCTCTATCAAATATAAGCACTCCATCTTCTTCACAAAGCTTTCCTAGATCTTCTTCTCAAAGCTCCCTCTCAAGAACACTCAACAACAAAAAACTTTGAAACAAGTCAATGAGAGATTTAAAAATAAGGCCTCACAAAAAGTCCTAAATTCAATTCTGGCGACTATGAACATATAGTACAATCTTGGATCATATAGTATAATTAGTGCAAATTACACTTATTAGTACTATACGAAGAGAAAGGTGTTGTACGATCAATTCAAGAAATTGAGTTGATCATTTAGGACGATTTAAATCATCGTCCAATACGATTAGCTCAAACGATTTGGATTATCATCTAGTACGATTGGTGATGATTTAATTATAGTCCCATGTAGGAATCGGGTCATATAGTACGATTGGTCAAATCGTCTTATACGATCTGATTGGATCAATTAAATCCAGATTTGTTTTCTAATCACAGGATTAATTTAGATAAGATTTAATTACATCATACAGTACGATACATATCGTCTAGCACAATGAGTACAAAATTTGAATTTCAAAATATTCCCCAAATTTTGATTTGCAGCTAGGAGCCTTATTTTCAACGAATCGTCCTGTATGATATACATCATATAGTACGATTAGTTCATCTTGTATTAATTATCATAATTAGTCATTCTAATCTTTTTTTAATTAGCTGATTGTGAAGTACAATATAAATCATACAGTATGATTAGTTCAAAAAATCTAACTTCTGATATTGTCACTAACTAACTGCCTTGAGTGTGTGTGTGTGTGTGCATGGTTATCAAGCTTAGTATCCACCAAATATATGATTTGACTCAAGGAAAAAAAAAACATAAGAATTGAAAATACAAACTCTTCACGACATACTTAACCCTAGTCTACCCAATCTTGAGCTAATCAAACTTGCAAGTGTACAGTGGACCTAAAATGTTAGTGCATAGGAAAAATAGATAGGCAATAATAGCAATTAACATGAGATAGCACAGCAAAAAATCCAGTAATATTTATTATCATCAAAACCATAGGACTTGAGTCCAAATTTACAACATTTTTTGCTCTAAAAAACTTTTTGTACTTGGAAGTTGATTTTTACAACAACTTTAAAATTTTATTTTCTTTATAGCAGCTTTACAAAGTAGTAAAAAACTATTCCAAATGAAGTCTAAAGATGCCCTTATTAATTTAATGTTTGAAGCTAAAAGAGTACATAAAGATCAAAGTAGAAAAAAAGATGCCAAGATCAAACCACAAATCAGAAGTTCTCTTATTGAATACTAAATCACTAAGGCTTGGCCTTAGACAACTAATTTCTTACTGTTTTCTATAGCAACTTTTTATTATAAAAGTTTTTTAACTACTTTATTTTTACTAGAAAGCTGCTTTAGAAAATAGTAAGAAAGCTGTCCCAAAAAAAAACCTAATTCAAAATTCTTAAGCACCATTATGCTAAAAATATTATTATAATACAAGTTTACCTTGTGTCAAACCATATTTTGCGTGAATATTATCGAGCTTTTAAATGTTTAAAAATGTTCACATTGAGATACCAACTCATAATTTGACTTGAAGTTGATAAAGTAAATTAATTTGATTAAAATATTATGGAAATTTTAAGCAAAAACAAATCAATAAATTACAAGAGTATACATTCCACATTATTATATTTATATATCTAAAACTTGAATTTTTATATTTATTCATATAATAATTTTGTGTCTAAATTATATATATATATATATATATATATATATATATATATATATATATATATATATATATATATATATATATATATATATATATATATATATATATATATATATATATATATATATATATATATATATATATATATATATTATAATCTTATGCATTCACATGTCTTTTTAGGTATTCAACTAGTAGTCTGTGGATTATAGCAAACGAATTTGTATCTAATGGAACCACAAGGGAACTTGCTCGAGAATCATCAAGATCTAACTCGACAAGAAATTCTAAGAGGAATCTCTCCTCACAAGGATAATTAAGGATCCTTGTGGACTACTCAGCTCATCACTCGTCATCCAACAAGAAGAGGCCACAAAGCTGCATGATGATATCTATGACCAAGGGCGGAGCCAAATTTTTTTTCATGTGGGGGCACAAAATATTGAATTTAAAAAAATCCTCAACCTTTTCTTCCGGGCTTAGGGTCGGCATAAGTGATTTTAATTTTTTTTAAAGCATTAGACTCAACATAAAATGATAGAATATATGATAAAAGAGAAAACTTATAATCGAGAACTTTAAATTATGATATTCTTCTTACATATTATCTATAATTTCTCATGCCGAGTCTTCATTTAAGTTGAATGAAAATATAATTAGCAAATTTATAACATTGAAAGACATAATAAATTTTCAAAAATAACATAAAGTCTTAACTTGTATTGAAAAATATCCTAACTCCGCTATTGATCTTTACTTACTTGTCTCAAAACTTTCAAATATTATTTGGAATTTATACAACTCTAATTTATTTAAGCAATCACATTGTGATAATCTAACAAAATAATTTACAAATAATGAAAAAGTTATGTTAACAAACACTTTTAGTTACAAATTAAATAAAGAATAATTATTTAATTTCTTTTAATATTAGTAAACCTTTAAAAAATTTCTTAAGTTTAACTTTTTATTTTAGATATATCAAAATTAGATCGCATATGAAAGCTATCTAAACTTTTTTGAACTAATGATTCACTACATTGTATCAAACAAAAAAATATGCCTTCTAATGCTATCGCACATCCATTCCAACTGTCCCCAACAACTTTTTAATTTATTTTAATATTATTAAACCTGGGTAATAATTTTTTATACATAAAAATTAAACATGTAATTTAAAAATTGTTGATGAGCAAAAAATCAAATGGCTGTAGCCATTCATTTTTTTTTGGAAATAGGTAAACGATAGAGAAAATAGAAGTTTTTTTTTTTTTTTTTTGGAAAAATAGCATAATATTCTTCTTTTGGAGAGAGAGAGAGTCTTGATTGAAAAAAATGAGGATTGAATTTTCCTCCATTTAAAGAGTAGCACAGGTGGGCGTAAGAAACCAGTAGCTTTTTCTATTTAACCAAGGATTATCACAAGTGGTTTTTTTTTTTTTTTTGAAATAGTAACTAGTCTTAATTAGACATTAATTAACTGGCCAGTGGGGGTCCATGCCCCTAGGGGCCCATGCCAGATCCGCCCATGTCTAAGACACATCATCACCAATCATGTTCATCGCCTCAGCTAAAGGAAAGTGTATGTTCAAGATGGTTCTAACTCGCCCATCATAGGTAGCTGACCATGGTGCCTACCATTCCCCACAACTCAAGCTCACTCGTCTCCCACTCCTAATCTATTAGGAGCTTTAGGATAGGTTTTTATTGACTTTGGGACGTTTGCTAGCCACTACTTTCCTTTCTTTGGACTTGTCACTAAACTCACCTACACATACTTGCCCTTAAGCACTCCGCACTACATAACTCACTTGAGACAAAGAAACAAGATCAAGAGAAGCAATCATTCATCAAGTTAGCCATAGTGTGACACATGTATAATGCAGTCTGTATTAAGAGCCCTTAATTTGTGTACTTTTAATTTTTTAATTGATGTGACCATGTTGCCCTGTGATCCTAGAGGTGATTAAGTACATTTTGTACTTTTAAACATTATAAATATATATATATGAACTACTAATTTATTTTCTATGGAGTTTGCTCTTTCTATTTTCGCAAGTTCTCAGACAAATAAATTTGAATAACAAATTTCATAATTAAATTGTTATACATATAAATTTGAAAGTTTAGACATGGGGCATATAAATTATTAAAATCTCATAAGTTCTCCTATTTATGAAAGCAGAATTTGTTTTTTTTTTTTTTTTTGGAAAAAAGCAGAATTTGTCAATAAAAATAAATTAGAGGGTAATATTGAAAACAACCTCGATGGTTTGTCAAATTACGATTCTTAGTAGGTTGAAATTGTGCATCCTCTCTCATTTCCTCCGACGACTCGCATCTGATTAGTTTAGAACGCACATCCTCTCTAATTTCCTCTAGTTGGATAGATTCGCCGCGAAACCCTAGCTACGATCGAGGAAAAGAGCGAGGGCATCTGCTTTTGCTAATATTTTTCTTGTCAACCCTAGATTCAGTGCATCGTCTGATTTGAGAGAAATTAGAGCAATTGCTTCTTTTGTTTCTCTTTTATTGGCCCAACCTAGGCTTTAAGTTTGTGATCTGTAGATCTAGCTGGAGAAGCTCTAAGAATCGGCGTTTTTCTTCATCCATCCACATACCATCCTCCCCACCTTTGAATCCTAGGGTTTCTAGTCGTTTTTCGAGATTTAGCGGGGCTCTTTCGCTCCGAATATGACTCCCACGGCGACGGTATCTCAAGGAAGCGGGCCGCGTTATGCTCCTGAGGATCCTACACTTCCGAAGCCGTGGAAGGGTTTGGTCGATGGGAGCACAGGGTATCTCTATTACTGGAATCCTGTGACAAATGTGACGCAGTACGAAAAGCCTGCTGCGGAGGAACAGCTGCCTCCGCCACCGCCAATTCCAAAGTCGGCGCCGCTTTCATCCGTTCAGGTTCATCAGCATCATCATGATGAAGACGGGAGATCTCGGAGCCATCAGGTACTATCTACTTGAATATCAAATTTGTAAGTAACTATAGGTTCCTCCGTAGTGAACTGCTACTTGATTTTGTAAATATTTGGTTTCCTTTCTAATCTACAACTATATATATATATTGGAATTTACCGCATTTTGTTAAAATTTATTGTCTCTTTGTTACATGAATGCAATATGTGACTTGCTTTAGGAATTTGTCTCCATAAGAGTTGAAAACAGTTGCCGGGAATATTTTAATTACTTTTCCGCTTCAGTGTCGTTGTTTATGATGCATATATACTACTTTTATGTACAGATTGAGTGGTTCCGTTTGCATGTGCAATATCTTATGTGTAAAAGAATCGATAAGTTTAAACAATTAGGCTTTGGTTTAAAAAATGTAACTGAAATGTATAAACCTAGTTGCAATGATTATAAAAAGCCTTCACCCGCACTTTATCTGATAGTGAATAAATCAAATTTCAGCATCAAGGAGTTAGAGTTAGTGGAGAACGTTCTGGACATGCTTCAGGTGATTTGGGACATGGATCTTCTGGCCCACATAGTCATGTTCACCTTTCAGTGCATTCAAGGACATCTATGAGAAATCATGGTTCTTCTGATGCTGGAGTGAGTTTATCTGCTGAAGCATATCGTCGCCAGAATGAAATAACTGTCACCGTAAGTTCTCTGCATAGATGCTAATCTTACTTTACATGCCATTGTGCATTTTTGTCATTCTGAACTCTGAATGTCTAGCAAATTTTTTATTTATGTTTGTTATGTTTGCAAAATAGAAGTTGTGTTGTAACATATGGTGTCAGAATTTTATTGGAGTTTTTTTTTTTTGCATTTGGACACACATGATTTTTCTCTAGATTGTCATAATAGAAAATAATGTGTTTGCTAAATTAATCTTTGCAGTCTTTATTTATTTCATGTGTAGTGCTCATAATTATTTAGGTATAATTTGGTATGAATTTGTTGAATTTGGTGCCAAAATATGTTAAATCCATCATATGTGCTGTATTTGTTTTACTAACTTATCAATTTATTGATCATGTGGGGTATCTGCATGTGCAGTCTTTTTTTATCTTTTGAAGTACTGGATACAAGCATTTTTATGGTACAAGTTGGTCTGCCCTTTGTTGAAATAACCCATTTCTGTTTTGGCGGCTGCTTTTTATTTTGATAATTTGTGATATGCATAGTTTTCCTCATTGTTTTTTGTTTTAACTGTGATTAGTTCTGCATAAAAAATTGATATTTTAAATGTCAATTACCTCGTTGGTTTTTAACAGATTTAAATATGGTTGTGAACAGCAAAATAAGTTAAGGATTTTAGGTATAAATGAGTTGATTGGCACAATATTTTTTTTTCCTTTTGGAGTTTTAACTTTATTTTTATATTAATAAATTAACAAGAAGGTTTAAGTGGACAGATTTGGCATAATACATAATAATATGCAACTTAAAGAAAATTTTGGGAAAGTACTTTTGGTAATTAATGTTATTAAGGGGAGATTTTGGATAGTTTCTTCATAGATTATTTTACGTATTACTACGACACTTGTGTTTGGCAGCAACCTTCTTGTGGTATTTAGAAATTACTTTGGTTAGAATGATATTTTTACGAACTCTTTTGCTAGAGTGTTTAAGTTATAAAAGAAGTTTTTAAATTTTTATGGAGGAATAAAATCTATAATATTCAAAAAATCTTTTAAAAACCCTACTTCTCACCAGTGGCGGAACTAAGTTAGGCTCAGGGGGGAAATTGCCACCCCTTAAAAAAAAATACTTGAGTGGGCTTATTTATGTAATTTGCCCCCCCCCCCCCCCCCCACACACACACACACACACACTTTAACCCACTTATTTGCCCCCTTTTGACCTAGCCATGCGTAATCTGTCGCACACAGTCGGGGGAAAAAAAAAGACTCGCCTCCTTCACTCTTTGCACACGTTGGGACTCAATTCTAAAAAAATTCGCCTCCTTCACAAAAAATTTCTCCTCTTCCTTTCCCGTTCTTCGTGCTGCATTAAGTCCCGACGTTAGCCCATAGCCATCGTTTTGCTCTTCAATCGGCCTTGCTCTTCTCCCGGCGCCCGAGTCCCGACATTAGGCTTCCAGCTTCCTTGAATCTCCAACAGTTAAGGTATAGAAAGCATATAATATCTTCTGACTTTTGCTTGAATCTCCAATTTGTGAACATAATAATCTCCATGGATTCCTTGAATCATTTTTTTTTGTTGCCACAAACTATCATCTTCCATAAAAAAATGACTAGATAACTGCTTGGTATTAATTAGGATTTATGTAAAATACGATTTAGGAGTATGAGCAAAACTTTGAAGATCTATATTTATATTTCCTATTGCTTGAACCGGTCGGTTTTTGTCAAGATTAATTGTTGATTAAGCTATTTTGTTCTTTGATTTCAATGCGATATGTAGTTACTTGTTTCTTGGTCTCACATATCACCTAAATAAATTAAGATTGAAACTGTAAAGTTAGCTAATCTATATATACATATATTTTATTTGTTTCTGCTTGTTTGGATTCTTACTGCTAGATTTGGTATAGAAATATTAGTGCATGAATTAGTTTTTCCAGTTGTTTATAAAAGCAATGGCTATTTCTCCTTGTGCTAAAGCGCCTGCATGATTTTTAGAAATGGGTAAAGCTATTGGATCAACCTGAAGTGATATGATTTATAGAAATGCAAACAATATAAGTAAATAAAGAGAATAAAATAAAAAATAATTAGTTGGTAAAATTAGTGATATGATTTTCTCTTAAATTTAGCAAATGGATCTTGTGCTGTTAAGTTTAATAGTTTAGCATGCTGCTAGACCTAGGATGCACGGACACGGACACGGCGACACGGACACGACACGACACGGACACGGGACACGGCATTTTTTAAAAATATAGGACACGGGTGCGGCGTGGACACGGCATAATAATTTTAAATATAATATATATAAATTAATGTAATATTATATTAAAAATGGCAAGCAATATTAAATCAAAGTCATGATAACTTGTTTAGCTCATAACATAAAGATATTTAGTACAAAATGTTTAGTACAACCACAAAAATATAACAAAAAAACCATTTAGTACAACATGAAAGTTCAACTACTCAATAGAGGGAATGATAGAATTAGATTCAGATGTTGGTCTTTGGTCTTCAATATCATCATCATTGAATATCATTGCTTCCAACTCTGGTTCATCTAAAGAAAGATTTGCAACCTCCAATAATCTCATTTCATCAAGGCACTCGAACCCTTCTCCAGCAACATCCCACATCTTGTTATCACCTGTCATATAAAGTGGGGTTTTCCTTGATAGAAGACAAAGATTTGTATGCACATAAACTAAATCTTCAGCTCGTTGTGGAGTTATTTTATTCCTTTTCATTGATTGAATAAATGAGTATGTGCTCCAATTTCTCTCACAACAGGAAGAGGATGATACTTGACCAAGAAGTTTTATTGCTATTGTTTAAAGAAAAGGTGCCGACGCTCCATGAATTAACCACCACATTTTTGGATCCATCCTCCATCTATCAACAAAAGATTCTTGATCACCAAAATCCTCTAAATATCCAAAGAACTTTGCAAGTTCTATATTAATTTTTCTTCTCTCCTCATTTGGAAAATATCGTTTCAAGCATATCTTTCTCATATTTGAAACTTCTAAATCTTTTTGTGGTGAGACACGTTGAGGGTCTTCTAGAAGTCATTCTTTATTTGAATACCTTCAAATAATACAAAACATATAAATTACATGTTCATTAACTAAGAAATTTAAATTAATTTAAAAAATGAATATGAATGTACCTTGGATTTAATGAATGAGTCAAACAATGCAAAGGTGTGTTGCTTTTGCTCCACCTATCCTCAAGAATGGTATAGACAACACTCCAAAAATTTGAGTCTTCATCATTTGACTTTCTTTCATGTCTGTAAATAATTTCTTTCACTTTTGCTAACATAGAATCCCACATCTCATAAATCAAATGTAGACATGATTTATCTGTGTCAGCCTCTCTCAACATATCATAGATTGGATCAGTGAAATCCAAAATGTAGTCTACATTATCCCACCACAAATCATCTAAGATCTTTTCTTTAACATACCTTGCCTTCCCAACATCATCTTCTCGATAGCAAGACCACTCTCACTAATCACCATAGATTGAAGAGCATTTTTAATTTGCTTGAATCTTCTCAACATGATTATTACAGAGGCAAAACGAGTTTCAGCAACAGCTAACATTCTCAAGTGGGAGAAGTCATTAAACATTGAAAGTCTCATTGAATGGTTCATATTAAAATTTCTGATCAGAACAGCATCATCTACAACCACTGTTATCCAATGACATTCAGCATAAATGATTTCATTTGCCTCTGTATTCTTTGCTGCACAAATATTTTTTAGTGCAAGATTTAAAGTGTGCACAACACAAGGTGTCTAGAATATATGGGGATAAGATTGTTCAACTAACAATCCTACAGCTCTGCATACCGGTGCATTATCTGTAATAACCTGCACAATATTTGAAGGCCCAATCATGACAATCACTTCTTTAATCAAATTTGCAATAAAAAATTTATTCTTGTATTCTCCTTCACAATTCACAGATTTAATAAACATAGGATAATTCTCTGTAATGACCATAAAATTTATGAGTGGTCTTCTTTGAGGATCTGTCCAACCATCACACACCAAACTAACACCTTTTTCTTTCCAGACTCCTTTCGTTGGTTCAAGCAATGTCTCAATGTGTGCTCTTTCTCTTTCCAATAATTTTGATCTTAATGCATTGTAACCAGGTGGAACATATCCTGCAAGGTTGTTGTTACATGCAAAACTGAATGCATTTTTATAGTAAGGATTTCTTGCAAGGTTGAAAGGTAAGCCCGCTGAAAAAAACATCCTTGCTATTTCACCATCTAACTTCTCTCGCTGCTGCAAGCTGAAAGCCTTCTCTAAAGGACTACTGGCAATTCCTTTTCTTTTCTTTGTTTGATATCCTTCACTTCTGAATGATAAAGAATGATCAACTCTAACCGATGAGGAAGAAGCATGGGACGAACCATGGGTAGATGGCAAAGGTATCTCCTTAGGGAGTGCCCTTTTGATCCTACATTCAGCTTCATCAACTTGTCTGTTTATTTCAATCAACTGCGTAAGTAGTAATCTTGGGACACATTTTAATTCCATGGCCAGCTATCTTAAGTAGATGTGCTTTCACCCTAGAATATGATCCTTTGTAGGTTCCACCACAATAATTACATTTGAATGACATATTCCCTCCTCCTTCAAATGTTTTTCTTAACTTGGTAACATGAAGCCATAATGGCTTATCAGTTTCTACAGATTGTTCTTTTGAACCTTCGCCTAATCCACTCCCACCAGCTGTAGAGCTCATTTTGCTTTAAAATGCACTGGTAAAATGGAAATAATAAAGGCATTGATAAGCATAACAAGGCCACCAATGCTACAATGACCATAACAATTTACTGATACCCTACTCACAACATTTGATGCAAATGAAGAGCAAATTGGATCAACAAATTCATTAATCATTACAAATTAACATTTAATTCAAGCACTTTAGTTGATCATATTTCTTCTTTGATATTACCTCACACTCATTCAAGAATCATTAAAATGACAATTTCACATTTCAATGGTTTTAACGTATTTAGAGGAGTTATTGCAGCAATTAAATTTTATTTACATTTTAGAGGGCAAATCTACAGGTTTTAACATATTTAGAAGCTCTATTAGCGAGAAATATTATTGAAATCACATTTATAATTACTGAAATCAATTTCAAACTAATTCCAAATGAATGAAACGAAAATTAACAATAGCAAGTTTTGTGGTAACTTCCAACGACAAAACAATAACAAATAGGAAAGAGCAAGAGAAATTTCACCATGTTAAATTGGTTCCTTGAAGACAACAAACATTCAACAGAGGATGCAATGATCAATAAATAACAAAAAATCATTAATGATGAATCTCGAAATAGTTACAACAAGTGAACACAAATCCACATGATAAATCCACATCTACAACCTACAATCTACAACCTAGGGTTGCAAAAAAAACAAGAAAAATCTCACAACAATCTACAACCTAGGGTTTGATTTAGGTAAAAAGTAAAAAACAATCTACAACCTAGGGTTTGATTTAGGTAAAAACAAGAAAAATCTCACAACAATCTCTTGTGAACACAAATCCACATGATAAATAAGAATAAATTGAGAGAAATGATGAATAAAAAAAAAAAAAAAATCTAACTTACAGAAAGCCGATGGTTCACTCGACGGAACGCGGACGAATCGCGAGTGCCGCTGCTCGCGGCGACGGTGGGCTGCTCGCGGCGACGACTCGGCTCGAAGGACTGCTCGCGGCGGCGGCGACTCTCCTCGAAGGGCTGCTCGCAGTGAAGTCGCGGAATGGTTTCGCTCCCGTGAAAGCAACAGCGGGCGGGATTAGGGCGAATAGGAAATGAACCGGTTTTAATCCTTATGTTTTTTATTTTTTTTTATTTAAAATATGAAATAGCCGGACACGCATGTCGGACACGCGTGTCCGGCTTAAGTTTTTTTTTTTTAAAAGTGGACACACTCAAAACGTGTCGGACACGTGTCCCCGCCGTGTCGGGCACGTGTCCGTGTCCGACACGTGTCTGTGTCCGACACGTGTCTGACACTGTACTACCTCTTAAAACGGAGTGTCGGTGCATCATAGTGCTAGACTTGCTATATACTTAATGTTCAATTTGATCTGAAATATTTTTTTAGGAGTTAATAGATGAAACTTTATTTAAAGAGGAAAGAACATGTTTATATGAAAATTTTGCCCCCCTAAAATTAAAGGTTGGTTCCGCCCATGCTTCTCACAGTAGTTCACAATTAATTTTATAAACAGCTGTATCCATCTCAGATGACCCTTAATTGCACTTATATTATATCTTATGTGATAGCTGCTGTCCATGTCTTTGATAAATGTTTATTTTGATATGTTCAACTATACTGTTTGAGGGCATTGATACGGTGACCGTCCCTTATCAGGTGAAATTGGCTGATATTGCTTAAATTAACTTAGTCTGATTTGGCATGGGCTGATGTTTGTTTTACCATGGATATGCTGGTTGGTGGCTTGATGGATGGATATTAGTTTTGGTATGCGCTTGATTTTTTTTTAGCAGTCAATATGTAGGGATTATGTGCGGCTCTAGGTAGGCTTTTGTTCAAAAAGCATGTCTACAGAAGTGCTGATCCTTTTACCGAATGATTTATGTTATATTGAGGTCTATTTGAGTTTTTATACTTCAGCATTGTGGATTTAGAGGATCTTCTTTAATGCATGCATATAAGAACTCAAATTCACTTTTCAATATAGAAAGGCAGAAATAAATTGTTGGCTTGATAGGTTGCATTTATATTCTCATGTTTTTTCATCCTCAGTTTATTCTCTTAAAGTAAGAAGTGGATTTAGTTTGACCTTCCCTTTTATGTAGTTTATGTCTAATTTCCGAGATCATTAACAAGCTATATTTTTAATATTCATCAGGGAGATGATATTCCTGCTCCATACGTGACATTTGAGTCATCAGGTTTTCCACCTGAAATTTTGAAAGAGGTTTGTCTCACTGACATACTTTGAATTTTTTAAGGCTTTGTTTGCCAGCATTGCGTAATGTAAGTTTTTCAGTGCTTTTAACTTAGCTTGCATGATGTAATCTATATTCACTTGCAGGAGGTTCCATTTATACTTTCAGATGTATATACATTTATTTTTCTTTCCATTTTGTACTTCTTTGTAGCAGGTGCGATATTTGCTCCAGGGAGGAGCTAATGTCGTACTGTGATGTGTTTTGCTGCCCTCTTTTGTGAGGGCCGCATGTAGCTGGAGCAACCTTTATGGTGGACTGTTTTCTGGAAGGGCTTTCCAAGGTACCAGTTCTCTAGCTGCTGCCCTCTTTTGGGTGGCTCGCATGTAGCTGGAGTCCTTGTGGTGGACCAATTGTTGGGGCGCCTTCCAAGTCACCAGTCTTGTGGCTGGGCTGCTTCTGCGATTTGGTTCAAGCTGCCACTCAGGCAATCATGAAGGCCCTTTCTCCGGCTCCAGCTTGCATCTGCAAGCAGTTGTCTGCTCTCAGAGGATACACGTTTTCTGGCATTAGCTAAATACTGCAGTTAACTTCCAAATATGAGAAGTATAGAAAACAGAACCAAGTGATTATAGAATTAAAGAATGGTACTCCTCATGGAGGGTTGTGGGTTTTTGCTTTTCCAGGTACACCGTGCAGGTTTCTCTTTTCCTACTCCAATTCAGGCTCAGTCATGGCCCATTGCATTACAAAACCGTGATGTTGTAGCCATTGCAAAGACAGGCTCTGGGAAAACAATTGGTTATCTCTTTCCAGGGTTTGTACATCTTAAACGAGTTCATAACAACCCCAAAATGGGACCAACTGTGCTAGTTCTTTCACCAACTCGAGAACTAGCAACTCAGATACAAGATGAGACTGAGAAGTTTGGGAGATCATCAAGAATTTCTTGCACGGTTAGTTCCCTCTATTCCTCCCTGTCTTTGCATTTATGCATGTTTGCTCATACGCATGCATTTTAATTGTGAACTTGCTTTTTGTTATTGTTTGGTGTGACGTGTATTTGTGTGTTTGTGGTGCTTTTGAGCCTTGTATTGGGATATATACGTCATAGTTGCTGTTTTTATTATGCATTGTTTGAAAGCCCTTACACTGAGTCATGCTGGATATTATTTGTTCTTATGCTTCGTTTGCATTGAAATCTCCTATGCTTGATAGATATTACATTGATTATGACTTGTGTTTCTGTTAGCTATATTACGAAATTAAGATCATTTTTTCCTCTTAGCCCGTGCAAATGTGTATGACAGCTTTTAAGTCTGTGTAATTCTTATAAATCTGCACCATTTGTTGCTTAAAAACCCTCTTGATTGGAACTTGTTTACCCTATTTTCGTTGTGTAGCAGTTGCCAGATTTTATTTAACTCTTTAAAACATATGGATAAATTTGGTGATTAAATCCTTTTGGATTGAAACATGATTTGTGGTATTAGTTATTCTGAGGTTGCAATTTACATTTAGGTTTTCTTTCGTAGTAGCTTAGTAAGATTTTTTTTCTTTCCCTTCTTTCCCTAAAACAGCTTGGCTGCCATTTGACATTTAGAAATGGTTTCTTGCACTATATTTATAATTCACTTTTTATTTGAAATCTAATTAGTGCTTTAAAGTCTTAAGATGTATCTCCATAAAGTAGGGGCATGACATTACTATATATATGGCTAGCTAATATTGTGTAATTAAAACACAATATTAGCATTTTCTATTAAGTACAATATTATTTATTTCCCATAAAAGAGCGCACTGATAGCAAAAAGAAATTACATGATTAGTTAAAATTAAATTTCAAAAAGTCATCAACATCAACATTTAGCCTTTATCTCAATACATGGGGTCAGCTACATGAATCTTTTTTCGATTGTCATGTTAAGAGTCAAATTTTCATTCAAATCTAATAAAAAATATTATTTCTAATATTTTCTATCCAAGTCTTTTTAGGTCTATCTCTACCTTTCTTAACATAGGTCAAATCTAATATATCTACTCTCCTAATCGGGTCATCAGAAGGACGAGATTTTATGTGACCAAACCATCTAAGGTTTTCTCTAATCATTTATCTGCCACTTGAGCTACTCCAACCTTTTCACGTATAGTCTCGTTTCGCATTCTGTCTTTAAGAGTCAAGCCACTAATCCACCTGAGCATCCTCATCTCTGCAACACTTAATTTTATGCTTTTCTTTTAATGGCCAATACCACACCAATATTAGCATCCTTTATACGATTATTATTAATTCATTTAGTAACTAATTTTGAAGTCATTCTCATATTCACAGTAAAAATACTTCAGAATAAAAAAAAAACCTAAAGCTGCATTTAATAACATGGTTTTCTTAGTAAACTTAAAATATCATAATAACATCTTAATGAGAAAAGTTTCTACTTTGACAAGAAACGAACAAAAAATAAGAAATAATAATAGATTTGAAAATAGGGTTAAAGATGAAACTCAGAGAAGTTAGTGCTTTTAACATTTTGCCATACCTGAGAGGTGAGAAAGAGCAGTATGTTTGGTAGAGCAGCTTTGACACTCTTCGCCCATGGCAAAAGGGCGAGAGATGAGATTTCCACTTATTGTGTGGTCCCGACAATATAGGACACATTTCTTGAGAATGTCAAAGAGTAACTCGTGCTGCTGAACAAAGAAGAATGAGTGCTAATGTTGTGTATAAACAGTAATCAAGGAGAGTAAGGACTTGTGTGGTTGGAATGCTAATGCTGAAAATGGAGTGGAAGACAAAGTGAGGGTTATGGTAGTGAAAGATTTTTTTTTTTTTTTTTTTTAAGTAAATCTATCTGTTCTATAAACCAGACCATCGAACCTGAATGAGTACTAGGCTGCAAACCTTAAATCATGTCCATTATGCGTTGCTCGTGTTGCTATCCTGTTGGGCCATGTTTGGCCAGTGTCCAACCCTAACTTTGGCTTGAAACATCTCCAACATAGGTTGTTAGACACATGTCGGGAGGCATGTCCAAATTTAATAGCTGTCCAACATGTTAACAGCACAAACACAAAGACATTTTCATGTGTTTGTGCTTCCAGATGTACTCTCATTTCTACTGAACTTATCATTGACAATATCATGTTTCTGTGTTTATTTGTTAACATCTTATATGTTTTGATGAAGTGTTTATATGGAGGTGCCCCAAAAGTTTCACAATTAAGAGATTTAGATCGAGGAGTGGACATTGTGGTTGCAACTCCTGGAAGATTGAATGACATTTTGGAGATGAGAAGAGTCAGCTTACGTCAAGTCTCATATTTGGTTCTTGATGAAGCTGACCGTATGTTAGACATGGGATTTGAGCCTCAAATAAGGAAAATTGTCAAAGAAGTACCTCGTCGGCGTCAGACTCTCATGTTCACTGCTACTTGGCCTAAAGAAGTGAGGAAGATTGCTGCAGATTTGCTTGTTAACCCTATTCAGGTTAACATTGGAAATATAGATGAACTTGTTGCCAACAAAGCTATTACCCAGGTTTAGAATCAAATGTCCTCTAAGTGACCTAATGGATCAGTTAATTCTTGATCACTAATGCATTTTGTAATATCAATTAATCCTTTTTTCTTGTTTCTCTTATAGTATGTTGAATTGATAAGACCAGTCGAAAAGCAAAGGAGGTTGGAGCAAATACTGAGGTCTCAGGAATCAGGCTCTAAGATCATAATTTTCTGCACTACAAAGAGGATGTGTGACCAGCTAGCACGGTCTCTTATTCGTCAGTTTGGTGCTGCAGCTATTCATGGTGACAAATCACAGGTAGAGCGGGATAGGGTTCTGAGCCAATTCAGAACTGGGAGATCACCTATACTTGTCGCCACTGATGTTGCTGCTCGAGGATTAGACATTAAAGATATCAGGTAAGGTGCAGTTGTTTAGTTTTGTTTTACAGTTGTAGAACATATAAATTATTGCATGTTATATTTGTTTTAAGTATAATGTTATATTGTATCAGCTTGGCTTGCTGTTATCATCATCATCATCTCCTGATCTATGCATATCCTTGCAGGGTTGTGATTAACTATGACTTCCCCACTGGTGTTGAAGACTATGTTCATCGGATTGGGAGAACAGGAAGGGCAGGTGCCACTGGAATTTCGTACACATTCTTCTCTGATCAAGATTCTAAATATGCTTTGGAACTTGTTAAAGTTTTGGAAGGGGCGGATCAGCGAGTTCCACCAGAGCTCCGAGACATGGCAGCACGGGGTGGATATGGTGGCAAGTCAAGGCGCTGGGCTTCTGGTTCTAGTGGTCGTGATAGAGGCCGATTTGGTTCTGGTCGAATTGACTCCACCAATGTTGGGAGAACTGGGCATGTCCTATCAGCTTCAAGTAGGGTAGACACTGATAATAACCGCAGCAACTATGGACGTGATCGGGATGCTCGAGACAGGTATTTGCAGGCTCTACTTTTGTTCAAAGCCACATAATATTCTTATTATCTTTGCCTATGCATGGCCGCATGAGCATAGCTTTCATGAGCTGGTACTTCAGTTCATATTGTCATATTTAATCATGCATAATACACATGTATCCACTCTTAGGAATCACCCAAGCACTGTCCACACGAACGCCCTTGCTGAATTACCCCCTTCTTGATATTGAATGTACTATAGACCAAATTTTTTTACCATGACTGTACAATATGTTGTTCTTCTGCATTTTTTTCCAATTATGACTCGCTAGACAAGTTTAAGCAAATATTGAATGTACTAAAAGGATGTGCCCAAAGTACTAGCTACTTTTGAATTTACAGGGCGATCTATTATATATTATGGCTATTGCATCCTATTTAATAAATAGAAAGTGTAATTGAAGGTTAAAAAAATTAGTCCTTTTCATGTTTAAAGAAGTTCAATGAAGGATGGCAAATCGCCATAATATAGAAAAAATGTTCCAGTTCTTATTTGGCTTGCTGGTAATGATAGGAAATAACTTTAGAAATGCTAGAATTTTACAATTTCTCCAACGCTCGTGCTACAGAAAGTTTTATGAAGAACTGCCACACTTTGGGAATGCCATTCTCTTATTTAAATGTCATTTCCTTGATTTCTTCATTTGGTCTTTTTAAGAAATGATGTTTTTCTTTCCTTCTTTTTTCTACATCTTCCTTTCTTCTATTAAATTTATGCTGCAACAATCACTACCCTAATGAACTGGACTTACAATTTTATCATATAATTAGAAGTGGTCGTTGCATGCAATATAAGGCTGTAGAATGTCTACTCTCTTGCAGGCTTGGTTCGTTATGCAAAATTTATAATTCTTGTTTCCTATGTTTAATTATTAAGTATATACACTTATAAAGACTTCATGGTGTACCTACATATCCATTTTAACTTATTTTTTATAATACCAACAGATCAGATCGTGTGGATCTGCATGCTGTTGATAAGCATGTCTATAATGATGCCAAAGGCATCTTAAGAGGCCGTAGTCATAGTCGCAGCCCTATCCGAAGCCCTAGCTCAAGCCCAAGCCCAAGCCCAAGAAAAGGAGAGGGTGTGTTTGGCAATGGTCTGAATCGGAGTCGCAGCAGGAGCTGGAATAATTCTCGCAGCCGTAGTAGGAGTCGTAGTCGCAGCATTGGACGCAGCAATGGCAGGCTTCCCGTTGCTGGGACTTCTGGCAGGCTATCACCACCGGCCAAGAGAAAGGAGATATCAGTTGACCATCATCATGGAGGACAATCACCACCACCACGGAAACGAAGGGAAACTTCGAGTGACCGTCACTATTGTTCACCTCCACCTCCTAGGAGGGAAACATCCATCGACTGTCATCGTGGTCCTTCGCCGCCTAAGAAGAAGATATTCATTGATCGTCTTCGCAGACAATCACCACCCAGGAGGGAAAATTTGATTGATCGTAACCGTAGGCAATCACCAGAGTCCAGAAGAGAAAATCTGATTGGTCATCACCGGAGACCATCACCACCATCCAATAGGCTAAATTCAGCTAATGATCGCAGCAGAACATCATCCCTACCCAAGAATGATATCCTAGTTGAGCAAGCTCATGCCAAGGATGACTCACCAAGCCCACCAAGGCAAGGCTCTCAATCTCCATACATCCAAACAGAGAATGGAAGTAGAACTGAGTTGGATAGGTTTGAGCAGTTGAGGCGGTCTCCCTCGCAGCACCTTATTTGTGAAACTGAGCCTGATCGGCCGAGGACACCCGAGCATCCAAGTGGTGTAGAATCTGGACAGCTTCTTGATGGACCTGTACGACTGGCATCAGCTCCATCAAATGTGGATGAGGAAGAGGAAGGCTTAATTCCACCTGATGAAGAGGAAGGTTTGATTCCACCTGAACCAAATGCAGCTTCCCCTTATCATGTTCCTGATTCAAGGGACAACTGATGAGCATCAGGAAGTCAGCTTTCAAATGATTTTGTTGTTATCGTAGAATGCAGTTAAGCGGAACCTGCCTTACTAATAACCTGTATTGTTTTTCACGTCTTGAGCAAGGATATACTATCTGATAATGCGTACATTTTTTAGGCCAAGCCTCGAGTCGTGGTTTTTATTGTTTCGGCTGCTTCATGGTATGAAACATATGAAGTTAAATATATTTAAAACTTCATTCTATATAATTCAAGCTTTCTTTATCATGCATCGTTGCTATTTTGTATAACATTCGTGGATTTTGCAATTATCGGTTGATTGATTACCTACGGATGTGTCACTCTTTTTGTATATTGTTTAGGTTTGCAGTTTTCATTAATATCTTAATCACCGGCACCTAGCAACATGCTTTGAAAGGGGATCTTTGAATTTCCATTAGTTTAAAATGGTTGCATTTCTATGCGGATAAAGCTTGAAGTATATATAACTGCTTTACATAAAATGAAGAGCGAACATGTTCTGACTTAAAATATGGGGATAATTAAGCAAACAAACGGAGCAATCATTCGTTCAATCTATTAAAACTGAAAAAAGATGCTTGAAGACTAATCGAGTGCAACTGCTGTTTGGAGGTCAATTAGTAGCCAGCATGTTATTGTGTATTGTGTGATGTGGCGGCTCTTGATTAGCGTCCGGACGCGACGAGTTCGGCGTCGCATGCGGTAATTTTCCGTAGTTTTGACGTATTGGTTGCTGTGGATATTTGGTGAGATGATTGCTAGAGTAGTCATGCCATGGTAACCTTGCGTGCGTATAATCATGTTGTTATGTTTTAGTCATTGTTTTGAAAATAAGACTGGACCGGCCAGTTCAAACATGAACCGGGGACCGGACCAGCTGGTTCGATCGGTTCAACCGTGAATCGGTCTTATGGTCGGTTCAGTCCTCGTGAAGAACCGGTGTAGCAACAAACCGGTCAAAATCGGTTTGAACCGTCGGTTCAACCGGCCACCTGTTGAATCGGTCCCGTTTCTTAAGAACTAGTCGTTTCAACCAGTGCTTTAAAAATCGGATTGTACTGGTTGGTCCGACCGGTTCAACCGTGAACCGGTTTGAGGTCCGATCCGGTCTAATCAGAAAATCGGCTTTGCTTTAAACCAGCTGGTTTTGGGAAGAACCACCGGTTCAACCAATGAACCGGCGAACCGGTCCCGATTTTTTAAAACCAGCCGGTTCAAGTTTTTATAATAATATTAGTTAAATAAATTATTTAATATTAAATAAATATTAAACTTAATCATAATTAAAATAAATATTATTATAAAATTCTTAAATTAAATTAAAGAGAATATTATTATAATTTCATCAATCTTATGTCTTTATTATTCATTAAGAGCTTTTGTCATGAGAGAAAGCAAAAAAGTATATATACTATACAAAGCAAAACTTCTAACTGATTTGGGACTAAACATATAAAGTAAAGAGTCACATTTAATTCTATATTCAAACTATACAACCTACTTTTTTTTAATGATTTTAAATTAATTTTTATAATATCAATAATATTTATTTTTTTAGTTGATAATATTTATTTTTTTATATTTTTTATATGGATTCTACATTAATAGCTTTTGTCATGAGTAAAAATTATATTATATAAATTATAATATAAATAATTAATTTGAATAATATTTAATTTTTGTAGTTTTTTTTGGAAAATTTTTATCTTATTTTTTTATTAATAATAATTATTTTTTATCAAATGAAATACTCTTATGTTAAAAATTTGCAAAGTTTCAATTTTTCACCTCTAAAAATTTTTTATGTTACTAAATGAAATACTTTTATATTAAAATATTTAATTATATTTATAATTTTTTATTTGTGAGTTTTTAAATAATTTATATTTATAAATTAAATTTAAATATTTAATATAAATTAGCAAAAATTTATATTAAATTATATGGTTATTATATTTCATTATTTTGTTAATTTTATTAAATTTTTATAATAATAATATTATTTATTACATCATCCAGTTCGACCCCGGTTCAACTGGTCGAACCATGAACCTCTCCTTCTTCCGGTCCGATTTTTAGAGCCTTGGTTTCAACTAATAATATATTTAAATATTTTAATTTAACATAAAATATTTAATTAAATATTAAATTAATTTAAATATCTTATATTTTATTTAACAATATAATTCCAAAATTTTAATTATATTATATATTAAATTAAATATAAATAATATTGCTCACATAATGTCATAATACCATATAAGCTCCTAAATTATGGGTACAAGAAAAGGTATATAAACAATACATTATAAAACTTCTAAGTGATGTGTGACTAAATAACTAGTAATTTTTTATTTCAACTTTCAATAATGTGTGCATGAGACTTGTTTGAATGAAAATTTGTTAAAACATTTCTTGTAGAATGTTCAAATAAAAAGTTATCATAATAATTTTTAAACTTCTTAAATTTATAATTTATTATATATTTATAAGTATTCAAATAAAAATAATTTTTTATAATTTTTAAAATTCTAAAACTTTTTTCTAAATGTGAAATTAAATGATAGAAAAATAAAAAATCTTAAAAAATAATATTGTATGTCTTTATAAATATAGTTTTATAATATAAAATTTATATATAATTTATATATGTAAATTATGCTTAAATATATAATGTAAAGTAATTATTTATATTAAATTTATAAATTTATATATAAAATAAATTTTTATTGAACATAAATTAAAATAGAAGATTGAATATGTTTGTATTTAAATTTAAAATTAGTAATTATTTATATTTAAATACATAACATAAATATAACTGATACGTCATCACAAAATTAGGTTGATCGGGCACGAATCTCGAGGCAAAATTAACTGATACGTCATCACAAAAAAAGCTAGTTGGAAACTTCAAAATTTATTTTTGGGAGCACCCGAACTCCGATTTTAGCGAGCTTAAAGTCAAACTGAGCGTCTCGGAAATACGAACCCAACGACACCAAGATCAACCCAATCCGAGCCCAAATGAGTCCGAATCAAGGGTTCAAAGCGCTGTCGAAAGGTTCAAACCGCAATTTGAGTTACCAAACAGTCTCCGATTTTGACGAGCTTATACTCGAATCGAACGGCTCGACGAGAAGAATCCAACGAGCCCAAAATCATCAAATTCTGATATCATTAAGGCCTTCAAATGTCCAACGAATGGTGCACGATCAAAGGATTCGATATCGGCCGTCCATTCAAACCACTCCCAATTTGCCCTTGATCTCACGCCTATTTACGGGCTATGCCACTCCAGAAAAACTATAAATAGAGCCCTCATTCTACACCAAAGGGGACTCAAGTAAAGAGAGAGAAGAAGAAGAGGAGAAAGGGGAAAAGGAGATTCCTCACCTCCTCGACCGCCGCCGGAGCTCTTCCCGCCGCCTGAAGACGTCGGAACTCTGCCGGATTTTCAGGAAACGCCATGAATTCGCAAAATTTTGTAAACTTCTGGGGAGAAACAAATTGTATTCGGATTATCCCAACTTGTGGGACGAATCCTCCATTTGTAATCTACAAAAAACACTAGTGGAACTTTGCAACTGGGCGAGGCTCCGTGGTTTTTTCCCTCTTTTGAGTTTTCCACGTAAAAACTTTGGTGTTCATTTTCTCTTTTCTGTTTGTGTGCGGAATACTCGTGCAACGCAAAGACGAATATTTCCTAACTCTACTGCCGCATATATTCTAGCACGCAACAGTTTAGCGCCGTCTGTGGGAAACACAATCCCACTACTTTGAGTACTGCTACGATGGTGAATAGGCGCAGCAGTCGTTTAGTTGGAATTTCTCGCTCCAATTCTCATCAGTCCAGAAATCTGTCTATTAACCATAGACGACCATTGTCAGCATCTTTTCATCCTGGGGGGCAGAATGCTGCCGGAGAAAGGATCTCGGGACCTTCTTTAGAAGAAAGATTCCGGAAGATGGAAGAATCTCATAACGAGATCTTTCAACTCCTGCGAGATGATCGACAGCCGACGTTGGAGGAGGTCATTCGCCCTCGAGATCCACCAAGGGTTGAGGATATTCAATTCGAACATCGTCAAGAAGAAATTCATCTTCCTCCACCTAGGAGACATCCTCAATTACAACAAGAAGATGAACTTGCCGATATAGCGAGTTCAACACATCCCTCGACTCGGCAGCCTCGCATTTTTTCGGAACTCCCAGAAGGCTCTCCCCAACCACACATTGCGGGACTCCCTCACAATGTCCTGCATCGCGAACTGCAAAAATTGGTACGGGAAGAGTTCCCCCATGGAGATGTGAAGCATGCTCTCCGACAGAGGAATTTCCAGGAGTCATCACCTCTAACTGAAGCCATTCTTCAGCACCCCATTCCGGTCGGATTCAAAGTGCCAAACGTTGAGTCCTACGACGGGATGACCGACCCGTATGAGCATATCGACTACTACAGAATCATCATGCATATTCAACGAGCATCAGACGCGCTCCTCTGCCAGGTCTTTCCCGCCACCCTTAAAGGACAGGCCCGAACATGGTTCTACTCGCTTCCACCTGGAACGATCCCCTCTTTTGTCAAATTGGCCAAAGTATTCGTCGAACAATTTGTGGCCAATCGAAGAATTGCTAAGGATTCTTCCCACCTCTCCGGGATTCGCCAAAATGAGGGAAAATCGTTAAAGGAGTATTTTCAACGATTTTCCACTGAAGCACAACAGATTCCAGGAGTAGACCCTGAATTACTCAGAGGGGTCTTTCTTGGAGGTCTTCGTCCTGGCCCCTTCTATTCGGCTCTTATGCGAGACACCGTCCATTCATACGCTGACTTGATCCATCACATAGAGGCACAAATCTCTGCGGATGAAGCTATAAATGCTCACAGGAAATAGTTTGAGAAAATCAGCGGGAAGCGTAAAGGTGCACCTGGGATGGATAATTCTTTCTCAGAGCAGAAAAAGCATGGGAAGAATAATCTACCTCATAGGTCTCCATCACCACGACGAGAACCTCGCCAAGAAAAGGAGTACACGCCACTTAATACATCCCAAGCAAATGTATTAATGGCCATCCTGGATCAGGAGAACGTGAAATGGTCACACCCTTTGAAGCCCAATGTTGGAAACCAGGAGCAATATTGCCGCTTCCACCGTAGCCGTGGGCACACTACTGAAGCATGTTGGCAGCTCAAGGAAGAAGTTGAGAGACTGATCCGACAAGGATATCTCCGATAATTCATCAAAAATACAGCAGCCTGAGATGAAGTTGGTCCGACTGGGGGGCAGAATCAACAACAAAGACAGTCAGTAAACAATCGTCAAATAGTGGGGGAAATTAGAACCATTGCTGGGGGCCTATCAACACCTTGCCAAGTTTTAATTGCGTAGAGCACAATAGTGCTACTTGTTTTAAGTATCGTATGTCTTTAATATTGTGTGACTTCATTCTTGTCTGTCTTTAATTTTGAACGTTTTTTCAGGTGTTTGTAGCTTCTCCCTCCTTAAGTTTTCTTAGGGAGCTATGCTTTTGTTTAATGCAGTAAGACTTTATTTCCTTATCTTCTTCGAGTAAAATTGTATTGATAAATTCGTGAAAATTATGAACTTTAATATCCTTGACTCAAACAAATACACAATCGTTATTGTAGCTCAGTCACCAGATGAACAATCATTTGTGGATTCTCCAGACCTCTTCCACACAGGTTAACGTCGTCGAGCAGGGCTCCGACATACAACCTCGGAAAGGTCTTACAATCCTTGGTGGATTCTCCTGACCTCATCCACACAGGTTAACGTCGTTGAGCAGGGCTCTGACATACAACCTCGGATAGGTCTTACATCCTTGGTGGATTCTCTCGACCTCATCCACACAGGTTAACGTTGTCGAGCAGGGCTCCGATATACAACCTCGGATATGTCTTACATCCTTGGTGGATTCTCCCGACCTATTCCACACATGTTAACGTCGTCGAGGAGGGCTCTGACATACAACCTCGGAAAGGTCTTACAATCCTTGGTGGATTCTCCTGACCTCATCCACACAGGTTAACGTCGTCGAGCAGGGCTCTGACATACAACCTCAGATAGGTCTTATATCCTTGGTAGATTCTCTCGACCTCATCCACACAGGTTAAAGTCATCGAGCAGGGCTCCGACATACAACCTCGGATAGGTCTTACATCCTTGGTGGATTCTCTCGACCTCTTCCATACAGATTAATGTCATCGAACAAATATTATGGCATACAACCTCGGATAGGACTTCTGTCCGACGTCGAACTTCTTCCTGTTGTCGGACTTCTGCTCGTTAGCAGACTCCTACTCGTCGTCGGGCTTTTGCTCGTCGACGAACTTTCGTCGGTCTTCTACCCGACGTCAGACTTCTCTCCGTCGTCGGATTTCTGCTCATCAGAAGACTCCTACGCATCATCGAACTTCTGCTCGTCAGTAGACTTCTACTCGTCGTCGGACTTCTGCTCGTCGATGAATCTTTGTTGGTCTTTCGCCCAAGGTCGTACTCCTACCCGACGTCGGACTTCTCCCTGTCGTCAGACTTCTGCTCATCAGAAGACTCCTACGCATCGTCAGACTTCTGCTCGTCAGCAGACTTCTACTCGTCGTCGGACTTCTGCTTGTCGACGAATCTTCGTTGGTCTTCCGCCCAAGGCCGTACTCCTACCCGATGTCAGACTTCTCCTTGTCCTCAAATTTCTGCTCGTCAGTAGACGTCTACTCATCATTGGACTTTTGCCTGTTGACGAACTTTCATCGGTCTTCTGCCCAAGCCCGTACTTCTACCCGACGTCGGACTTCTCCTTGTCGTCAGACTTCTGCTCATCAGAAGACTCCTACGCATCGTCGGACTTCTGCTTGTCATCAGACTTCTACTCGTCGTCAGACTTCTGCTCGTCGATGAATCTTCATTGGTCTTCCGCCCAAGGCCGTATTCCTACCCGACGTCAGACTTCTCCTTGTCCTCAGATTTCTGCTCGTCAGCAGACGTCTACTCATCATCGGACTTCTGCCCAAGGCCGTACTTCTACCTGACGTCAGACTTCTCCCTGTCGTCAGACTTCTGCTCATCAGAAGACTCCTACGCATCGTCAGACTTCTGTTCATCAGCAGACTTCTACTCGTCGTCGGACTTCTGCTCGTCGACAAATCTTCGTTGGTCTTCCGCCCAAGGCCGTACTCCTACCCGACATCGGACTTCTCCTTGTCCTCGGATTTCTGCTCGTCAGCAGATGTCTACTCATCATCGGACTTCTGCCCGTTGACGAACTTTCATCGGTCTTCTGCCCAAGGCCGTACTTCTACCCGACGTCGGACTTCTCCTTGTCGTCGGACTTCTGCTCGTCAGCGGACTACTACTCATCATCGGCTTCTCGCTCGATTGCTACTTGCAACGCACCCTCGAACTCTCTCATTTGGCTCCCCACTCGATCGTTGACTGCTAATGGGCTTTAACTCGATCGTCCATCGCCAGCAAACTTCTGCTAAAATGGCGAAGAAATCCCGTAAGCTTCTGCATGCGAGGAGGGGGCTAATTCGAGCAGAAAAAAAATTCTCACTCGCAAATAACGAAAGCCTCAATCGTCAGAAAGCCGGAGGGAGAGAAAGAGAAATCCCGTAACTCCTGCGCGTGAGGAGGGGCGCTAATTGGAGCAGGGGAAATTTCCTTCTCGCAAATAGTGGAAGCCTCAACCGCCAGAAAGCCGTGGGGGAAGGAAGAGAAATCCCGTAACTCCTGCGCGAGGAGGGGCGCTAATTCGAGCAGGGGAAATTTCCCGCTCGCAAATAGCGGAAGCCTCAACCGCTAGAAAGCCGTGGGGGAAGGAAGAGATATCCCGTAACTCCTGCGCGCGAGGAGGGGCACTAATTCGAGCAGAAGAAATTTCCTGCTCGCAAATAGCGGAAGCCTCAACCGCCAGAAAGCCGTGGGGGAAGGAAGAGAAATCCCGTAACTCCTGCGCGCGAGGAGGGGCGCTAATTCGAGCAGGGAAAATTTTCTGCTCGCAAATAGCGGAAGCCTCAACAGCCAGAAAGCCGTGGGGGAAGAAAGAAAAATCCTGTAACTCCTGCGCGCGAAGAGAGACGCTAATTCTAGCAGGAGAAGTTTCCCACTCAAAAATAGCAGAAGCCTCAGCCGCTAGAGAGCCAGAGGGAGAAAGAAAGGGAAGATGCAATTTTTCTAAAGGCCTAGGGGGCCTATTTATACTTTTTTGTGAGACGAAGTTTCTAGAGTTTTCTAGAATTTTCAAAAAAAATTGAATTTTTCTAAATGTTTTGGAATTTTTTCAAATTTTTTTAGAATTTTCTGGGTTTTTTCCAGAATTGTTCGGATTTTTTAATACATGTGGGCCAAACTCCATTTATTAAAAAAAAAAAAAAATTGCCTAATGTCGGTTTGATATGGCGGTTCAGAAAAAAAAAAAAATAAACAACCACCTCTTCAAGGGGCGCCTCACGCGCGCCCCTTCAGCCCGCGCTTCAGCGGGTTGTCGCCGGCAGCCGGCCGGCTGGCCGGCGGGCTCGGCCGTCAACATTCCCGGGCTCCATTTTTTGGCCCGGACGGACCAAATTCTACATTTTTTTGGTCCTCGGACAGGTTTTTCGACGTTCCGGACTCAATTTTGACACTTTCGGAACTCAACGGGGCCTCTACGAGCAAGTTTGCGCAAATGTTCAACTTTTGGAACGGAATTTTTTGCGATTCGACCAATGTAAAAGTTCGGAACAAGTATTTTTCAGACTTCTGGAGCTTCGACGTCCGAAAATAGGGGGGCAACTGATATGTCATCACAAAATTAGCTTGATCGGGCACGAATCTCAAGGCAAAAGCTAGTTTGAAACTTCAAAATTTATTTTTGGGAGCACCCGAATTCCGATTTCAGCGAGCTTATAGTCAAACTGAGTGTCTCGGAAATACGAACCCAACGACACCAAGGTCAACCCAATCCGAGCCCAAATGAGTCCGAATCAAGGGTTCAAAGCACTGTCAAAAGGTTCAAACTGCAATTTGAGTTATCAAACGGTCTCCGATTTTGACGAGCTTATACTCGAATCGAATGGCTCGACGAGACAAATCCAACGAGCCTAAGATCATTAAATTCAGACATCATTAAGGCCTTCAAATGACCAACGAATGGTGCACGATCAAAGGATTCGATATCGGTCGTCCATTCAAACCACTCCCAATTCGCCCTTGATCTTACGCCTATTTACGGGCTATGCCACTCCAGAAAAACTATAAATAGAGCCCTCATTCTACACCAAAGGGGACTCAAGTGTAGAGAGAAGAAGAAGAGGAGAAAGGGGAAAAGGAGATTCCTCACCTCCTCGACCGCCGCTGGAGCTCTTCCCGCCGCCTGGAGACGCCGGAACTATGCCGGATTTTCAGGAAACGCCAGGAATTTGAAGAATTTTGTAAACTTCTGGGGAGAAACAAATTGTATTCGGATTATCCCAACTTGTGGGACGAATCCTCCATTTGTAATCTATAAAAAACACTAGTGGAACTTTGCAACTGGGCGAGGCCCCGTGGTTTTTTCCCTCTTTTGGGTTTTCCACGTAAAAATCTTGGTGTTCATTTTCTCTTTTCTGTTTGTGTGCGGAATACTCGTGCAATGCTAAGATGAATATTTCTTAACTCTACTGCCGCGTATATTCTAGCACGCAACAATAATAATTATTTATATTTAATTTTAAAATTATGTAATATATTATATATATATGAATTCTATTTTTTTTTAGTCTCAAAATTTTTAAAATTATAAAATATTTAAGAATGAATTGTCATTACTATTATATTAATTTTCTTATTTTTAATAATATTATTATTTATTACGTCTCCCGGTTCGACTCCGGTTCATCCGGATGAACCGGTCAAACCATGAACCTATTCTTCTTCTGGTTCGTTGTTCGGTCGGATTTTCACAACCTTGATTTTTTTGCTGAGAGGAGAATGCTAGCTATGCCTCAAAGAGGTATTAAATCCACATAAATTGTAGAATGTGAAAGATTTAGATTTTTTTTGGGATATTTTTTTATGGTTTTTAAAGTAGTTTTTTAGGTTTCGTTTGAGATGGATTTTTAGTGCTGCTTAAAGTAGTTTTTAAGTATAATTTTTTTTACTAGAAAGTTGTTTTAATAAGCAGTAAAAAAGTTGTTCGACATCATTTAAGACTTATTATTATTTTCTTAAATAACTTTTTAGCTCAAAAGTTTATCGAGTCAGAAATTTTTGTACTAAAAAATTATTTTAGAAACTAATAAAAAAACTACCCCAAATAAAGCCTTAGTTTGAAAAAAAAATTATACTAAAAATAATTTTAAATAGTAAAAAGACAAAGTAGTTTCAAATGATATCTTAAATTGTTTAGTTTCTCCTTAACTAAAATTCGAATGCATTAATAAATGACTATTAATGAAATTAAGGGTTCGTTTGGGACGGCTTTTTTATTGCTTTCTAAAACGGAGTTTTAATTTAGTACAAATTTTTTTATTTTTGTACAAAAACTCCGTTTTAGAAAGCAATAAAAAAGCCGTCCCAAACGAAGCCTAAATTTCATGCGTTCTCACCGTTTTAAAAGTAGAATAGCAGTCTGTTGCTTTTCTCAGCACATCTATGTTGAGTCCAGTAATTAGGTTGTTAAGCCTAAGTAAATGTCCCACGGCTACATAGAGGGGGGTGAATTGATAGTTTTAAAAATTTGAAACCCTCTTAATGATAAAGTTGAACCGAAATAAAATTTTCTTTTAAAGTTTGTAGAAAATTATTTTTCAACCACAGAGTTGTTAAAACTGAAATTTAAAGTGCGGAAACGTAAAAACAATAAAGTAAATGACACCAGATTTATAGTGGTTTGGTCTATAACCAGACCTACATCCACTCCTCAGAGGCACCCTCTGAGTATTGCACTAATACCACAAAGTGACTCTCCTTTAGCACCCACAGCAAGGCGGAGAAGCCTTTACAACACACTCTTTTCACCACTACCCGGTGCGGCAGAGAACCGTCATCCTTTTACACAATCCACAGTGCTGGCAGAGAACCGTCGTCCTTTTACACTCTCCTAGTGTGGGCAGAGAACCCTACGGCTGTTCACACTCTCCAAGTGTAGGTAGAGAACCTTTCCGCTGTTCACACTCTCCAAGTGTAGGCAGAGAACCATTCGGCTGTTTACACTCTCCAAGTATCGGCAGAGAACCGGATCTCCTTGACTGATCTTCTCACAAGAATCTAGAATGAAGAAAGAAAAGAGTGAAGAAATCCAATTTCACAAGTAGAGACTCTTACCTTTGTAATCCAAGTGAAGCCTTCTCGCTCCAGTGGTAGGAATCCTCCTTTGAATGCTCTCTTCCACTCTCTCCTTGGCTATTCTCTCAAGAGGCACGAAGATCAAATGACAAAAAGATTGGGTGGCAGTCTAATTTGGACTATTTATGTAAAAGACAAGAAAAACCGCCCAAAAACTGCAAGTTTCCAATTATGTACGCAGTGGATCGTCCTGTACGATCCTGGATCGTCCTGGACGATTTTACTTAAACGATCTGAAATGACCCAATTTGTATATGTGTACGAAATGACTTTGTACAGATGATCGTCCTGTACGAACTAGGTTCGTCCAGTACGAACGGTTATTACAAGGTTGGTTCTAGAAACTGCTGAAAACTGTTCTAAGTCGGTTAATCGTTTAGACGAAAATATGTTCGTCTGGACGAAAATTTTCCAGAGACCTGATCGTCCTGGACGATTATTTATTTCGTCTGGACGAAATTATTTCAGAGGACCAATCGCCACGGACGATAATTTATTTTCGTATGAACGAAAATTTTCCAGAGACTTGATCGTCCTGTACGATATTTAATTTCGTCTGGACAAAAATTTTCCAGAGAGCTGGTCGCCTCGTACGATAATAAAATTCGTCTGGACGAAAATTTTACAGAGAACCCATCGTCCGGGACGATAATAAATTTCGTCCTGGACAAAAATTTTCCAGAGAGCTGGTCGCCTCGTACGATAATAAAATTCATCTGGACAAAAATTTTACAGAGAACCCATCGTCCGGGACGATAATAAATTTCGTCCTAAACGAATAGGACTTAGAAAAATTTTTTCCGAGCAAGTTCCTATTCGTTCCATGTGCTCTATAGGAGATAACTGACGGATCGTTCAGTACGATAAATATCATCCCGTACGATCAGTATAAAATTTTATGATCTCCTTATGTGTGTGTGTAATTTTTTTATTCACTCAATTACAATCACTCCCTTTCAAAATTAAATCAAAGAAAATGCAAACTTCAAATAAACAAAATATCTCATGTTGAATTTGATTTGAAGTTATCGTAATCTGAAGTCTGATTTTCCTGAAATGTTAGTACACACAAGAGCAAATACAAATCTTCTAAAATTGTTAGGAGATAACTATACATTTGAACAATAATGTTTGGAATCATCAAAACTACATAAGTTGCATAAATATAAATCATTCAAATAGCAACTATTGTAACAATCTCCCCCTTTTTGATGATGGCAAAACAATTATTGTTTGTATGGTTTCAAGTTAAACAAATCTCCTATCTCCTAAACTCCCCCTGAATTGATGAGTACATTAAAATAAGAAGGCATAAAAAACAATATTTTTGTTTTTCAAAAATTTTAACACAAACAACTACAAAGTCAAAAACTTGCAAACAGAATAATCAAAACAGAAAATACAATAATTTCTCCCCCTTTTTGACAGCAACAAAAAGTGAAGAAGAAATAGACAAGAAATGTAAGTAATTATATGAAATTCATTTTTAAAATTTAATCTAAATTGTGATTGACATAGGGTATGCAATTTTAAACTAAAGATATTAGGTCAATCATAGAAATTCATAAAATTTAAGAAGTGATATAACATTGTAAGTAAGAAGAATTTATCAAAGACATGATTCAATTTAGACATTTGACTATAGAAAATCATTACAAGAGAGATGTATAAAAATTCTATATTTCAAAGTTCAATAGAATATAAATGAACATAAGATCAATTTGAATTAAGAGATTGAACGAATTTGGAAAGAAGAGAATTACCTCATGTGGCACTTTGCGCATCTTTTTCACAATTTTGGGGCACATTTTTGTGCATTTTTTCTTGTTTGGGATTATTTTGTGCCTCTTTTTCACTTTGCAAATCTTTGCAAATTCCTTTTGATTTTTTTACATTTGTACAATGTTCAAGAGTAATTGAAACCAATTCTTTCCAAAATCTATAATCTAAAATTTCAAATATTTCTAGGTGCATAAATATCACTTGAGCATAGAAATACAAAATAAGAAAACATCTAAATTGCAATAGTAATATTAACTTTTATGTAGTCTAAATGAATAGACATGAATTTAACAGTTCTAATTACAACAAGTTATAAATAACTTATAAATTCAGAAAGTCTAGATTTTCTAATATAGATAATTTCAAATTACAATCGAATTTAAGCACTATGTAGATTAAATAATACAAATGAAATTCATAAACATTAACCACATTTCAAAATAAATCTAATAAAAAACATAACAACTTTCATTGATATTAAAGAAACGGATTACATAAAAAAAAAAGAAAATACATTGAACTTAAAAAGAAAAACCAACATAAACACAAACACTTAACAATTAAACAAACACGATAAAAACATAAAAAACAAATACAACAGACACACATAAAAACATTTCTACTATTTGGTTTCTTCACCAACACCTTTTATCTTTTGCTTGAGGAGGCAATTGTTGATTTGAAGTAGAAAGGGAATGAAAATGAAGTTTGAAAGTGTGATTGTTAAGTTAGAAAGCCTTCATATTTAAAGAAAAACGATACGTTCGTCCTGGACAAAAATATTCGTCCTGGACGAAAAATTATCGTTCGTCTGGACGAAATAATTTCGTACAGACGATCCAATTCGTCCAAAATGTAACGGCTTTTCGTAATCAACACAACTTACGATGCGTCCCTTCGTACAGGCTTTTTGACTTGACCGATCGTACAGACGAAAAATTTTCGTACAGACGATCAAAAAGTAAATCGTTTTAATGACTCTTGAAAACCGTCCCCTACAATGAACCGACACATGTTCGTCTGGACGAACGAAAACTTCGTACAGACGAAGTTCATATTAAAAACTATCTTATCCACTCAACCGCTGCATTCAATCGTCCCGACGTTTGAGAGGAAAAAAAATTCGTCATGGACGATCATCAGATCGTACAGACGATCAAACTGTTCCTTCACACGTCGTCCCGTACGAAACCATTTTCGTCCTGGACGATTTCCTCAAAAAAAAATTTTAATTTTGAATTTTTAAATTAAGAAAATCAAACAAAATATTCAAAAACACAGAAAACATAAAACAAAACCATAAATCCAAAAACAATTCATTCAAAACATACAAAATTTCACAAAATCAAAAAATAAAACAAAACAAAACAAATATCAATGTTGCAAAGACATTTTGTTTTAAGCATTCAAATCAATAACACCAAGCCTTGTTCTTAAAGTACTGAATGTATCAAAGGCTAAAGGTTTTGTAAAAATGTCTGCAAGTTGATTTTCAGTTGAAACATGTATGAGTTCAATTTCTCCTTTGGATACATGATTCCTTATGAAATGATGCCTTATATCAATGTGTTTGGTTCTAAAATGTTGAATATGATTTTTGGAAATGCAAATAGCACTAGTATTGTCACAATAAATTGGAATAGTGCCTATAGTTAATCCTAAATAAATCAACTGTTGTTTTAACCAAAGTACTTGTGCCACACAACTTCCTAATGCAATGTATTCTGCTTCTGCAGTAGATAGTGCCACTGAATTTTGTTTTCTACTAGACCAAGAAACTAATGAATTTCCAATGAATTGACATGTTCCAGAAGTGCTTTTCCTATCCACTCTACAGCCTGCAAAGTCAGAATCTGAGTAACCAATAATTTCAAATGAAGAGCTAAACTTAAGATACCAAATTCCTAAGTTTTGAGTTCCTAGTAGATATCTTAAAATCCTTTTCACTGCTGTCAAATGTGATTCTTTTGGATCTGATTGAAATCTAGCACATAAGCAAACACTGAACATAATATCTGGTCGGCTAGCAGTCAAGTAAAGTAAAGATCCAATTATCCCTCTAAATTTCTTTTGATCAACAGATTTTCCCTTAAGGTCCTTATCCAACTGAACTGAAGAACTCATTGGTGTACTAACAGGTTTAGCATTGTCCATTTCATATTTTTTTGAGGATGTCCTTAATATATTTAGTTTGACTAAGAAAAGTGCCTTCCTTAAGTTGCTTAATGCTAAATCCTAGAAAATAATTTAAATCTCCCATTAGACTCATTTCAAATTCACTACTCATTGTTTTAGAAAAATCATCACAAAGATGTTTATTTGAAGATCCAAAGATGATGTCATCCACATAAATTTGAACAATAAGTATATCCTTTCCAATTTTTCTTAAAAAGAGAGTTGTATCCACACTTCCTTTTTCAAAAGATCTTTCAAGTAGGAAGGTGCTCAACCTCTCATACCAAGCCCTAGGTGCCTGTTTCAATCCATATAATGCCTTCTTTAATTTAAAAACATGATTTGGAAATTTAGAATTTTCAAAACCTGGAGGTTGTTCTACAAAAACATCTTCCTCAATTACCCCATTTAAAAAGGCACTTTTGACATCCATTTGAAACAATTTAAAACCTTTAAAACAGGCAAAGGCTAGTAAAACCCTAATTTCTTCAAGTCTAGCTACAGGGGCAAAAATTTCCTCAAAATCAATTCATTCAATTTGATTATACCCCTTAGCTACTAATCTAGCCTTATTTCTAATGACTACTCCTGAGTCATTCATTTTATTTTTGAACACCCACTTGGTTCCAACAACACTTTGATCTTTTGGCCTTGTAGTTAGTTCCCAAACTTTATTTCTTACAAATTGATTTAACTCTTCTTGCATGGCCAATATCCAAAATTCATCTGAAAGTGCTTGATCAATGTTAGTGGGTTCAATAGTTGAAATAAAGGCTGAATGATTGACTTCCTTGTTTAATCCACGCCTAGTTCTAACACCCTCACTTGGTTCACCTATAATCAATTCCTTTGGGTGATTTTTAGAAAATCTCAAATCTCTAGGCAAAGGGTCTTCTCTTTTTAAATTTTCTTCCACATTTTCTTCCAAATTTAATCTTTCAATCTTTTGGGAGTTTTCTTCAATTTCTTCTTCAACAACATTTGGCTCTTCCATGTTTCCATTTTCATCAAAAACAACATGTGTGGTTTCTTCAATGACTAAAGTTCTTTTGTTGAATACTCTATAAGATTTTCCAACACTTGAATATCCAACAAAAATTCCTTCATCTGATTTTGGATCAAATTTTCCTAAGGCATATTTTCCATTATTATGTATGAACACCTTGCAACCAAATACATGCAAATGAGACAAATTTGGTGTTCTTTCTTTTAGCAACTCATAGGGTGTTTTATTCAAATTTGATCTCACATTCACCATATTCAGAACATTGCATGCAGTACTAACCGCCTCAGCCCAAAAATATCTAGGAAGCGAGTATTCTACTAACATTGCTCGGGCAACTTCTATTAATGTTCTGTTCTTTCTTTCAACTACTCCATTTTGTTGAGGAGTTCTAGGTGCAGAAAAATTGTGATCAATCCCCTTTTCTTTACAGAAATCTTCAAATCTTTCATTTTCAAATTCTCCTCCATGATCACTTTGTATAGAAATTATTTCACATCCTAGTTTTCTTTGTATCCAAGTTGAAAAATTTCTGAATTCCTCAAATGATTCACTCTTATGAAAAAAAAATTTAACCCAGGTGAATCTTGAAAAATCATCTACTATAACAAATCCATATACCTTTCCTCCTAGATTAACAGTGCTTACAGGTCCAAAAAGATCAATGTGAAGAATTTCTAAAGGTTTACTGGTCCTAAGATCTTTATTGGACTTAAAAGAGGACTTCACTTGTTTTCCTAATTGACAAGCATCACATAGATGGTCCTTGGTAAAGTCTAGTTTAGGTATTCCTCTCACCAAATTCTTTTGGGTAATTCTTCTAAGATTTTTCATACTAGAATGACAAAGTCTCCTATTCCAAAGCCATGATTCATCAGAAACAGTTTTCAAACAAAAAGCAGTAGGAGATTGAATATAATTTAAATCTAGCATGTAGACATTGTTTACCCTTTTTTCATTTAAAACAATTTTTCCATTTAGGCTAATTATGCAGCTAGTAGGTAAAAATTTGACATTATAGCCCTTATCACATAGCTGACTTATGCTAAGCAAATTATGTTTTAAGCCTTCAACTAATAAAACATTGTTTATGAAAAAGTTTTTCAAATTTCCAATCATACCTGATCCAACCACTTTCTTTGTGGTATTATCTCCAAGTGTAATCTTTCCTCCACTCCTGGCTTCTAGCGTTATGAATTGAGCAGTATCTCCAGTCATGTGCCTTGAACATCCGCTGTCCAGGTACCATATACTCTCACGAGGTCTTGTGTGAGAGTATTCCTGCAAAATTCTCAAATGTTAGACCTGGGAACCCAAACTAGTTTGGGTTCACCTTTATGAAATTTGTAATCAGATGCATGTATGATATGTCTAGGTTTATACATCTTAGTTCTCCACACCAAATTAGGTTTCATCTTTAAAGTGCAGGTGTGAGATATATGTCCCAAAAATCCACAATTGTTACATTTAACATTAGGAAAAATATTCCCATGTTTTCTTTCATATTATTGTCTTCTAAGGGATTTCATGAATTTAGGATAATATTTAGGATTTGTAAAATCTTCAAGTTTAGGGGGGGTCCTATTATCCTCAAGAGCTCTTATAGTGAGTTTGTAAAATGAATTCATATCCTCCAAGATTCGATTGGTATAATTAATTCTATATGTCTTGCTCCCAGATTCATCCTTAAAATTCTTAAATTCTTTTTCAAGTTCAGCATAGGATGATATTAAATTCTCAAAATTTTTATTCAAGTCATCATATTCATCAAGTAGTTTCATGTGGTTGCTATCAATTAAAGCGTGATCTTTTCTAAGGATTTCGTGTTCCTTATTAAGCTCTTCCAATTTTAAAACTAAACTAGCATGCATCTTTTTCATTTTCCTATATGCATCATACATGTGTTCAGAAACTTCAAACAATTCATTATAGGTTAAATCACATACCTCTTCTTGATCTGATTGTTCAGCATTATCTGCCATCAAGCAAAGGTTGGTGACTTCTTCTTCTTTTTCAGTCTCAGATGAGTCTGAAGCTGAGTCCGCCCAAAAAGCCTTTTGAAACTTCTTCTTGCCCTTGTTTACCATTGGTTTCTCCTCTACCTTTTCCTTGCTAGGAGTGGCTTTGAGTTTTGGACAATCAGTCTTTATATGACCTGGTTTCCTACATTCATAACAAATAACTTCATTAGAAACCTTGTCATTTCTGTTATACTTACCTCTATTCCATTGCTGGCGTCTCTTCTGCTTCCTCTTTAAAAAGCTTCTGAATTGTCTAGTCATCAGTGCAATATCGTCTTCATCCTCAGGTTGTGAGTGTTCACTTTCTGACTCTTTCACATTTAGTGCAATATTTTTGTCCTTTCTTAGTTCACCTGTATCAATCTTTCTTTGACTAACTCCTTGCTCGTAAGCAATGAGTGAACCAAGAAGATTGTCAATGGAATAAATGTTCAGATCTTTAGACTCTGTAATTGCAGTAATTTTAGCATCGTATGCAGTAGGTAAACAACGAAGAATCTTATTGACCATTTCAGCATTAGTTAATTCCCTACCAAGTGCATGCAAAGAGGTGACAATTTGAGTGAATCTTATGTACATGTCAGATATAGATTCATTAGGTTTCATGCGAAATAATTCGTAGTCATATAACAAGATATTGAGTCTTGATTGCTTAACCTCATTTGTCCCTTCATAAGTAATACAAAGTCTATCCCATATGTCTTTTCCGCTTTTACAAGTGGAAACTCGCATGTAGTCTTCAGATTTTAAAGCACAAAAGAAACTATTTAAATATTTCGCATTTAATTGTGCTAAGTCACGTTCTTCAATAGTCCAATCTGCATAGGGTGTTTCTACCCAAATTCCATCAACTAATCTAGTTAGTTTTGAGTAACCTTCCTGGACTAGCATCCACATGCGATAATCAAGTGACTGTAAGAAAGTAGACATGCGTGTTTTTCAAAAATCAAAAGGAATATTGTCAAACAGTGGAGGTCTAGTGATAGAGTAACCCTCAGGTGTGTTTCGGTTTCCAAATGTAGCCATCTACGTTAATCAAAAAGTAGTTCAAACTTATGATTTTGAAACTATGCTCTGATACCACTTGTTGAGTCCAGTAATTAGGTTGTTAAGCCTAAGTAAATGTCCCACGGCTACCAAGAGGGGGGTGAATTGGTAGTTTTAAAAATTTTAAACCCTCTTAATGATAAAGTTGAACCGAAATAAAATTTTCTTTTAAAGTTTGTAGAAAATTGTTTTTCAACCATAGAGTTGTTAAAACTGAAATTTAAAGTGCGGAAACGTAAAAACAATAAAGTAAATGACACCAGATTTATAGTGGTTCGGTCTATAACCAGACCTACATCCACTCCTCAGAGGCACCCTCTGAGTATTGCACTAATACCACAAAGTGACTCTCCTTTAGAACCCACAGCAAGGCGGAGAAGCCTTTACAACACACTCTTTTCACCACTACCCGGTGCGGCAGAGAACCGTCGTCCTTTTACATAATCCACAGTGCTGGCAGAGAACCGTCGTCCTTTTACACTCTCCTAGTGTGGGCAGAGAACCGTCGTCCTTTTACACTCTCCTAGTGTGGGCAGAGAACCCTACGGCTGTTCACACTCTCCAAGTGTAGGCAGAGAACCTTTCCGCTGTTCACACTCTCCAAGTGTAGGCAGAGAACCCTTCGGCTGTTTACACTCTCCAAGTGTCGCCAGAGAACCGGATCTACTTGACTGATCTTCTCACAAGAATCTAGAAGGAAGAAAGAAAAGAGTGAAGAAATCCAATTTCACAAGTAGAGACTCTTACCTTTGTAATCCAAGTGAAGCCTTCTCGCTCCAGTGGTAGGAATCCTCCTTTTAATGCTCTCTTCCACTCTCTCCTTGGCTATTCTCTCAAGAGGCACGAAGATCAAATGACAAAAAGATTGGGTGGCAGTCTAATTTGGACTATTTATGTAAAAGACAAGAAAAACCGCCCAAAAACTGCAAGTTTCCAATTCTGTACGCAGTAGATCGTCATGTACGATCCTGGATCGTCCTGGACGATTTTACTTAAATGATCTAAAACGACCCAATTTGTATATGTGTACGAAATGACTTCGTACAGATGATCGTCCTGTACGAACTAGGTTCGTCCAGTACGAACGGTTATTACAAGGTCGGTTCTATAAACTGCTGAAAACTGTTCTAAGTCGGTTAATCGTTTGGACAAAAATATGTTCGTCTGGACGAAAATTTTCCAGAGACTCGATCGTCCTGGACGATTATTTATTTCGTCTGGACGAAATTATTTCAGAGGACCAATCGCCACGGACGATAATTTATTTTCGTATGAACAAAAATTTTCCAGAGACTTGATCGCCCTGTACGATATTTAATTTCGTCTGGACGAAAATTTTCCAGAGAGCTGGTCGCCTCGTACGATAATAAAATTCGTCTGGACGAAAATTTTACAGAGAACCCATCGTCCGGGATGATAATAAATTTCGTCCTGGACGAAAATTTTCCAGAGAGCTGGTCGTCTCGTACGATAATAAAATTCGTCTGGACAAAAATTTTACAGAGAACCCATCGTCCGGGACGATAATAAATTTCGTCCTGGATGAATAGGACTTAGAAAATTTTTTTCCGAGCAAGTTCCTATTCGTTCCATGTGCTCTATAGGAGATAACTGACGGATCGTCCAGTACGATAAATATCGTCCCGTACGATCAGTATAAAATTTTATGATCTCCTTATGTGTGTGTGTAAGTTTTTTATTCACTCAATTACAATCACTCCCTTTCAAAATTAAATCAAAGAAAATGCAAACTTCAAATAAACAAAATATCTCATGTTGAATTTGATTTGAAGTTATCATAGTCTGGAGTCTGATTTTCCTGAAATGTTAGTACACACAAGAGCAAATACAAATCTTCTAAAATTGTTAGGAGATAACTATACATTTGAACAATAATGTTTGGAATCATCAAAACTACATAAGTTGCACAAATATAAATCATTCAAATAGCAACTATTCTAACAATCTATACTACTATATAAAAGTTATTTGGGATTCCTCTCAAATGCAATCCTAGTCTTCCATTTAATTTATCAAAGATGAATCTTAACATTTCATTTTATTTATAAATTTAATTAACTTATTTATTAATTTCATTTATTCATTTAAATGGATGACTTTTTTCATTTTATTTACATTAATTGCATTTATGCTATAGTCAATTGGTACATTTATTTATTTATTTTTGTTACATTAAATCATGATTAATTAATATAATTATTTTATTATTTCTTAATTAATACCTACTCTAGCAATTAATAATATAATTCATTAATTAATATTCATCATATATACTATTATAAAACTAATTTATAAATAATCTCATATTAATTTTAGTCCTTAAATTTATGATGAATATATCGAATCCTAAAATTTAAATGTATGATTATTATATAAAAATTAAATTTAATTATATCTTTTCAATACTCTCATTTTTAAATCTTTCTTAATTAATATTATTGGTTGCTTATTATACATGTTATCATTTAACTGTATAAATTACTTTTAATAAAAATTTAACTTAAATATTAAATTATATAAAACTATTATGTTAATTCATATGTTAAATTCGTACGATTAACTATTAAATTTATTATTAAAAATTAATTTACTTTTTTATCTCCCAAAATTCATTTTGAATAATATATATATATATATATATATATATATATATATATATATATATATATATATATATATATATATATATATATATATATATATATATATATATATATATATATATATATATATATATATATATATATATATATATATATATATATATATATATATATATATAATTATAAATCTTATTATTATAAAAGTCACTGGAATTTATTCATAAATAGTCCTAACCTTTCATATTATTTTTTAAAATAGAATTTTGGCTATTATTTTTATTATCTTATTATGATTAATTAATCATTTTAAAAATAATTAATTGTAATAACTTTTTATTTAAACAAATAATTAAATAATATATACTTTGAATTCTTTAATGTTTCTTAGTCTTCCTTCACATTTATTGAATACCCTTTCGTATTCTCATTTTATCATTTTATACTCTTCTTATTCTCTTTTATCATAATCTTAATTTTTTAATTAAATATTCCTTCATATTCTTCTTTTTGTGTCCCTTATGTTTATTATTCCTCTTCATATTCCATACAATTTTTATTCCTCTTCGTATTCCCCTATTCATAACTCTTTATATTCATTGTTATATTATATATTATAACTCTAGTAACTCATCAAACTCTAACCATACATGAAACTTTTTCTATTCCTTTACAATCTCTCTTATTTCTATGGTGTTGGAAAGATGATCTGGCTATTGTACTCCTTACAACTCATTCGCAATGGTAGTGTTGCGATGACGAGAAAATCATATCAAGTATCGACGAGAAGACCATATCAACTTTTTGCAGCACCTCTACGGGAGCGGGAAAACTTTGGATGCCAAAGATGACTCTTTTTTTTTTGTTTAAAAATATCTCTAATTGCAATTAATTATATTTTTATCTATAAAATGAAATCTCTTTGCATAATTTTTTTTATCATTTGTTTGATTTTATAGGAAAAGTTTTGGATGCCAAAGATGTCTTCGATTGTTTCATCCAAAAATCTCTCTAATTGTAATTATATATATTCTACTTCATGTATAAAATGAAATTTTTTTATTTAGTTATTTTTTGTTTGATTTATTGAATTTAATTATATTTAAATATATTTTATTTATTGTATAATTGACTGGATTCTTTATTTCAATTATATATATATATATATATATATTATATATATATATATATATATATATATATATATATATATATATATATATATATATATATATATATATATATATATATATATATATATATATATATATATATATATATATATATATATATATATATATATATTTATTTATTTATTTATTTGTTGATTTATTGAGTTTAATTATATTCAATTATAATTTGTGATCATTTATTTGATTTATAAATTTCTTTTTTTTACATATATATTGTATTTTCATTGGAGAAATTAGATATGGAGTAGTTTCTTACATCACAATAAACGGTGATTCTTTCGGAGTAGGAGTTAAAATTCATTTCATTTGTTCAATTCTTTCTTTGTTTATATTTTTATGCATATTTGATGTATGCTTTACATGTTTTAAGATTATATATATATATATATATATATATATATATATATATATATATATATATATATATATATATATATATATATATTAGTTCATCAATAATTTAGATTATTAATTTAAATTTAAAACTCTATTAACATAAATGATTATGAATTAATATTAACATAAATAAATATGATTGATATTGATGTAAATGATCATTATTATGATTATTTTTATTAAAATATTAATTAATTCTTGTAAGTAAATAAATATAATTTTATATTTTATAATATATATTTTTATTTTTGAAATTTTATTCACATGCACTTTGCGAAAGATAAGATTAGAGAGAGTCGCCTTAGATGGTTTAGCCATATTAAATGGAGGCCTTCCAATGACCCTGTTAGGAATGTTGAGGTATTATATTTGACTTATGTTAAGAAAGGTAGAGGTCAACCTAAAAAACTTGGTTAGAAAATATTAAAAATGATATTTCTTTATTAGATTTAAATGAGAATTTGACTTTTAACAGGACAATGACGAAAAATGATTCATGTAGCTGACCCCACGTAGTGTGACAAAGGCTTGATGATGTTGTTGTTGTTGCACTTTGTGCACGTGTAATTTATCAAAGATGAATCTCAACCTTTTAATTTATTTATATATTTAATTAACTTATTTATTAAATTCATTTATTCATCAAAATGCATGACTTTTTTTTATTTCATTTACATTAATGTCATTTAAGTAAGAGTCAATTTGTGCATTTAATTATATTTATTTTTATATTCAATTAGAATTAATTAATATGTTTAATTTTTTTTTTATATATTTACATTTAATGAATTTATTTAGGAACTTAATTTATTCATTTAAATGCATGATGTTTATCATTTTGATTACATTAATTGCATTTAAGTAAGACTTCATTGGTACATTTAATTATATTTATTCTTATATTCAGTTAGGATTAATTAATATATTTTTTTAATTTCTTTATTAATATTCTAGCTATTAATAATATAATTCATTAAAAATTTCATGCAAGTGTGGCATTAATAAATAATTTTAAATACCTACTCTAACAATTATACATCTATATTGCTATTATAAAAGCCGCTTGAATTTTCTTCCATAGTAAATTTAGACCTTTCAATTTATTTTTGAAAAATTATTATATCCTTTCATTACATTTTTAAATTTTAAAAATATAAATTTTACTTATTCCAAATTATTATCGACATTAATTAATTATTTTAATTATATTATATTAATTACCATGGTTATAAATATTGACTATTTATTTCTTTAAATTTCAAAAAAAAAAAAAAAAAGGTTTATAAATTAGCTATCCTGAAATGATAGATAATTATTATAATTAATTGGTATTTATAACTATATTTATTATTTAATTAATGCCAATTGTTTGTATTAATTTATGGCAGGTTTATGAATATACTTCTCTCCAAGGAGCTTATGAAATCACTCACGTTAGTAGTAGCCTTTTTTCAAGAAATTTTTTATTTATTTATGTTAGTAGTAACATTAAGTTTAGGTTAAGTGAAATAATTAGGTTAAAATAATTATTAAAGTGACATTTTTTATTCTAACATATACGACTCAAATTTTTTTTTTTTTTTTTTTTTTTTTTTTTTTTTTTTTTTTTTTTTTTTTTTTATAGGAGACTCCTCCTACTTATCTATGGTTAATATAAAATTTAAGAACATGTATAAAGCATGCCATAAACTATTTTTAAATTTTAATCATTTATTTCTTATTTTTAAAATTTTATTCATATGTATCATGTGCACATATATTTATACTAGTAATCAATATGATTTGTTAAGTATATTTTTAGAGATATTTTTAAGAAGTTGTTTGGTTGATTGTAAATTAATACAATTTAAAAAGAATATGTGGTAAATGGAATGTAATCTTACAGAAATATTTTAGACTTGTTTGGATGAGTTTGGTTGTAGGCTAGAATATTTTCCGTGGTAAAGTAGGAAAATCTTTCGCCTTAGCATTGCACAAGTATCCAACTCACAAATAGAGAAAATAGAATCACCATAACTTTTTTATATGAAAACCCTAAAGGAAAACCATGGGGCCACGCCTAGTTGAAATGAAACAACTAGTGTATGAATATATTACAAATGATTGATTCGTCCTAGAACTTGAGGACGATTAAATTATAATATTCAACTATTGGGTTGAAATCTAGCGACAAACTGATATCTAAAGGAAATCCGACGAAGGTCGGTGGTCGGGCGGAAGTCCAATGAATGTTTGATGACGGTCGATGGCCAAGCGATTATCGAGAAGCCTGGTGGCAAGAGAACTCTAATTTCTCTTCTTTCTTCTATCTTCCTTGCTTTGCCCCCCTTTTGGTGAAGAATTATGGTCTATTTATAGTTTTCTGGGAGTGAAATGATTAGTAAATAGGGAGAAGATTAAGGATATGCGTGCATGGACTATTTCAAATGGATGATTAATATTAATTCTCTTGATCATGGGTCATTTATAAAGTATTTGAGTATTTTAATGATATCATAATTCAGCAATCTTGGGCTCATTGGATTCATTTCATCAAGCAGCTCGATTCGACTATAAGCATGTCACATTTGGAAACCATTTGGTTGTTAAATTTTTGGTTTGAACCTTCCTAATGCATTTTGAATCCTTGATTTGGACTCATTTAGGCTTGGATTTGGTAGAACTAGGTGTCGTTGGATCCATCATTTTAATATATTCAATTTTAGTATACGCTTACTAAAATCAGAGTTCAGATGGTCCCATATTTATTTTTAAAAATTTCCCTGTGCTATATGGTGGTATCTATAATTAAGCCTGAAACATTCAAGCTAATGGATGTTGATAGAAAAATTCTACCTCAAACCAAGTTAATTTCATCAAGAAATGCTTTGAAAATACAATCTTGGATATGCTAAACATCCTAAGAGGATGACTATCAATCTTTTCAAACAAGTTAACTTCATTAAAAGAATTGTAAAATTTTGGTGGACTTTTTATCTTTTTAATATATAAAGTTATGTAAGCAAAATTCTTTGATAACTTTTTATAATATCTTAAGAAGTTTCATTCAATACTTGAGGAGATATATTTCTTTTAATTAAATGAATACATTAAAATGTCAATGGAGAATAAAGGAAATAATAAAAATGATACATCATAAAAAAATATTACAAAATCTCAACATCATTATCATCGCTAGAAAAAATCTTCTTCAGTTCACTTTCAATGTCATCAATGCCCAAATCTGGAGTAGAATCTTTAGAGGCCTGGCTAGGAGTTTGACTTTCAACTTCAATCCCAGTCTTATGATGAACCAATTGAACATCATTCAGGAAATAGCGATTAAAGCCTTCTTTAGGACTCTGATGCTCTAGATCCTTAACTTCAACATCAAATAATTTTTCATATGCATCTTAACATGAATTTGGATCTCTCGGTGATATATATTGAAGAATTCTTAAATTCTTCTATGGCCTTTAATGATATAGCTTCAATGTAAAATAACGTTTTCTCCCATTTCCAAAGATGATATTGTAATTTCTTGTTATTTTTAAGAGAATATTTATTGGTTAGAAGAACATTCTTCTCCAAAGTATGGGTCTTCAAAGCTTCCTTCTATTAATTAATTTCTATGTGAGCCTTAATCAAAACATGACTGGAAAGATCAACTTCTCAATTTTGGAAAGAAAGAGAGGTGGATATCATAGCCAATTCAACTATACACTCTACCAATTGGCTCTCTAAGGATGATGTTTCTTTAGTATTTGCATCCCATCTTTGCTTTTATTCTCCTTATAAATATTTAACTTTTACAAATTGAGCATTCCAATCTTCCAATGTTAATTTGAATTGGGACTCCAAATTTGTTTATTGGATCAGCTGCAGCAAAATACAATTATGTTAGAAATTAAAAAGGAAAAGGGACATAGAAGAAAAAGAGTTAAGCCACTTACAAGTTCATTGGCATGACAGATGAGACATCATCAAATTTTCTCTTACACCATCCAGAGCATAAGTATATTTTTTTTAAGCATCCGTTAATCTACCACCTAAAGAAATACACAAAGGAATTAGTTGTTGATGAATAAATGTGGTATTATATCAAAGCACTAGAAAAGAGAAAATAAAAATATTATTGTCACCTAATGCATTCTCTGAATTCTTGGAAAATTTTCTCTCAAAGAATAAATTTGAGCTACTTTATTGATTGCTAGCATTAGAAGTATCTCCCATATTGATTTAAAAATTTTGGAAAAACCAACGATTGCTTTGATCGTTGCAAAAGACCTCCGAGCTACCAATCCAAGGAAAGACTGGCACAAGAGAGCAAACCTTTAATCACCGCCAATGATTTCTTTGATCACCATTTTTTTTTACATTTTAAGGTAAAAAACATGCAATAATAATAAAAAAAGAAAATAATTAAAACATAAATATATATTAAATATTTCCTGATGTTTCGGTAGATAATTGAAACATTTAACATTTCAAAAATTATGTTTAACATTTAAAAAGTATATATCTTTATAACATTAATATCATATATAAGAGGGAGCAAACAATATATATTGATATTTTAATTAATATATTTCAACTTGCATAATGTTATACAAACGTCATATAACATTATTCAATGGGAACAAGGTAACATTGACTATATTATACATTATTATGAAATAATGTATCAAGAAGTGAACTATTATGACAAGGGGATATATTTCAAATGTAAATTATGATGTAAAAATATTATAAAGCTAACAATTTATAATACTATATAAATTGTAATATACTATACAAGTTTATATACTATAAACCTATAATAATTTATTTAAATCTTGATTAACACATTTGTTAATCTTCGCACATTTTTATCAATTATTATATATGTAATTTGTTTTTAAATGACAATTTGTATGAATAGCGACTACATGATATAGACTGACAATTACAGTTGCTATATTTAATGTTACTATAATGACATATAGTAACATTATGCTAGATATTACTATATCATGGATAATTGAAGTTTACAACATGATTAAACATGTTATACAATGGCCCTTCCTCTATAATTTTATAAACATGTCACAACTTCATATCATTTATATATTCCAATATATGAATTATATGAATAACTTCATATAGGGTGTTTATCTACATCTATACAAGTATAATGTTTATATATGCAATAATTTAGCATAAGATATCATTGTGAATAAAATTATAACCACCGAACTAAGTTTATTAGTCATATAGCTCAACATGATAGGGCTATAATATTTGAATGGGTATAACGTTTATTATAACCTATACAATAACTAAGAGATGGAAACACTATTACAGCTTAAAGGTGGAGACATTTCCATAGATAACAAATTTAAAATATATTTACAGACTTCGTCAGATTTGATGTCCAAAAATAGGAGGGCAAATAACATGTCACTAAAAAAAAGCCTAGATCTAGCACAAATTTTTAGGCATATTCAAATTAAAAAATTTTAAAATTAAATTCAGAATTATCTGAACACCTATTTCAATAAACTTACATTCAAACTGAATGTCTCGAAGAGACAAACCTGATGACACCAAATTCATCACAATGTGTATATGTGTCTGTGTGTGTGTGTGTGTGTGTGTGTGTGTGTGTGTGTGTGTGTGAGTGTACGTATGTGTGTGCTTGCACGTGCACGTGCGCATGTGTGGGTGTGTCTGTGTGTGCGCGTGTGTGTGTGTGCATGTGCGTGTATGCGTGTGTGTGTGTGCATGGGCGTGCGTGTGTGGGTGTGTGTGCGCATATGTACGTGTGCGTGTGCGTGTGCATGTGTGTGTGTGTGTGTGTGTGTGTGTGTGTGTGTGTGTGTGTGCGTGTGGGTGTCTGGATGTGTGTGGGCGTGTGTGGGTGTATGGGTGTGTGTGAGTGTGTGGGCATGTGTGTATGTGTGCGTGTGCGTGTACGTGTATACATGTGTGCGTGTGTGCGTGCGTGTGTGTGTGTGTGCATATGGGCATGTGGATGTGTGTGGGCTTATGGGCGTGTGGGCATGCATGCACATGTGTGTGTGTGTGTGTGTGCGCGCGCGTGCATGTTAGTGCATGTGCATGCGTGCTTGCATTTGTGTGTGTGCATGTGTGGGTGTATGTCGGCGTGTTGAGAGGGCACAAAGAAAAGAAGGGATGGATTTTGGAGACCTCTTGTTGTCAACTACCGTCGGAGTTTTTCTCGATCACCAATTAAGTGCTTCCTGACCTCCACCTGAGTTCTTCTCGACCATCATTGGAGTTCTTCCCAACCATCGTCAAACTTTCGCCCATTCGTCGACCACCTCAAGATCTCTTTCGGACCACCGATCATCACCAAACTTATGCATGTTCGTCGATCACCTTCAAATCTCTTCTCGACCATTGACCATCAACAAATTTTGCTCATTCGTCTGCCATTCTTTCAAAAACATAAGCACCAGTTTTGTGTTTGGCAAAATCTTAGACATATTGTATTCTCTTTGTATTTGAGTTTGGGAATAGATCGATCTTTGTATTTCATTTGAACAATAGTGAAATCCTTTTAGCTGGGTGAGGCCCGTGGTCTTTTCCTTTTCTAAGATTTTCCATGTAAACCTTGGTGTCTCCTTGTCTTCTTTAGTTTCTATTTGTGTGCAGAATTTTGGTCCATATCTAGGACATAAAATCTTTGCACCCTATCGTCATGAATTTCTCAGCCTGTAATAATACATAACAACATACAATGAATACATAAACACATATATAACATAAGAATATACTTATAGAAAGGGTTGGGATTGAGTATAGTAATTTAGTATTTACAAGTGATTTTTGTATTAATAATAATGATAAAAGAATTCATGATTCATATATAGCATACACTAAATAAGACTTGATATTGTACTAATTTCCTTGATATTGAACTATCGTATTTACATTTCCAATATATGATAATGTTTATGGAGTTTAGTGTAATGATTTTTTAGCTTTCTTTATTTATTGATCAAATTTTTTCGTATCAATAATGACTAATCATTATTTATACTAATAGCTACTGATTTGTTATTGATATAGATGAGTATGCATATTGATTTTTGAGACCTTTTATTGAAAGCTTTGGTAGTTTTTACCTCTTGGGCTTTGTAAGCTTATTATATAGAGTTTATTGATTTTAGGTCATGGAAAAGGTCAGGAAACTGAGTGAGTGGATCAAAATTTTTAGATTGTTTTTTTCATTTTATTTTATTATTTTTTGGTCAGGAACCTCATGAGATAGATTAATATTGTAAGAGATCTCATGGCTATTGTAAATTAGATTTTGATACATAAAAATAATTAAAGATTTTGATGTATAAACTGCTTCTGTTGACTTTTCTTTTCATTAAGGGAAATTAGAAGCTCTGGTAGATTAATAAAAAAAATGAAATAGATAATTCTTCTAATTTAGGTATTGGGGCATCACAATATATACTCTATAGTAGCAAAAAATTATAGAAATATATTCACTATTTATTTTCTTGGGGAAGTATATTAGAAAGCTACTTGGGTCTAAATAGCCTAACCTCTTGTTGGTTGAGTATTTATTTAAAGTCGGTCATAGCCAACATTTGTTCTAATAAGCTTCAAACAAAGTTTGAATCATATTGATCAAAATAGAAGTGTACATTAGCTGGTTTGAATAAAAATTTTGAATCAAGCTCTGCGCATTTGGTTAATTTAGTTGGTTTGTAAAATGATGGTTTTTTTTTATAAAGTAATGGTTAGTTAAGTTTCAATTATTATGTTTTTTCCTAATTTACTAAATTAAAAAAAGTTAAATATAATGAATAAATAGCTAAATAATGAAAAATTTTAATTATTTCTCTAAATTTTGGCTTTACATATAATTTAGTTTGGTTCTACTGGTTTAATAAATTCATCAACCAATCCATGTGAACGTACCCAATGAATATCCTTTTATTAGGATTTAAAAATTTAGCTAAACCAAAATTGAACTAAATAAACTAGATTATATTGATTCTACTTATTATTTGGTCAACTCAATACTATCTAAAATGATCATATGTCCTAATTAGTTTAGCAAATTTATCAATCAATCCATCTAGATAAATTGAATGTACATTCTTAGTTCAAACGTTCTTTAAACTATATTCTAGCAAGGTTCAAATATGATTTGAACACAAATTTAAATAAATTTTGAGCAAGATTTGGGTATGATTTAAATTTGATTAAATCTTGGTCCAAATATAAGATTTGAACGTGAATTATAATACAACAAATTTTAAGATTTGATATTGTAGAGTGAGTGTAATCACAATAGTAATTTATAAGATATGATACAACAACCATTACACAAATAATGCATTCTAAGATATATAACATAATATATACATTCAGTTGTGCAATTCCAAAGTTATAATAAAACATCTTTAATGAACTATATGTAAATTTAGAAGTAATGTAAATTGAATTAATAAAAGAATAATTTAACACACCTATAATAGTTGTGTTTCTTAAAGATTTTGATAACACCTTAGAACTTAAATTTGGAAGAACAAGAATTATTTTTTATCTCATAATTAATTTATTAAAGCTTATAGTATTCTACTAGTACAAATAAAACAAGCGAAAGCTGCTATAAATCATTTTTCATTAACTTATAATTCTATATTCATTTCTTAAAATTTATGTACAATAACTAAGAATTCATTTTTAACACCAGAATATAATTAACTTTCTTGGTTATAAAAAAACAAAACAAAAAATATAAAAAAAACTAAACAAAACCTTGAAATCCTACTTAGCCTCACTCCATTAGGTCTTAACCCCTTCTTGAAAACATAAAAGAAACATGGTGAGTTGATATCTCAGTATATTACCAAAATCTACCTCTGTATTCAATACAAGATAATATAAGAACAATATACATGTAATCATTCCATCAATATCAATTTAAACATGTACTAATAATGTAACAATCCAAACTCTTAATTATTGAGATATTATCTACTTTGGCCTAAGGGCCTCACAGCTTTGTCCTGTTGGTATAACTTCCCAGTAGGTCACCCATTCCAGAATTGCTTCGGGATGAGCATGCTTAAATGCATATTTTCTTAGTAAAAATTTCAACCATTAACCAAAAGGTGCCTCAATGTTTAAGGGTTTGGCTTCTTTTTACTTAAGGGATTTCACAATCTCCCCTATTTAAGTAAAGGACATCCTTGTTAGCATTTGTATCCCAAAATCATCCACCAGGAAGATAGGATTATAGAGGTGGCCCCTACATGTTCAACTGGTGACTGCTATTATGTAGCACTTTGTCCTATTTAGGGTTCAAGATGTGGCTCCCATGGTGTATCACTTTGTTTTGTATGTCACTTCATTCCCATCTTCTGGTTATTGTGTTGCTCTAATACCATTTGTAACAGCACAAACTCTTAACTATCAAGATATTATCCTCTTTGGCCTAAGGGCCTCACGATTTTGTCTTGTTGGTGTAACTTCCCAGTAGGCTTTCAGGATTAACACGCTTAACTGTGGAGTTTCCTAATGAAATTCCAACCATTACATCAAAAGATGCCTCAATGTTTAAGAGTTTAACTTCTTTTTACTTAAGGAGTTTCACAAGTAAGAACAAGTAGTGGTCAATAATAATAATAATGTCATTTCATATGAGCAATGAAAATCAATATAAATAATGTAACTTATAATCAGTTATCAGGTATCAATAGCCATATAAAATATCAATTTATGAATATCTATATATTACACTTTATCTCAACCCATATGTCATTTCATATATAAATTAGTATACCTACAATTGTTGTATCCATGTCACACAGTATTAGTGCATGTATCTCATATTTTCTATCAAATGTAATGTATCATGTATACCATATGTTTCATATATATAGATGTCATTATATCAATATTATCAATCTTGTCATATTTCTATATATGTCATGTCATTTATATAATTTATCATATATGCTCATGTCATGTACATATGTAAGAAGGATAGGACATCTGGCTACCTATAATTTTTTTTTCCTATATCAAGTCCTACTTAAGACTAGACAGGAATCAATCTTTGTCATATCAATCATATTATTAAGAATCAATCTCATATTATATATCACAAGTCACATAGCTTTCATAGAAGAAGTCGACACTTCTTAATCGTCAATATATCATTTCATATCAGTCAGTTTTCTCATACCTTTCTTTTCATATCACTTAGGATTAAAATACAAATCCTATTTAAAAATTATCTCGTCAACCCACCTTTTGTACATGGTAACATCTCTCTAGTCAATCATTTTCATCCAGCATTTCTTATTTTTACACACATAACATATCATATATATCACAATAATAAATATTATGTACATATAGTGCAACAATCATTATACTCATCAATATGCATATATTATACCAAAATGCTTGTTAGATTAAATGAATAGTAAATTTATGCATATCATATATTTCATGTCAAAATGCCTTTTATTAATGCTTAATCATTTTAGTATTTGGTAGTATTCTATCCATTTTTAAAAAATAATATATATGAAAAAAAACTACTAAAATGTCTATATTGCATTTTTATCAGTTTCAGTAGAGAGAAAATATAAAAACCTAAAATCATTGAAAACATACGTAGGGTTAAGGTTACATTATGCAATCATAACACTTATTGCAATTGAAGCAACATACAAAAATGCAGTAAAGTGAGCTTTCTCTCTCCTCTCTCTTCCTTTTCCCCTTTCTCTTTCACGGCCAAGCAACGACAAAGAGAGGGGGAGAGTGGTGTCAGGTTTGCTTAGGGTATATTAAATAGGATAATGGATGTAGATATTAAAAGTAAATAAATAAATTTTTAGTCTTAGTATTTCAGCGCTCCAAATCTCAGTGCCACAATGCTCCCTTAAATTCTAGAAACCTGAGAGTTTGGCGACACTACGCCCCATAAGTCAGTTACGTGGTGCTCATAAAACCAAAATTTTCATATTAATTCATTTTAACATTATTGGTTATTTCTAGAAAGATGTTTAGAAAGCATTAAGAAAGCTGCTGCATTAGTCTGCTTGACCACTTAACTTGATAATATTTGGCTGATCTTTTGATCAATCCAACTACAAAACTTGAATGACGGGCAAACATTTTTAAGAGTCAAAGAAACCTAATTAAGAAACATGGTTTTTAGTATTTGGAATAATGGTCATAAATTTGAACATAATATTATTTTTTTCTTAAGTTAAATATTTTTACATCCATGCGTTTAATATGATTTGTTATTGAACAATTGCATACTTATAATTACTTTAATATCTTATTTTCTAAATATTTCAAATAAAATTTTATCCTTAAGAAAATTCATAATTGTAGGATTGAACATCTGTCTTAACAATTCTCTATACCAGACTGTTTAATTGTCATTGAAACAAAAGTTTGCGTCTAGCTTCTTGGATGGGATTCCTACACAATACTATAAAAAAAGTGCAAACCAACATATTTTAGATATTGCCTTGTTAGCAAAGAATTACAAATCTAATGCAAATAGACTATCCTTTGCACAAAAAGATGCATATCAAGTCTTCGGTCAGTTAGGCTTCATTTGAGACGACTTTTTAACTGTTTCTTAAAAAAAATTATAATACAAAAATTAAGATTTTCAAACTAAAAAATTGTGTAAAGAAGCAATAAAAAAGACTTCCCAAATGAAATCTTAGTGTTTGAATTATGCTACTATAACACTATTTCATTTCTCATTTGATAATGAGTTTTTACTGATAATTAATAGGAAATTTGTTACTCTTTTTTGTCTTTGTAGCATTCTGAAGCCTTTTGTTTATACATTACTTTGTTTGTTTGCACATTACTTTATTTTAGTTCAATAGATCACCTTATCCTCCTTTTTCAGGCTGTCAAAATGAAAATACTATCATCCTTTGACATACAATAACAACAACATTAAGCTTTTATCCCACTATGTGGGTTCAACCACATGAATCATTTTTCTCCATTGTGTCATGTTAAGAGTCAAATTCTCGTTTAAATCTACTAAATGTCATTTCTAATATTTTTTAACCAAGCTTTTTTAGGTCTACCCCTACCTTTCTTAACATACGTCAAATCTAATGCATCTACTCTCCTAACAGGGTCATCGGAATGCCTCCATTTTACATGACCAAATCATCTAAGGCAACTCTCTCTAATCTTATATATCACTAGAGCTACTCCAACCTTTTCATGGATATGATCGTTTCGTATCATATCTCTAAAAGTAAATCCACTCATCCACCTGAGCATCCTCATCTCATCAACGCATAACTTAATATTATGCTTCTCTTTCAATGGCCAACATTCTCCGCCCTAAAGTATTACAGGTCTCACCATCATCTTATAAAATTTTCCCTTAAATTTGAGTGGTACTTGTCTAACACACAACAAACATGAAGCATTCCTCCACTTTAACCATCCAGCTTGAATTCTACTAATAATATCCACATCTATTTTACCATCACTCTGAACAATAGGCCCAAGATATCTAACATGAGTACACTTATTAATGACTTGATCGCTGAAAGTCACAAACCCCCACTAGATCTATTACTACTAAAATTATACTTCATGTATTCAATTTTAAATCTATTGAAAGGAAAACTTTTAAACTCTAAGGTTGACCTCTATAATTCGAGTTTACCTTCAACTCCCTCTCTAGTCTTATCAACAAGAAAAATATCATCAACAAAATACATACACCAAGGTACATTCTCTTCCAAATGTCTAGTAAGAACATCCATAACTAAAGCAAAGAGATAAGGGCTTAAGGCTGATCTTTGATGTAATCCAATTGAAATAGGAAAATACTTGGTCAAACCACCTTGTGTTTGTACACAAGTAGTAGCTCATGCATACAGAACCCAAATAACTTGAATATAAGCATTATTAACCCCTTTTTTTTCTAGAACTCTTAATAGCAATTCTCTTGGAACTTTATCATATGCTTTCTCTAAATCAATAAATATCATATGTAATCCTCCTTATTCTCTCTAAACTTCTCCATCAATCCTCTCAATAAATGAATAGCTTCCCTAGTAAACCTACCTTGCATAAATCCAAATTGATTTTGAGAAACATTAGTATCATGTTGTAATCTATGATCCATAGCTCTCTCCCAAAGTTTTCTAGTAGGATACATCAATTTAATTCCTCTATTATTCGTACAATTTTATGCATCACCTTTATTCTTAAAAATAATAATCAAAACACTAAATCTCCACTCATCTGGTATATTTTTAGTCTTCAAAATAATATTAAAAAGTTTAGTAAGCCAATAAATTTCTTCATCTGCTAAGCATTTCCACGCCTCTATTGGAATATCATCAGGTCCAATAATTTTTCCACACTTTCTTTTTTTAAAGCTTCTTTAACTTCAATTTTACTAATCCGCCGATTAAAAAAAATATTTTCATTTAAAGTGCTAATGTTACTAAAGTCAATCATATTATCACAATCTTCATAGAAAATCTTAGCAAAATATCTGTTCCTCGGTTGTTGAATATCCTCTTCTAAAAAAACACTCTTTGATCTTCATCCTTAATGCACTTCACTTGAATTAAATCCTTACTACTATCTCTTTGTTTGGCTAACTTATACATATATCTTTCACCCCCTTTAGAATCTAATCTATTATATAAATCAATAAAAACTAAAATCTTTGAATTACATATTGCTTTCTTAGACACCTTACGAGCCTCTTTATATATTTCTCATTTTTTAGAATTTTTACATCTAAACCAATTATTATAACAAAGCTTCCTATTTTTTATCATTGTTTTGCACATTTGATTTCGCCATCAAGTATTTTTATTATTATGAAGTTTTCCTTCTAAAATTTCAAGTACATCATTTGTAATATTCTAAATATTACTAGCTACTTTTTTCAACATAACATTCGCTTCTTCATGCACATACAACATCTTAAGATCTTGAATCTTACTCTTAAAAATACTTTTGTTAATGTTCTTTAAATGCCCTTATCTAATCTTAGAATAATATTTAACTATATTTTTCATATGCCCTCATCTAATCAAATAATATTCTTCATCATAAAGTCCAAAACTAATAGGTAATGTTGAATATGTAAACTTTCACTTGAAATAACTTTACAATCTTTGCAATCTAAACGATATATTTTTCTTAAGAGAAAATAATCAATCCGAGTTTTGCTATATTCATTCTCATAAGTGATGAGATGTTCATCTATTTTCTTAAATAAGATATTAGCAATTACAAAATCAAAAGCTAGAGCAAAATTTAATATAGTCTTACCACCTTCATTTGTCGCTACACACTCATAGCCACCTTTAATACTATTAAAATCTTCTACCTCTCTACCAACATTTTCATTTAAATCTCTTCCAATAAAAACTTTTTTTTCAAGATATATCTTTTGAATTAATTTTTCTAAGTCATTCTAAAATTTTAAATTTTAAACACATATTCAAAATCTGTTTTAGGAGCATAAGAACTTAAAATATTAATAATCTTAACATCAATAATAATTTTCAAAGCTATAATTCAATCTTCAATTCTATCAATTTTTATAACATTAACCTTCAAACTCTTATCTTTAATCACACATGCACCATTTCTAACTTCTACCAGAATGCCAAAATTTAAATCCTAAACTATCAGTCTCTATAACCTTCTCTCTAAATCATTTAATTTCTTGAATGCATAAAATATTTATCTTCATATGAATCATACTATCAATTAATTTCATTATTGTTCCTGTAAAGAAACCTATATTCCAATATCCTATCCGAACTCTAGTTTCCTACCCTAGCTTCTTCGCTCACATCCGTCTATGATGTGAAAATCCTTGCCTATTTAACACTGTACCCGAACATCGATGCATCGACCCTTACACACTTCTTGCATTATTAATGTCTTACAGCACGCCGCTTCTAGGAAACGTCCTAGCACTAACACAATGAATTAAAAATTTTATGTCATGATAATCTGATAAATTTTATGTTGGCTATCATCTATCTAATACAACCATCCACTTTTCTCATCTAGGACTTGAAACTTGACAAAAACAGTTTTATCCTTTGACATAACTTAACAATAAATTTGTTTAAAAAAATCATTTTAGAAAAAATAAAGGTTTCCAAATAATATGATCTTCTATCTCAATATTAACCGAAATCACAGGACTAAAACCAAATTTATCCTGAAAGCAATATAAGACTTGTGTAACCAATTAAACAATGGATGACTGCTTACGCTAACTGCTAAAGTAAATATCATGTAACTTGTAAGTTGGAACTATTAGCACCCCCAGTAGATGGGCAAAGTAGCACTGATACACAACATTCATCATTAGTCTTAACAAACAAAGGCACCAGAACAAGTAACCATTATTGGCAAGACAAACGATCTGTATAACAACTCTCTCTCTCTCTCTCTCTCTCTCTCTCTCTCTCTCTCTCTCTCTCACACACACACACACACGCAAATACAAACACAAACACACAATATCAAGACATGTACACCTCAACACTTGCAGTCTTCCTTGTAAAGCAAGCAGGGCAAGCTTCCACCATTGCATCACAATCCCTGCACAAGCACAAGTGCCTGCAGGGTAGTAAAAGCATGCAGGATTCCCTCCCTTTACAACCTTTACATGCAATGGTCAGCGTGTGTTTCCGCCCATCCTTGAAAGAATTAGGGTAGAATGATGAAGCAGCATCGTCTACTTCACTCTCACCACATCCCTCCCTGCCCTGGTTAGCTGCCGCCGCTGCAGCAGCAGCACCTTGAGCAATCGTCTGTTGGAGGCTGGATCGCAAAGCATGCACAATTGACTCATTGTACTGTGCACGCTGCTGCCATGTCTGAGCCTCCGCAGCAGCCTGACGGATTTGATCGGCAAGCTCGTGATTCTTCCGGTTCATCGACTCAATCTCCAGGTCCTTGGCCCGGAGCTTTCGGGATAGTTCTTGGTCAATAATGTTAATGAAAGAAGCCACATGTCGCTGCTTCATCTCTCTCAAACCTTTTGCAAGTTGTTCCTCCTGCAGCAAATATATGGTTGAATCAGTCTAGAGGCTTGGGCGCTGAAGTTTGAATAAATGTGGCACATTGAATTAATAGGAAATTTGTTATGAAAATAAAGAAAAAAAAATAAAAACTCATCATAGTTTGCCATTTTTGACGTCATTGTCCCTGGTCACATGAAGACAAACTTCTACCTGGAATCTTAGATATCGGTTGAATTCTGCATTTTGAAGTTCGATCTCAGGGCCTAGGTTGTCAAAAACAGCAGGAGTGAAGGGGAGAGATGACATGCTCTCACTTGCTGTCGTGACTGAGGAATGCCGTTCCTCATCATCATAGGACAATCTCAGACCAGTGGAGACAGTATTCACATGGGGAATGCTTCTTGATCTATGAGTTTCATCCCGAAATAGATTATTAAAGGAGATCTGATTGTTCTGCGTTATTATGTCTACAGACTCTGGGCTTCTCTTGTTTCGTACGTTTAAAGCAGATGTGTCATTGTTTTCATTCACTTTAAGTTTTATCTGATCAGCATCACAAGCCGCAGAAACTGCAATCGAGATGCAAAATCAACAAGATTATCCAACATGCTGAAAAGCCAGTGAAAAAGAAGAATAGACAGAAATGCAGGACTCAGACAAATTCGCTTAAGCCTAACAAATTGTTCCACAAAACGCGATAGTTACTAATATTCTATGGGCCCAGTTGTTCAGGATATTAAAACTAAATTTCATAAGAGTAGAGAATCATTATTGAAATGAATAAAAGATTTAAATAGAAACAAATTATAAGTAAGATGTAACAACGCATCAAGCAAAGAAAGTACAGAAAAATGATGACCTAAAATGACGAAGGTTTCGTTTGTAGAAAATGAAGGTACAAACTTTCTCATGGAGTTGTATAAGCTACACTGCAAATATGTCAGAATGGTCAATTAAGCTATGGAGATGCACAAGGTTTAGGGCTTTCTACTACACAAATCAATATTTTGATCTGCCAGATTTTTGAAAAATCAAAGTAGAACAAAACTACCACTAAAAAAAATATCCTAAACTTTAATTGAACAATAGCACTTATGGCTCGGTAAGTAGGTAAATAAGACTAGTGGACACACTCAAAACCCGAAGGGACTATATAAATGTAACCACAAGTACCCCCAAACTAGTCATCATCTAATGTGGTCTTAACTTTGTATTATTTCATAATTCAGATTCGCAAAAAGCAGAACACAAGTAAAAAACCACTAAGGTGCTTAATTTAAGATGGCTTTTAGTAAAGCAAAATTTGGACAGTTGCGTGTAGAATCAAAATCAATATATTTAAGGGAGTTTTGGGAGGGTTTGTGGACCTTTAAGCCAATGCTCATTTCCAACTATACCCAACCAAATGATGGAAAAACCAAATTCTACTGTTTTTCAAAACATATTTAGAACTTCCCAACCAAATGAGGCCTAAGTACAAAATACAATTTAATAAAGAGCCTTCAAATAATAATATATTTATATTAAACCATAATTTCAACTCACTATAATTATGGGCATCTAATTAGCCTCGCCATTTCATTCCCTTTATTTTGAAACGGGCAGAGCCACACAATTATCTTCTATGAAGAAGCATAAACTTGCTAGATGAAGCTTAATTTCTAAAAAGTTTACAAAACTTGTTAGAACAAACCACTTATTTATTTTTAAGCGCTTATCAATAATGAATTTGATGAACACATAAAGAATAAAAAACAAAAAGATCAACACGCCAAAAACACAGATATTTGTGGTTTGGCTGTAACTCACATTCATAAGAAATCGGAGCCAAACGCCTATCACAAAGTCAAGCATGTGTACAAATAAATGTTGCCAAATAAATCAAGTAAACTTCTATTTTATTATTTGATTAAAAAATACATTGTACTTCAACAAAAAATGAGCCTTAATTGACAGTCGACCAAAGCTCATCATTGGCATGGCCAATATAAAGAGCTGTCATGGGGAAAAAAGAGGCTTATTAAGAAGCATGATAGTATTGCATTTAGGCTTAAATCAATAATTTAAGGAAATGGTTGTAGAATGGTAATGGTTGGCACTCATCTATTAAAAATAAGTTTGACTATTAGTATATCGCCCAACATTAATCTCTTTTTGGTCAACAATCCATAATAACTGGTACCAAAATGATGGCTCAACTAGTTTCAAGTAATTCATATAATTTGCAACACCCCTGAGTTTTGGTACAATGTACAATGGTTAAGCAACATTGAAGAGTATATGATTCACATGTTGATATGTATGTCGTTGAGCAAAGTTGTGAAAATCGGACCGGACAATGAATTGGATGAAAGAGAGGTTAATGATTTGATGGTTCAATTGGGGTTGATCCGCAGTTAAACCAAATGACATAATAAATACTAATTTTATTTAAATATAATATAATTGATATAATAATGATGCAATCAATTGAAATATATGACATAATATAAAATAAAAATAAATAATTATGAAATATAAAATATGAATAGTACATTCTGATGATGTAATAAATAGGTTTTTATATTAACTATCACACATGTGATTCATGTTCCTGAAGAATAAGCAATGAAATCACATGAAACCATTTATAAAAAGGATAACATCGAAGTATCGAACAATAACAAATTTTGACCAAGAAAAGAATGAGTAACATTACATCACACAAAATGGTAGTTGAATTTTTATAAGCAAATATATTAACTAATCAATTTTGAACATTAGCATTAGGGGTGTAAACGAGTCAAGTCAAGTCGAGTCGAGTTTTGGCACTATCGAGCTCAGCTCGTCGGTTAGAAAGCAAGCTCGAACTCGAGCTCGTTCCACTATAAATGAGCTCAAGCCGGCTCACGAGCCTCGGGTGGTAGCTTTCATTTTTTTTTTTTTTTGGCAAAAACTAACTACAACAGGTTTATTTTTAAAAACTATTGCATAGCTATATATATATATATATATATATATATATATATATATATATATATATATATATATTTATTGGAATTGTTGCACACATGCGCTGTAGCTACAGCTTTCCTACAGTAAATCAAGTTGACCCTGCCAGGTTTCTCTATACTAAAGCTTTCATAAAGCATCATTTAATAGCATAGCAGCATTCTTGAAAAAGGGAAAAAAATGTTTTTTTTTTTTTTTGAAATACTAACTATAGATTTTTTTAAAATTTAAATTTAATAAAAATATTAAATACTTTATTTCAAAAAATCCAAAAAATAATTCAAGCCGGCTCATGAGCCGAGCCAAATCGAACACGTTTACTAAACGAGGTCGAGTTCAAGCTCGAGCTCGACTCGTGTGCTCGATAAGCTCGGCTCGCTAGCCCATAAACGAGTCGATTTCGAGCCGGCTCGACTCACTTACAACCATAATTAGCATCCATCAATTTTTCAAAAAAAAAATCAAATTCAATTATAAAGGATGATAAATATCCCACTCAACAAGAACAATCATTATTACTTACGATGCCCTTCCAAGAAAGCATCCTTCTGCTTTTCCTTCCTCCCACAACCCTCCCAAGTAGATACACATTAAATGGTTTATAAAGTCCAACATCAATGACATAATTACTTATTCTTTTTTTCATATGAACATTAAAATGGCTCTAATTTGAAACTAGGGTATCTCATAACTTTTTGCCAAAACCAAATAAACCAATAAATGCACACTAATATGAATAAATGACTGTGGGCTCCGAAAATTCGGCCCCGGCCTCCGCCCGCTTTTCTTATTCGGCGAGGGAGTTTTAACGAACTAAGTTCCGGGGTAAATTTTGGAAGGCAGATGGGTTTGTAGATAAGACACTACCCAGAGATTTCGCCCTCATTTTGTGAGGACTTTATGATCTGAGTTCTGGTTTCCTATAGGCGCAAGCCCCTATAGTTAATTACCCCTCTCGATCACGAGAGAGAACTTTCGATTAAGGCTAGTCGTCAATCAGATACGTAGATAATACGTGTTATCTGGCATATAGTAGCAGCAATGGATTTAGATTTGGAAATTGGGTTTGGATTTGAGAATTTGGAGAGTTTGATATTTAAAATAGAAATTGCACCATCTGGCACTTAAAGCGGATGGTGGGGGAATGGATGATGGACCCGATCAAGATCCCATGGTTCCATCGTCCCGGGCCATCGTGGTCCCTGGTCTACTTAGTCAGAGGAGGTAGTCGACCCAACCTGACAGAAGGATCCTTGTCGGCAGCCATGGGTTGCTTCGTCCAAGGGGACCTTGTAGACCTGGGTGAATGTTTGTCTAAGGGGACAAATATGAATCCACCTTAACTAACAGAGGGCTTTGTGCCCTATCGATCATATCCTATTGATTCATATCTCAAGGATTTAACGCCATTAAGGAGCGTATTGGCTCTGGCCATAACCGCTATCTGTGATGCCATTTGGCGGCAAAACCACTCGGTTCAGAGGGCCCCGGGTCATAACCGTTTACCTGCAGTGCCATTTGGCGGCGAAACTGCCGGTTAGAGGACACGTACCACGTCCTTACTGGCAAGAGATTGTTTGAGAATGGATCCTAGTGATATTTTCGACTAGGCATTTCGCTCTTTGTGAGCTGAAGTAGTATTTCATATTTGTCCGCCTCGACAAACTTTTGCGGAGGGCGGATGATTTTTGCTTTAAGTGCGTTGATGGATTTATTTCATTTTTAAATATATTTTTGGGATTTTTGGGATTTTGAGATCTTTTGGATTTTTATGGGTATTTTGGGTGGAGCTTTGGATGGCATTGGAAATTATTTATGAATGGACCCCTCCGGTTGAGATAGACATTCAACACGGCCATCATCGGGGTGTTCGGGGGTCATTTCTTTTTATAGATTGAACCTTGTCAACTCTATTGGGCTGTCGATAGAGGATCGGGTTTCGTAGGCTTTATGCCCTTTAATAGTGAATTCTCATTGTTGTAGGCCTTGATGGCCTAATATGAATATTTTAAAGCAAATATATCGGTCGCCACAACTTTATATTTGCTTAATGGTTCGAACCCTGTCGACTTCTATTGACCCGTATAGAAGGATCGGTTTCGAACCTGAATTCACTTGTCAACCCGCGCAGCATCCCTAGACGTCACGTGTGTACCAATAACACGCTCGCCGGGGCCCATGCGGGTTTTATAATTGTTTTTACCCCTTTTAGTGTACCTATGTGTATACAATTTATAGTGCACATGCAGGGGTACTTTGAAAGTATTCGTAGTCGCCTTCTGTCCGCTTGCGTAGAAGTTGCGGATCCGGTGGCGTGGAGTTGTAGGTTGTAGACGCCTTCTGTCTGCTTATATTTGTGTTAAAGATCCGGTAGCGTGGCGTAGCATCTTCTGAATAGAATTGTTCGCTGCTTCGTACAGGTAGACTGTCGTGCACTATTTGTTGATTTTTGTAAACGGGTCATAGTGCACTAACTAATCTCCTGCCTTATGGTTGTAAGGACTTGCACTTGTTGAAGATCTTACATATTTGCTTGAGCATAGCACTTGTCGTATTCTTCATGCGTTGTGAGTTTTGATCTTTTCGGTACAACCACTATTGTTGCATGTAGGTAGGTAGATGTCTTCCTTCTCAGACTGAAATTAACTTCAGGATACTGCATTTACTGAAGTCCTTCTGCATCTACCCATAAGTGGCATTTTATACATACATCCATATTTGTAAAGAGAATGTATATATTGCAGATCTTTTGGTTGTTGTATATGAGTAGGAGTTGTACACCTTACAACTGTTCATTTATATAGTGCATTGACTTGGTGGGGATTGTCGTATCTACTACGAGCTCCTAGGAGTGTTTGTAGAAGAACCATTGCTCCTGCATCAAATCCACCTTTTCACCAATCTCAGGTGGTTTAATGGTCGCATTTATTGTGGTGACGGGTCTTCCACCATAAATTAACAGCCTTGCCCTCTTTAATTAGTATGCAGTCTTGTAAGGAGCATCATTTTTTGTGTGTTATACATCTCTATTATCTGACTGCCATTGAAGAGTTGTTGAATGAAGACAATGGCCCTTGTAATATCATTGAGCTTGTATTGTTGCTTATGAGTGAGCAATAATTTATTTATATTTGGGATTTTAATGAATGTCCTTCCTCCATTCATTGATCTCCACTATCATAATCAAATTTGATGAGTGATGTTAAGATAATTATACATCCATTTAAACTTGATTATCTAGTTGTGGTTCAGATCTGAGTTCATGTCCACTATACTTGATCCGAATCAAGTCCCGGTGTTTGGATTCTTCTGAAGTCTAACTCAAATTCTTGCTTGAGTTCAGATGTTTGAATCAAGGCCAATTTGAGCTCTTTTGTGTTCGTTTGGGTCTAAGTCCAGTTCATGTTCGATGTCCACAACTTTTGAGTTTAAAGTCAAAGTTCACCTGCATGTTCAAATTCAAGTTCTCTGTGGTCCAAGAATGATTCAAGTCCCCTGTTGTTCAATATGAGTTCTTGTTCTCAGATCCTTTAATGTTCAAGTGCTTACAAGTTCAATTTCAAATTTTCGTGGTCTTGTTCAAGTCTCAAATTCATCCTTGCAAGTTCAGGATTGATTTTAGTTCAATTTCATTTCATTGTTCATTTAAGTCCGGTCCCACAAGTCCACCGTTCACAAGCTGAGTCCAAGTTCGATCGTCCTTTGAGTTCAACCAAGTTCTAGCTCTTTGTTCTTGCATGTCATTCGAGTGCAATCAAGTCCAAGTGTAACATTTCGTTCACCCGAAATTTCGGTAGCCTCCCGGCGTCTCCCCCGTTTAGGGGAAAACTACGGAAAACTGGGCCTTTCCCACCACGCTAAGAAAAGCGTGTATGGTAGGTGCCCTCTTTCGAGGACACCGCGGCCGTGTATTTTTTGATCCCCCACCACGCTAAGAAAAGCGTGTATGGGTATTTTTTGTTTGTAGAAAAGTATTTTTTATCTTTTTTTTGAAAATATTTTGCAATAAAAAAAAACAATTATTTCCCCGCAAGCGGGTACTTATGGGTATCCCCGCTTCGTCGCGCGCATCGCACCGGGATCCCTTCCCACCACGCTAAGAAAAGCGTGTATAGGCGGGGTTTCCAAGGCGATACGAACTTCAAAGAAGGAATTATGTGATTACTCGCTTCGTCGCAAGCGTCGGGATGCACTCCCTCCCACCACGCTAAGAAAAGCGTGTATAGGTGGTCGTTTTGTCTCGCCGCATGCATCGAAACGAGTTTTCGGAGTTTTAGTGTTTAGGAGTTATACCTGCGCGGGGTCGACGGCGTTGGCTCGAGAATCGAGGCAAGAGCAAATAATCATAATTAATTATAGTTAATGATTAATAATTAATTATAATTAATAATGATTAATTATAATTAATAATAATTAATTAATAGTAATTAATTATGGAAGTATAATTAATTAATAAAAATTAATTAAAAAAAAAATCATTAATTATAAATAATTACTCATGGCTAATTAATTTATTATAATTAATAATTAATCACTACTAATTAATTAATTATTATTAATTGATTGTAATTATAATTAATCATTAATTAATTATAATTAACAATTATAACTAATCAATTTTTAATTATAATTAATAATTAATTAATAATAGTTAATTAATTACAAATAACTATTAATTATAAATATAAAACATGATTAATTATAATTAGTGAATCCTAATTATAATTAATAATGTTTAATAATAAAAAAAAACTCTCTCCCTCTCTCTCGGTTAGGCTCGGCGGGCTTACGGGATTTGGCCGAATGAAGCACAGGAAAGAGGGAAAGTTACCTTCACAACCCGCAAGCTCCTGCTGTTGCTTCTGAATCAAAATGTCGTAACTTCCTTTCCGACAGGAAGGAAAGTCGTCTAGGGTGCGAAGTCGAACAGCTAGGAAGGAGTCAAAGAAGCGACGGGAAGGGAGGAATTGGGATAGGTAAGAAATGAGCTCTCTCTCTCTCTCTCTCTCTCTCTCTCTCTCTCTCTCTCTCTCTAAGTCGGCGGGAGAGATGGGGTTCTGCGGCTACAGCAAGAGCTCGGTTAGAGGAGGCTTAGGGCAGAGGTGGTCGACTGTGGAGATGGGAGGGAGGTCGGGAGTGGTAGTGGAGTCGGCTCTGGTCGTGGAAACAGAGGGGAAGTCGAGAGCGAATGGAAGTAGCGAATGGGAGTGGTCGTTGAAGCAGAGATCTCGTCTCCTTCTTATAGGCGCAAACGGGAGTGGGATCGAGGTTATCGTCGCAGGATTCGCGCAGGATTTGTGCGAGGAGACGCGAATCAGCTCTGCCAGCGCCGAACAGCTGACATTTCAGCGGGTTTTGTGGGTTCGACAGTCCGAGGTGCTCAGCAGGATATCCGGGATTCGAGCAAGACTTCGACGATGTACGAGGTATGCGGTATTTCAGTGATTCGACGAGCTACGAGGTGAGCTGCTTTCTTTTTGTTCTTTACCCGTAGGTCAACAAATGCCCCCCAACAAATGTGGTACGCGTCTAGAGCGAATCACGTTTGTTGTACGCTGATTGACCCTGTGGATCTCTAGATGTTTACTCTAGATGTCACACAAGGGATTTCATTTAGTGGATCTCCAAAAGTTTATTTGGATGTCACACTACGGTATTCTTTTAGTGGATCTCCAAAATTCGCTTGGATGTCACACTAAAAATTCTCATTTAGTGGATCTCCAATAGCCTGATTGGATGTCACACTAAGATCTTCTTTCTCCATGGATCTCTTGGATCTATCAATAAATGGTTGAGATACTGATTTTTTTTTCGTCCTGTGCTTTGTGATCCGTACATTGATAGAGAATTGTCTGATTTGTCTTTACTGACTTGTCAAGTTATTTTTTGTACCTTCGGCCCTATGCTTTCTTGCTTTGGCGGGCTTGTTGAAGGTGTAGATGCCGGTGACCTAAACCCTTAGGTTTGTATTAGGTCGATGGCGAAAAGTCATCGGTCCAGAGCTTTGTGCATAACGGACTTGTTGATGACGGAATCCACTTAGTTCAGCCTTGAGCTTTGTGTGAACTTTGGGATAGTTTTCTTCGGTCCTTTGCTTTGTGCTTTGATGGACTTATTGAAGAAAAATTCCTTCGATCCTCGCTTTGTGCTTTACGGATTTGTTGAAGGATTTGCAGGTTCCGGATTCAGTTGATACTACCGAACGTAGGTAGTATCTTGATCCTTAACCACTTGAGAAGACTTTAATCTGAATCACTTGAGTTCGTCAGATCGGGAGAGCTAGAATTTGATAGCTCTTTGTCCTCTGGTTGCTGAGATGGGGGTTCCTCTACTGCAGCCTTTCTTATGGCTTGTTGAGTAGACGGAGCTGCCAGCGATCCGGTCATATTTGGGCTTGTTGGATCCGACCTCTTACACCCATTCAGGCTTCAGACTTGAGCAATGGAAATTGCGCTTCCCAATGCTGATTTTGCTGAAGTTGGTAGATTTGGAGTCATCCTTTGTGGTTGCAAATTTTAGAGCCTACGAACATTAGGTGGTTGTTCGAGACTTATCCTTCCACTAGAACTTTGATTCTCCAGTCATTTGGGAGAATTTTGTAGACTACAACCACTTGAACTTGTTGAGCCAAATTTGCCTTCGTGCTTCCTACAGTCCCTACTGACGGGTTGACGAAGTGGGGGTTCCGCTACTACGGCCTTTCTTATGGCTTGTTGAGTAGACGGAGCTGCCAGCGATCCGGCCATATTTGGGCGTGTTGGATCCGACCTTTTACACCCATTCGAACCTTAAGCTTCAGGCTGTCGAAAGACTTCAAGCTTCTTTGGCTCAATTTTGTAGGAGTGTGTAGCCACAAAAGTCACTTTCTTGACCTTTGAGTCTTGGTTTGTTGTAGATGGTGTTGTCTCTAACTCTTGAAAGACCACCTGCATATACTTTGGAAAACAAATATTTGTATTCTTTAGCACAAAAGAATATTTGGATTGATAATTTTAAATATTTATTCGGGGATCTCGGCACGCAGCGCGATGTCGACCCGAATAAATATTTAAAATGCCCCCTGTCTCGCAGGGACATTTTAGAATGAAATAAATTTGGAATATAAGATTTTAAATATTCATTTGGGGATCTCGGCGTACAGCACGATGTCGACCCAAATGAATATTTAAAATGCCCCCTGTCTCGCAGGGACATTTTGGATAGACTTTATATCTTTGAGATTTTAAATATTTATTTGGGGATCTCGGCACGCAGCGCGATGTCGACCCAAATAAATATTTAAAATGCCCTCAGTCTGATGGGGGATTTTGAAATGCGTTCTTGCTATACAAGAGAATTTCAAAATATGAGCAATCATGCATTAATAAATATGCATATAAAATTTTGATCATCACAAAAATACATTAGACATAATATTTTATGCATGATACTTCTTTAAATGTCGACCGTTAATAGGCGGCATGGGTCTCTGACCGTTCAGATCGATCAACTGATATGCTCCTCCTTGGTACACCTTCTCGATGACAAAGGGACCTTCCCAATTGGATACGAATTTGCCACCAATTTTTCGGTGTGGAATGATTGGTCTTCTCAGCACCAGGACCAATTCCCCTTCTTGAAATGATCGAGGACGCACCATTCGATCAAAGGACTTTGTCATTCTTCCTCGATAGATTTCCAGGTTTTGTTGAGCTTGTAGCCTGAGTTCATCAAGTGCGTCGAGCTCTTCCATTCTGAGACGGACATTTTGCTCTTGAGTAAGATCATTTTGGATTGCTACCCGGAGTGACGGTAGTTCAATCTCCAACGGTAATACGGCTTCAACACCGAACACTAGAGAATACGGAGTGGCTTTGGTTGGAGTTTTGTAGGTTGTACGATAGGCCCATAGAGCTTCTGCCATCTTCGTATGCCATTCTCTTTTATTCTTGGTAAGGATCTTCTTCAACAATTTCACCAGCGTCTTGTTGAAGGCTTCCGCCAATCCATTTGCCCTTGGATTGTATATGGATGAATATCGCCAATCGATTTTGTGCCGATCAACGAACTTGTAAATTTTTGTACTCTTAAATGCAGTACCATTGTCTGAGATTATGCGGCGTGGCACACCAAATCTGTAGACGACATTGTGGGTAAAGAAATTGATCACATGCTCCGATGTGACCTCTCTGAATGGAGCTGCTTCTGCCCACTTGGAAAAGTAATCTGTCACTGCCAGAATGAAACGGTGTCCCGATGATGACGGCGGATCTATTGGCCCGATAATGTCAGTGCCCCAACATTCAAATGGCCAAGATGCTATTGTTGGGAGCAGTGGATTTGGCGGTTGATGTATAACATCACCGTGGATTTGACACTCGTGGCACCTCTTAGCGTGATCGATACAATCTTTGACCATGGTCGGCCAATAATATCCCATCCTCTTGATTTTAGCGGACATTTTAGGACCTGACTGATGTGCTCCACAAAGCCCTTCGTGGACTTCTGATACCACTTTATCAGCTTTCTTGGTCTCTAGGCACCTTAGCCACATTTGATCAAAAGCTCGCCTGTATAGCGTATCATGGACAAATGCGTATCGCAATGCCCTTTTTCTAATTTGTGCGGCCATAGACTTTTCTGTCGGGAGTTTGTTTTCCTTGAAGTAGTCAATGAATGGCTGTCTCCAATCATTTTCGACTTCAATATCTAAACAATGCCACCACGATTCTGAAGCTTGACTAGCTTTGTCTCTTGGCCGTATGATATCCTTCCGGATAATTTTCCATAATGATCTGATGGAGAGGTTGAGGGTCAACTGGATTTTCATCCTGCTGACTTGAATCTGAAATTCCTTCTGCCCTCGGGAATTGTAATAGAGCGAGCTCCAAGACCCTACGAGTGTAAACTCCAATGAATATAGGCTTCTCCTCGTTGATGTTCGCCATTTCTTTGGCTAATTTGGCCAGACAATCTGCTTTAGCATTCTGTCCTCGAGGAACTCGAGCCATTTTGACATTTGGTACTTGCTTCAGAAGCTCGAGGGCTCGCCGATGGTAATGGGCCAATTCGACTTTGCCAACCTTATAAATGCCGATGACCTGATTTATTATAAGCTGAGAATCACCAAAGATTTGGAGATGTTGGATTCTGACATCGATCGCAATCTCCAACCCTGCTAATAGAGCTTCGTACTCGGCTTCATTGTTGGTTCGAGGTTCAGTCAAACTGAATGAGAACCTCATTATGCCTCCCTCTGGTGCCACGAAAATGAGACTGATGCCGGCTCGGGCTCTTGCAATATTTGGAGGTCGGACAGGTCTGATAGATGATGCCCCATCGAAGTACATCTCCCAGAACGGTAGCTTTTCATCTTCCTCGACATGCATTATTTGTTCATCGGGCAAATCATCATTTAGTGGAGAATTGGCAGGGATTGGGTGTGCAGCAAGAAAATCTGCCAAGGCCTGTCCTTTCACCGCCTTCTGTGGCATGTATATGATTTCAAACTGCAATAACAATACTGCCCACCTAGCTAGACGACCTGTCAACGCTGGTCTTGTCATCAAGAACTTCAGCGGATCGATCTTAGATATCAGTGTGATTTTATGGGATAGCATATAGTGGCGGAGTTTCTGAACTGCAAAAATCAGTGCCAGGCAATGCTTTTCGATTGGGGAATAACGGCTTTCTGCTCCAATCAACCTTCGACTGATGTAGTAGAGCGCATTTTCTTTGTCTTCTTCATTATTCTGGGCCAATAGTGCTCCGAGGGATTCTTCTAGTGCAGCCGTGTACAGTATGAGAGGCTTCCCTGGAATTGGCGCTGCTAGAATGGGAGGATTTAACAAGTATTTCTTGATGCTATCAAACGCCTCCTGACATTCTGCATCCCATTTGAAACGGACATCTTTCTTCATTAGCTTTGAAAAGGGCTGACATCTTCCCGATAGATTTGATATAAATCTCCGAATGAAAGCCAGTTGTCCTTGCAGTGAGCGAAGCTGTCGAAGGTTCTTTGGAGGTGGCATCTCCATGATTGCCTTGATCTTATTGGGGTCAACTTCGATACCTCGATGACGAACAACATACCCCAGGAATTTGCCAGAGGAAACCCCAAAAGCACATTTGAGAGGATTCATCTTCAAATCAAACTTTCTGATTCTCTCAAATACGATTCTGAGATCTTTTAAGTGATCATTTCGGCCAAGGCTTTTAACAACAATGTCATCTACATAACACTCGACCTTCTGATGTATCAAATCATCAAATATGTGAGTCATCACCCGTTGGTAGGTGGCACCAGCGTTCTTCAGGCCAAAGGGCATGACTGTGTAACAGAAAATCCCGATGGGTGTCCTAAATGATGTATGCTTCTCATCTTCTGGCGCCATCTTGATTTGATTGTATCCTGACGATCCATCCATGAAGGAGAACATGTCGTAGTTGGACGTATTGTCCACTAGGAGTTCAGATACAGGGAGTGGAAAATCATCTTTTGGGCACGCCTTGTTGAGATCCCTAAAGTCAATACAGACACGAATCTGTCCATTCTTCTTCTTTACTGGGACAATATTGGCAATCCAATCGGCATACTTTTCTTCTCGGATGAAGCCTGCCTCTATTAATTTCTTTGTTTCAGCGATCACTTGTTCTTCAATCTCCAATCTCATTCTCCTTGGAGCTTGCTTGACGGGTGCTACATCCGGTTTGATTGCTAATCTGTGAACTGCTACGTCAGGGGATAAGCCGGGCATCTCAGCATATGTCCAGGCAAAGCAGTCCCTGAATTCACAGAGAAGCTCTTTTATTTCTTCTATTTGTTCTTCGGGTAGCAGAGAACTAATGAAGGTCGGGCGAGGGTCTTCCTCAGTCCTCAAGTTGACTTCTTTTAGTTCATCCATAGTGGCTGCCTGTCCACCATCTTCAAGCTCTTCTGGTGCAGGCTCGGCTTCTACGGGCTGTTCATCATAATCATCAGCCTCGTATGTCTCTTCAGCATCACCATCTTCGGATTCAATTTCCACGCATGTGATGGCACGACAAATCTCTTTCCAAAGAAATTTTCTTTTGATGAATCCAATACCTTTATATGCGTCTGTATCCTTCTGCTGTAACGGACGCGGACTCCTTCCATACCAGAGGCCCAAACTTGTACGAAGTTGTCTCTTGGTAGTAGGAATATTGACTTGCTTTCGTAGCATTCTCTGAATATTTTTGGTATTGAACCTAGGTAGCCTCGTAGGAAATAACTCTTCAGAATCGAGGATCATGCAATCCCAATCATGATTCTCCTCTTCACGAACTCCCGTAGAATATAACACATTCTTTGGAATAGTCCCATTTTTACGGGGAGGCAGATAGAGAGTGGCGAGTTCTTCAACTTTATGCACCTCGCGCGGAATAATTTCTTTAAAATGTTGTAAAGGAACACGCGTGACTACGAGTACACTATCTGAAATTGATAGGCTGTCAATTCTTCTAGAGAACACATTCTGCACCGTGTTCATATAAATGGAGTCGTAGTCATAATCATCATTTGAAAATTCGACCTGCCTGCTCCATTCATCCGTTGACTGGCACACTTTCCGAGATTTAGCAGGAGTAACATCATCTTCATCTGTGTCACTTCCCAGATGAGGTACATGCTTCTTTTCCTTTGGAATGGTCGGCGCTTTGGGAAGAGTCGGCACTGCCTTCTTTCTCCCCACCTGCTTTTTGTCACCTTCTCGTTCAGATCGCTTTGCAGCCTTTGAATTTGATGCTCTAACTTCGAGGGAGCTCGAAGACTTTTGCTTCTTTGGCATGAAGTACCGTGCATCTTCATAAACAGTGGCTTCATGAACTGTGAAGGGCTGAATGTCACCAGAGATCCTGAATTCCTCTCCATCTTTGAGATATTTCATACACTGGTGTAATGTTGACGGGACAATGTCATATTCATGCAACCAGGGACGACCTAGTAGCGCCTTGAATGAAGTATCCGCATCAATCACATGGAATTTAGCTTCTGTATGGAGCTCTCCAAATACAAGAGGGAGCATGAATGATCCAAGGGTTTTCTGCCCTTTCTCGTTGAAACCATGCACCATCAGTTTATCTGGCCCGAGGTGTTCCACATCAAGGCAGAGGGATCTCAGTGCTTTCAAGCTTATCAGATTCACGGAGGATCCAGGATCGATTAAGATTCGACTGATGATCAGCTTATCGCTCTCTGCAGTAACATACAGAGGGCGATTATGGTCTGGAGTTCCGAGCATCATGTCCTCTTCGGAGAAAGTAATGAATGGCTCATTACGAGCTTGTAGAACCTCAGTCAAATTACGTTCAGCAAAATACGTCTCGTATCTTTCGGGATCTTTGAGAGCCTGAATCAGAGTCTCCCGAAGGTCTTTAGACATCACCAAAGCATCGTATATACTGAGCTGTGCTGGAATTTTTCTTAGATGGGATAAGATATTATAATCTATCCCATTTGTTGGAGTCTTATTTTTCTTAGGATCTTCAGAGATAATATCATCGTTGACAACTATTTCTTTTTCTTTATCTTTATTAGAGACCCCTTTCTTCGGTGGAGGCGGTAGTATCTTGCCGCTTCTTAACTGCACTTGAGCAATCTCCTCCGGTCCAGAGTCATCTGATGGAGCATTTTCTTCAGAATCAGCCATTATCGCATCTAGGGACTCGTTTGTTGATTCAGAATCACCACCCAAGTTTACATGTCCCATCCGAGACGCTATGCCAGGGTCTGATTCGTCTTCCTCTGGAAAATACAAATCCTCCTCCGAACTGTAATCCATTGGCAAGACCATCATACAGGATTCAGAGGGTACTTCTTCCGTACATTCTTCTTCTGTCGAGGTATTCGGCGCCACTGAGATGACCCAACATACTTCTTTTGGAAGAGAATCTTCATCTCTTTCTTCAGCTTTATCTATTTTAAGCTCCGACATGAAGTCAGCAAGCTTGATAGGTCGCCTCACAGTCTGGTAGTACTCATCCAAACTGTTGATAACTCTCTGAGTTACAGTCATTTTCTCCTTGGGCTTCTTCAATTTAGTCTTCTTCTTGGATGATTTCTTCTTTCCAGACTTTGAAGTGCTAGCTTGGTTGGAAAACTGTTTTGAAGTAGAAGGTCGTATCACCGGCAGTGCCTTCAAATCTATCATTGGCTCAATAGGAGACTTCCACTTTATACATGAAACTCCTTCAAGCTGCTTCAACATTTTCACAGTTTTCTTAGAGACCGCAGTCTCCCACTGTTCTTTTTGAATTGGCTTCTTTTCATTTCTTCTTTCTTCAACCAGGGGTACGGAAGAGGACGTGACTACCCGAGCTGATTCCTTTTTAGGGTGAGACAATACATTGTCGGACAATGTAATCTCTCCCTTCTGATATTTTCTTTCAAGCCAATCCTTGAAGATGTAGCAATCTTCAATAGGATGGCTAAGCACCCGATGATATGGGCAATAATTTGGGTCACCAGTGTGCTTCGACTCTTCGGGTCTCTTGCATTCAGGCAGTTCTAGACCCGATTTCAACACTTGTCGAAATAATTTGGCGACACTCTCCCTTTTGAATGAATATTCTTTATTCATTTTATCTTTGAGGGATTGGAACGTTCTATCACCAGTTCCTATTGCTTGTCTCTGGCCTCCAGCTTGATAAGTCCGTGGCTTATCATTTCCCCCTAGTATTAACTTTGGCTGGGGGTTGGGGTTGTAGGCCTGTTTGGGCTTTTCTTGATATTGCATCGGCTGCTTGCCCTTGTCTACATTATAAATCACCTGCTTTTCTCTATCAGCTCTGGAGAAGAATGTAGAGTCGGCATCACCCCTTCTAGCACCTGGGGCCTTAGCCTTCTTGGGCTTATCAGAGTGATTTTCTGACCTGGACAAATTCAATTTCTCAAATTTGGCCACTCTATCGAGCAAGTCTTGAAATGTGTTGATTGTAGCCATGCACAGGAAGGGTTGCATCTTGTCATCAATGTTGCCCATTAACAACTGTACGGCATGCTCTTCTTCTAACTGCTGCTCACATTTCATGCTCAAATTTCGCCAGCGAGTGATATATTTAGTCACTGATTCTTCTCTTTTTCTCTTATCCAGAGCGAGATCAGCAATCGTGATCTTCTCAGTTGCACTAGCAAACCTCTTCACGAACATATTTTCCAATTCTGCGAAAGTCTTCACAGAATCATTCGGCAGTTCAGCATACCATTCGAAAGCAATTGTTGTCAAACTGCTGACGAATTGTCGGAAGAGTAGGGCGTCATTTTCTCCTGTGTTCCCACAAGTGGCTTTAAACTGTGCCAGATGCTGTCTGGGGTTGTTATTACCATTGAAAGTGTTGAACTTTGGAACCGAATACCCTTTCGGGTATGGTACTTGGTCGTATTCAGCAGGATACGGACGACCTTTGCCCACTAGTTTCTCTGCCTGATCAACAGCTATGATAGCCTTGATCCTTTCTGTGATAATCCCTTCCAATTGTGCAGCGGTCACAGGTTCAGAAGTACTTGCAACATTTTGTGGAGTGGGCTGACGGATCACATTATGAGCCTCGTGACCATCTTCAGGAGTGCCCCGTACTCCTGAGACTTGAGGCATTTGAAAGTTTGGAGGATCCGGAGGAGGATTGGGCATGGCACCAACAGCAACAGTTCTCTGCATCATTTGCATCATTGCCCCCATCTGAGCCATCATCTCAGTCATTTTCTCATTTAACTGAGAGATTTCTCTATATTTGGCTCTCATCTGTCGCTTCATATGTCTCTGCATGTCTGCAAGCGTGATATTCTCATCAGCGAAGGGATTCTCCTCGGCTTCTTCTCCTTCTTCTTCTGCTTGGGAGTGACCACCTCTGCCAGTGGTGGACCCAGCTTCACGACGACGGTGATAAACTCGCCTAATCGGGGGTTGTTGATCGTCTTCATCTTCACCCTCATCATAATAGGTTTCCTCATTAACATTGGTGTGTCTCACCATATAGACAACTTCCATGTCCAAAGTATTATTTGTTTCTTGAATTTCTTCTTCTAAATTTTCATCTAGAAATTCATCAATGTTTTCTTCCCCTTCGAGGTATTCTTGTATGTTTTCGTCATCTTCAAGGAATTTCTCTTCTTCAATGTTTTCTACCCCTTCCATATTTTCTTCTTTTTCTAGTATTCGGATCTCCGAGCGGCGCCGCCACTGGATTTCCGGTTCTTGGTTAGGTATGTGGACTTCTTCAACCAGTGGACTGCGGTCGAAGTTAGTCTCTTTCTTTGGAGGGGATGGAGGGCGACGGGATCCCCTGGAGGATTCTCCAAGGTGTCTACCGTTTGGAGGAGTGTCATTATGGGTCCTTTTAGGGGCCCATTTTTGATGTTGTTCGTAGATTTGGGCGGATCTCCGGGAAGCCTTACCAGATGTCACGCCCAGTTCAGTTCCTCTTTCTCTTCTTTCTTTTTCATTTCCTCGAGGCTTTGGCCTCCAGACTTGTTTTCCTTTCCACCGGGACCTTTCAGTGGTGGATCCCTGAACATATGGTTCAGGTGTCACACCCCGATGTTCACCGCGTGAGACATATCTTCTTTCTCTTCTTTCCGTCATAGCAGATAGACGTTCTCTTGGCGGAGTTCTTCTAGCCTCAATCACCAAAGGTCGTTGGAGCTTCTTCTTTTTCAGACCTTTCTCCTTTACAGTCTTCAGGACCCGATAGACCCGGGCTGAGAGAGTTTCAGGTTCCTTTCTCTTTGGAGGAGCTGGGACCTCTTGTCGTTGCTCCCAGAAAGACTTCTTCAACTCACCAGTGGAGCTATTCCTTTTCACCCATTTTAAATCAGAAAATTTGTTCCGGGTAGGAACATTGGCTTCAAGCACTTGGGCCGGCAGATTTGATGGGTGGATTGGGAGTTGTTGTTGCTGAGCTCGGAGTTCAGCATTCATCTTTCTCCTTTGTCTTCTTGTAAGCCTACCTCCGGATGGGGAGGCTTCAGCATTATACTCTCCAGGCGCAGATAACCTGGTTGACAGAGTGGTGGTGTTTGCAGTCACCACAGAGATTCTTCTGCCAGCCACAATCCTCTTGGTTGATGGGATTTCAGGCTGTGACAGCCTCTCGAACACAGAAATCCTCCCACGAGGAGTTTCAGCAGTAGGTCGTTGTACTGGCAGATGTACACGTCGGATAGGAGCATTATCAGCATTGAGTCTTCTGACAGACTTCTCAATATTCCTACCATTCGCAGGAATGGCGGCACTCCTTGCAGCAATCGCCGGGAAGTCAACGCTACCAAACTGGATGGTAGCTCCGGCACTTCCAGTCTCAATAACAGCATTCGCCAGCTGAATCCTGGCTCCTTGTCCCAGTTGGACAGTCATCGGTGTGTTCTGTAGATCCATCTTCATAAATGAAAGGCAAGGGTTAGTAATCAGAATCTGATACATCACCCCGCACTTTCAAAATGCAGAGACTTGCACAGAACACTAAAACAAAAATAGACCAACAATGATTAGCATAAGCAAGCAATAAAAATAAATTTAAAACACTGCTGAATGCCAAATGAATTTGTCAAATGATCACTTTTAGAAAATTCAAAGTTTTGAACTTGTTAAAGGATCATTTTGATAGACTCAAAAATTTTGAGTATGATTTGAAATAATTGCTACTATAACATTGAGACGACTAGCCAAAGATGGAAAGAGAGACCAATCCCCAGCGGAGTCGCCAGAAATTTGTGGGCTCCGAAAATTCGGCCCCGGCCTCCGCCCGCTTTTCTTATTCGGCGAGGGAGTTTTAACGAACTAAGTTCCAGGGTAAATTTTGGAAGGCAGATGGGTTTGTAGATAAGACACTACCAGAAGATTTCGCCCTCATTTTGTGAGGACTTTATGATCTGAGTTCTGGTTTCCTATAGGCGCAAGCCCCTATAGTTAATTACCCCTCTCGATCACGAGAGAGAACTTTCGATTAAGGCTAGTCGTCAATCAGATACGTAGAGAATACGTGTTATCTGGCATATAGTAGCAGCAATGGATTTAGATTTGGAAATTGGGTTTGGATTTGAGAATTTGGAGAGTTTGATATTTAAAATAGAAATTGCACCATCTGGCACTTAAAGCGGATGGTGGGGGAATGGATGATGGACCCGATCAAGATCCCATGGTTCCATCGTCCCGGGCCATCGTGGTCCCTGGTCTACTTAGTCAGAGGAGGTAGTCGACCCAACCTGACAGAAGGATCCTTGTCGGCAGCCATGGGTTGCTTCGTCCAAGGGGACCTTGTAGACCTGGGGTGAATGTTTGTCTAAGGGGACAAATATGAATCCACCTTAGCTAACAGAGGGCTTTGTGCCCTATCGATCATATCCTATTGATTTATATCTCAAGGATTTAATGCCATTAAGGAGCGTATTGGCTCTGGCCATAACCGCTATCTGTGGTGCCATTTGGCGGCAAAACCACTCGGTTCAGAGGGCCCCGGGTCATAACCGTTTACCTGCAGTGCCATTTGGCGGCGAAACTGCCGGTTAGAGGACACGTACCACGTCCTTACTGGCAAGAGATTGTTTGAGAATGGATCCTAGTGATATTTTCGACTAGGCATTTCGCTCTTTGTGAGCTGAAGTAATATTTCATATTTGTCCGCCTCGACAAACTTTTGCGGAGGGCGGATGATTTTTGCTTTAAGTGCGTTGATGGATTTATTTCATTTTTAAATATATTTTTGGGATTTTTGGGATTTTGAGATCTTTTGGATTTTTATGGGTATTTTGGGTGGAGCTTTGGATGGCATTGGAAATTATTTATGAATGGACCCCTCCGGTTGAGATAGACATTCAACACGGCCATCATCGGGGTGTTCGGGGGTCATTTCTTTTTATAGATTGAACCTTGTCAACTCTATTGGGCTGTCGATAGAGGATCGGGTTTCGTAGGCTTTATGCCCTTTAATAGTGAATTCTCATTGTTGTAGGCCTTGATGGCCTAATATGAATATTTTAAAGCAAATATATCGGTCGCCACAACTTTATATTTGCTTAATGGTTCGAACCCTGTCGACTTCTATTGACCCGTATAGAAGGATCGGTTTCGAACCTGAATTCACTTGTCAACCCGCGCAGCATCCCTAGACGTCACGTGTGTACCAATAACACGCTCGCCGGGGCCCATGCGGGTTTTATAATTGTTTTTACCCCTTTTAGTGTATATATGTGTATACAATTTATAGTGCACGTGCAGGGGTACTTTGAAAGTATTCGTAGTCGCCTTCTGTCCGCTTGCGTAGAAGTTGCGGATCCGGTGGCGTGGAGTTGTAGGTTGTAGACGCCTTCTGTCTGCTTATATTTGTGTTGCAGATCCGGTAGCGTGGCGTAGCAGCTTCTGAATAGAATTGTTCGCTGCTTCGTACAGGTAGACTGTCATGCACTATTTGTTGATTTTTGTAGATGGGTCATAGTGCACTAACTAATCTCCTGCCTTATGGTTGTAAGGACTTGCACTTGTTGAAGATCTTACATATTTGCTTGAGCATAGCACTTGTCGTATTCTTCATGCGTTGTGAGTTTTGATCTTTTCGGTACAACCACTATTGTTGCATGTAGGTAGGTAGATGTCTTCCTTCTCAGACTGAAATTAACTTCAGGATACTGCATTTACTGAAGTCCTTCTGCATCTACCCATAAGTGGCATTTTATACATACATCCATATTTGTAAAGAGAATGTATATATTGCAGATCTTTTGGTTGTTGTATATGAGTAGGAGTTGTACACCTTACAACTGTTCATTTATATAGTGCATTGACTTGGTGGGGATTGTCGTATCTACTACGAGCTCCTAGGAGTGTTTGTAGAAGAACCATTGCTCCTGCATCAAATCCACCTTTTCACCAATCTCAGGTGGTTTAATGGTCGCATTTATTGTGGTGACGGGTCTTCCACCATAAATTAACAGCCTTGCCCTCTTTAATTAGTATGCAGTCTTGTAAGGAGCATCATTTTTTGTGTGTTATACATCTCTATTATCTGACTGCCATTGAAGAGTTGTTGAATGAAGACAATGGCCCTTGTAATATCATTGAGCTTGTATTGTTGCTTATGAGTGAGCAATAATTTATTTATATTTGGGATTTTAATGAATGTCCTTCCTCCACTCATTGATCTCCACTATCATAATCAAATTTGATGAGTGATGTTAAGATAATTATACATCCATTTAAACTTGATTATCTAGTTGTGGTTCAGATCTGAGTTCATGTCCACTATACTTGATCCGAATCAAGTCCCGGTGTTTGGATTCTTCTGAAGTCTAACTCAAATTCTTGCTTGAGTTCAGATGTTTGAATCAAGGCCAATTTGAGCTCTTTTGTGTTCGTTTGGGTCTAAGTCCAGTTCATGTTCGATGTCCACAACTTTTGAGTTTAAAGTCAAAGTTCACCTGCATGTTCAAATTCAAGTTCTCTGTGGTCCAAGAATGATTCAAGTCCCCTGTTGTTCAATATGAGTTCTTGTTCTCAGATCCTTTAATGTTCAAGTGCTTACAAGTTCAATTTCAAATTTTCGTGGTCTTGTTCAAGTCTCAAATTCATCCTTGCAAGTTCAGGATTGATTTTAGTTCAATTTCATTTCATTGTTCATTTAAGTCCGGTCCCACAAGTCCACCGTTCACAAGCTGAGTCCAAGTTCGATCGTCCTTTGAGTTCAACCAAGTTCTAGCTCTTTGTTCTTGCATGTCATTCGAGTGCAATCAAGTCCAAGTGTAACATTTCGTTCACCCGAAATTTCGGCAGCCTCCCGGCGTCTCCCCCGTTTAGGGGAAAACTACGGAAAACTGGGCCTTTCCCACCACGCTAAGAAAAGCGTGTATGGTAGGTGCCCTCTTTCGAGGACACCGCGGCCGTGTATTTTTTGATCCCCCACCACGCTAAGAAAAGCGTGTATGGGTATTTTTTGTTTGTAGAAAAGTATTTTTTATCTTTTTTTTGAAAATATTTTGCAATAAAAAAAAAACAGTTATTTCCCCGCAAGCGGGTACTTATGGGTATCCCCGCTTCGTCGCGCGCATCGCACCGGGATCCCTTCCCACCACGCTAAGAAAAGCGTGTATAGGCGGGGTTTCCAAGGCGATACGAACTTCGAAGAAGGAATTATGTGATTACTCGCTTCGTCGCAAGCGTCGGGACGCACTCCCTCCCACCACGCTAAGAAAAGCGTGTATAGGTGGTCGTTTTGTCTCGCCGCATGCATCGAAACGAGTTTTCGGAGTTTTAGTGTTTAGGAGTTATACCTGCGCGGGGTCGACGGCGTTGGCTCGAGAATCGAGGCAAGAGCAAATAATCATAATTAATTATAGTTAATGATTAATAATTAATTATAATTAATAATGATTAATTATAATTAATAATAATTAATTAATAGTAATTAATTATGGAAGTATAATTAATTAATAAAAATTAATTAAAAAAAATCATTAATTATAAATAATTACTCATGGCTAATTAATTTATTATAATTAATAATTAATCACTACTAATTAATTAATTATTATTAATTGATTGTAATTATAATTAATCATTAATTAATTATAATTAACAATTATAACTAATCAATTTTTAATTATAATTAATAATTAATTAATAATAGTTAATTAATTACAAATAACTATTAATTATAAATATAAAACATGATTAATTATAATTAGTGAATCCTAATTATAATTAATAATGTTTAATAATAAAAAAAAACTCTCTCCCTCTCTCTCGGTTAGGCTCGGCGGGCTTACGGGATTTGGCCGAATGAAGCACAGGAAAGAGGGAAAGTTACCTTCACAACCCGCAAGCTCCTGCTGTTGCTTCTGAATCAAAATGTCGTAACTTCCTTTCCGACAGGAAGGAAAGTCGTCTAGGGTGCGAAGTCGAACAGCTAGGAAGGAGTCAAAGAAGCGACGGGAAGGGAGGAATTGGGATAGGTAAGAAATGAGCCTCTCTCTCTCTCTCTCTCTCTCTCTCTCTCTCTCTCTCTCTCTCTCTCTCTCTCTCTCTCTCTCTCTCTCTAAGCCGGCGGGAGAGATGGGGTTCTGCGGCTACAGCAAGAGCTCGGTTAGAGGAGGCTTAGGGCAGAGGTGGTCGGCTGTGGAGATGGGAGGGAGGTCGGGAGTGGTAGTGGAGTCGGCTCTGGTCGTGGAAACAGAGGGGAAGTCGAGAGCGAATGGAAGTAGCGAATGGGAGTGGTCGTTGAAGCAGAGATCTCGTCTCCTTCTTATAGGCGCAAACGGGAGTGGGATCGAGGTTATCGTCGCAGGATTCGCGCAGGATTTGTGCGAGGAGACGCGAATCAGCTCTGCCAGCGCCGAACAGCTGACATTTCAGCGGGTTTTGTGGGTTCGACAGTTCGAGGTGCTCAGCAGGATATCCGGGATTCGAGCAAGACTTCGACGATGTACGAGGTATGCGGTATTTCAGTGATTCGACGAGCTACGAGGTGAGCTGCTTTCTTTTTGTTCTTTACCCGTAGGTCAACAATGACACAAAAAACAACATTACCAAATAAATTTGAGACGAAATACTAAAAAAAAACTCCAAGTGTGGAATAATTTTGTTTGAGGAATTCTTACTCTAAAATTCTCACGGATGAAGAACTTGAGGAACGAGCAAACCTCTAAAGCTAGCAAGAGGCTTCAGCGATCGGGGCTGATTGAATAGCAGCAATATATTTCATCGAGATAGGGAGGGTAGGGGAACAGGAGTGAATGGAGTTAAGATAGGATTCGGGGTCGAATAAGAAAATAGTATTAACTAACTAAGGGGTTGTTTGGTATGCAGTATTAGGTGGGTAAAGTAAAACAAATACACGTATTTGCTAAATTAAGTAGTTTGGTTCATTTTGAGCGGACAAAAGGAAATCCTCGGATGCATTAGCCATGTATTACGGGATGTCTTTCGTGCGAATTAGAAACCCGCTCAAATTGAGCGCGTTATAAATTCTCTCGATGAAATACTTTTCATCGTCGTTGCTGTTTGGCTTCATTGCTTCGTAGGAGGTGTAAGATTGCACGAGTAGCTTCTTCGGCTCCTTCGTTCTCGTTCAACTTCACTTCTTCGACGACGTTCCCTTTGCCTGTTGGATCGGAAGTTGCGACATTTTCATCAAAAGTAAGGATGGGAGCTCGCTAGTTCTGAAGGTAATTTTCTCCCTTTCACGCTTTTCTTCGGCCAAATCCCTTCAATCCTGCGAAGTACAGGATTTGGTAAAAAAATCCAGATTAATTCCGCGGTGAGATTGATCCTAACATCGTCGATGACGTCGATATCGATGTTCTCTTGCAACGATTCAACGATCACCCCATTTTTGACTTTGATCTCGACCTCGACCTCCATCTCCTCCGCATGTCTTGGGTTCCCGAATCCAACTCCCCTTCTACTGTTTTCCAGCCTTCCGGATCTTGCTGAAATTTCCCAACCTGGAGAATTTCCTTAGTAAAATGAGCTTTAAATCCCACGGATTTTGCTCCCAGAGATTTAGGATCCTATCAGAGGTCACCTCCATCTGCTGCACCTTAGATGCATAGAACGTGATAGGTTGATGTGAGAGCTTTGGAGTAGCAACCAATTTTTTCTTAGCCTTGCAATTACCTCTGTCTTCTTGTTACTGTGATCCAAGTGCCAAGCTCATCCACTTTACCTTCACTATTTTGTAGCCCTTTGATGGTTTCCTGATTGGTGCTTCTTTAGTTACCCATAGGTTTACTACATTCCCCATAAGAGGGGATGCGTGGAGGTGAAGTGACTCCCAAGTTGCCCTCCAAAGTCATGGCTTGCACAAAAGTGGATAGCTCCTGTGGAGAAACAGAGATTTGGCTGTTGGTTGTTGCCTTGGCAGGGCACATGTCACTACCGTGGCCAATAATCCCACAAGAGAAATAAATATTGGAAAGGCCTTCATATCCAAGATTCTGGAAAATTATTCCATTAAGCCCATTAATCCACATGCTAAGCAGTAATTTTTGTGAGGGATCAATCCTCATATAGATTCTAGCATAAGATGAACTATATTTGCATTTGGCTGTTGTTGACGAGTTATTAAAGAAATGAACTATATTTGCATTTGGCTGTTGTTGACGAGTTATTAAAGAAATGAACTATATTTGCATTTGGCTGTTTTCCGAGAAGCTTCCCTAATTACTATTATGAGCACTCCTTCCTAGTAAAAAGTAATGTATAGTCTTTAAGCTGAAGATTGTAACATAGTTTTATCTGTATCTATATCAACTTATTGATTGATAATTATAAACAAATTGATGTTGAAACAACATATCTTATATGAGATCTTTTTGCTATGATCTTTTTTTGAGTTCCGTGTGTATTTTCATTAGGATGATCTCATTCTTACAGAATGAAATTTTCAGTTGTAATATTACATATAATAGTTTGTTGACTAACCTTGTAGCTAAAAAAATTTAATGTGCATATTTTTCCTACATAGAAATATTCAGTTGCTATAGCCATCTTTTATTATTTATTAAAGTTTATTGCTCATTTCCTATCAAACTTTTTCTATTTATGTCATGTTGCTTCTTAGCTATACTTAAAAAGATTTTTTAAATACCCAACAATTGGTTTCAGCTGTTAAGATAATTGTAAGATCCATACCATAATTACTGAATATGCATTCAAACTGTCTGATTACTAAATAGTTGTTATGCTGCTTACTAAATAGTTGTTATGCTTACATGTTAGGCTAGTTACAAAGATGGTTGAGCCATTGGAAGACGTCGCTGAACTCCATGAAATTCAAAAATATAATGATGTCCTGAAAGTGATTTATATTGCAATTAGTACATTATATGTACTATTGAAGAAGATTGATGCAATCAAAAATTTGGGAGAGGGACCCAAATTTTTGATCACAAAAAATAAAACTACTCTTTCTAAGAACAAAATAAAGATATAAAAAGACAAATAAACTAAAAACAACAACTTTACTTCATAATATAAAAACTATTACAACTTAGACAAGACTTACAAACGACTCTTGCAAGACACTTACAATTTGGACGTTTCAAACTTTGACACAAACAAAATGACACCCTAAAATTGCTTACTTTGAGAAGAAGGATACAATTGAATGGATACTATGGAGAGAAAAAAGAGATTAGAAGCCAAGAAGAATGGTGGAAAGAGCCCGCAGGATTTCCATAGAAGAAGAAGAAGAAGAAATGAAACAAAGCTCTCAAGCTTTTTCCAAGAAAACCTCTCAGGTTTTGTCTCCAAAAATCACTCACATTAACTTTTAAAAACAGCCACAAACATCAATATTTATAGGCACAAAAAGGGCAGCCAAACAGCCCAAATATAAGGGAATATGGAAGGTTAAAAGACACCTAGAAGAAGATTAAAAGACACAAAAAAATTGCAGTAGAAAAACTGCATAGAAAACAGAAAAAAACTCCTGGAATTCCTCCCAAAACAGTCCCCAAAAACTGAAGAAAAGGAAAGCCAAAAGCCATAAGTTTTTTCTTGCTGAAATCCCAAGAGACACAGCCAAAATCCAATGAATAAAGCCACGGAACCAGCCAGCACAAGCCACGGTTTCAGCACAGGAAACCAGGCGGCAATTTAATTCACGGTCAACAGAGTGATGCCAAGGCGGTAAAGAAGACAGCACCCGAAGAGGCACATCACACCCGAAGCAGCAGCAGCCGTGAGGGGCCTTTCCAGAGAAGAAAAGGGCTGCAGCAACTCACTTTCAAGAAGAATGTGAAAGATCAAGTTCCACCCACCAAATAATGATGATATTGATGCATTTGGATATAAAAAAAAAGTTCCACCCACCAAATCATGCTCCCAACATTAATTTTATAACTAAACATCAGCTCATAATGAGCTACACTTCTACTAGATATTAATGAGCTTGCACCAACTAAAAATTCAACAACTAAAGCTCCAACCGAAAATAGCCAAGGCCCATATGAAATTGTGTTGACCCCCCCCCCCCCCCCCCTTTGCCTACATCAAACTCCCCTACTTGAAGAACTCATCTCCCGATGAGTTGGCTTTTGTTTTCTTTTGAGAAGGAGAAGATGGTGTATTAAGTTCTTGAATTTTTTCTTCATACTTTTTTAAAATTTCTTTTCGTTCTTGCAGAAACTGATTTTGTAAGAGTTGTTTCTTCTTCATATACCTTTATGTACACAAATGCATCCATGACTGTAGTTTGTACAGCTCGTATTCCAAGGGATTTGTTGATTCTGACGGAATCCATCTGTTCATCGAACCTTGATCTTCAGAATCTTCTTGCTTGCTTTCTTCTGTTTTTTTGTCTTTTTTCATTTTATTTTTTTTTGACAGACTCAAAAAAAGAAAAGGACTCAAAGAAAGACTCAAAAGACTCAACCTAAAAACTTAAGACAAGACTCACAACTTGACTTGACTTGCAAATGATTTGACAAACAAAACTTTGATAAACTACTACTTGACGACTAAAACAAATTTGACAACCTAAAATTTGACGACCAAATCCTAGGACTTCCTAAACTTGCTCTGATACCAAATTGATGCAATCAAAAATTTGGGAGAGGGCCCCAAATTTTTTATCACAAAAAATAAAACTACTCTTTCTAAGAACAAAATAAAGATATAAAAAGACAAATAAACTAAAAACAACAACTTTACTTCATAATATAAAAACTATTACAACTTAGACAAGACTTACAAACGACTCTTGCAAGACACTTACAATTTGGACGCTTCAAACTTTGACACAAACAAAATGACACCCTAAAATTGCTTACTTTGAGAAGAAGGATACAATGGAATGGATACTATGGAGAGAAGAAAGAGATTATAAGCCAAGAAGAATGGTGGAAAAAGCCCGCAAGATTTCCATAGAAGAAGAAGAAGAAATGGAACAAAGCTCTCAAGCTTTTTCCAAGAAAACCTCTCAGGTTTTGTCTCAAAAAATCACTCACATTAACTTTTAAAAACAGCCACAAACATCAATATTTATAGGCACAAAAAGGGCAGCCAAACAGCCCAAATATAAGGGAATATGGAAGGTTAAAAGACACCTAGAAGAAGATTAAAAGACACAAAAAACTGCAGTAGAAAAACTGCATAGAAAACAGAAAAAAACTCCTGGAATTCCTCCCAAAACAGTCCCCAAAAACTGAAGAAAAGGAAAGCCAAAAGCCATAAGTTTTTTCTTGCTGAAATCCCAAGAGACAGCCAAAATCCAATGAATAAAGCCACGGAACCAGCCAGCACAAGCCACGGTTTCAGCACAGGAAACCAGGCGGCAATTTAATTCACGGTCAACAGAGTGATGCCAAGGCGGTAAAGAAGACAGCACCCGAAGAGGCATATCACACCCGAAGCAGCAGCAGCCGTGAGGGGCCTTTCCAGAGAAGAAAAGGGCTGCAGCAACTCACTTTCAAGAAGAATGTGAAAGATCAAGTTCCACCCACCAAATCATGCTCCCAACATTAATTTTATAACTAAACATCAGCTCATAATGAGCTACACTTCTACTAGATATTAATGAGCTTGCACCAACTAAAAATTCAACAACTAAAGCTCCAACCGAAAATAGCCAAGGCCCATATGAAATTGTGTTGACCCCCCCCCCCCCCCTTTGCCTACATCAAAGATTCGCAAAAAAAAAAAAAAAAAAAATTTATGATCCTCAACGGAATATACAATGTGACACACATCTTTATAGGTTATATAATGGACGTGATTCTAACTGTGTTGACATGGTACGCATGAGGTCAGCGCATTTTTTCAAATTATGTGATTTAATACGCACACGAGGATTATTGTTAGACACAATTAATGTTCGAAAAGAGGAACAAGTTGCTATGTTATTACATATACTTTGGCATAGTGTTCGTAACCGAGTCATCCGATTTAACTTTCATCGCTCTGGTAAAACTGTTAGTAGGTACTTCAAAGCTGTATTACATGTTGTTGGTGAGTTACGCCATGAGTTTATCAAGCCTCCACTTCCTGAAACTCCATATAAGATTAAATCAAGTAATAGGTTCATGCCATTTTTTAAGGTATAATCAATCTTTATTCAATTAAAATCTTTCTTTTATTACGGTATCCTAAATATACTTTGTGTTAAATTTAAGATTGTATTGACGCGATAGATGGAACTCATATTAAAGCTAGGATTCCAAAGGAGAACGAAGCCGCATTTAAAGGAAGAAAACCACACCCAACACAAAATGTTTTAGCAGCAGTTGACTTTGATTTGAGGTTCACATACGTGCTTGCTGGTTGGGAAGGTTCTGCTCATGACGCAGCAGTACTTAAAAATGCATTAGAAAGATCAGATGGTTTACGTGTCCCAGCAGGTAAATATTATCTAGCTGATGGTGGCTACTACACACGAAATGGTTTTATTTTCCATATCATGCGACAAGATATCACTTGAAGGAGTTCAGTTCTATTCAACCTACAAATTCTAAGGAACTTTTTAATCTACATCATTCCTCCTTACGCACAACTGTGGAGCGAGCATTTGGTTCCTTGAAGAATCGTTTCTCAATTATAAAATGTGAACCCTACTTACCTCTTCAAACTCAAGTTGATATTGTGCTTGTTTGTTGCATACTGCATAATTGGATAGTTACAGAAGGTGGTGATGAGTTCATTCAATCCGAGGATGAATGGTGAAGGAGAAGTCACTGTAGAAGATGATATCAAGCAGCTGTAAATGATTCTCGAGAATGGATAGATTAAAGAGATGAAATTGCTCAATTCATGTGGAATCGCATGCAAAATGATGGATACTAAATTTTTAAATTTCCTTTATATGAATTGACCTATAACTTAATAATTTATAGTTTGTGTTTTTTATTTATTATATTGGTTATGCTTGAATCATATGGTATTGCAGCTTTAATGTAATTCTCAGTACAATTATGAGCTATACTTTGATTATTTAAGTCAAATCGTTGTTTTAGCAGTTATATACGTATGTTTATTAAATATTCACCTTGCTAGAAAAAGTTACTTATATAAACTTTTTCTAGCAAGGTGAATATTTAATAAACATACGTATATAACTGCTATAATTATGACCCTACTATTCACCTTGCTTTCATTTCTCTGCTAATTTTTTGTCTTTTCTTTTGAGCTTTTCTGGAGGACCTGTTGAAGCCAACAAGAGATGGGATTATGATTGTAAGATGCTTAGAATATTATAGTTCCTATTAATAATGTTGTTTTTTTTGCGTGAGTTAAGAAGCCATTTTAATTAATTCAGTATGTCCAGGCATGTCTTCTTTTATTTCTCAGATGTTTTGAGGCTGCTTAAAGCGGTTGTAATGTACCGTCTACATCAAAGTTGTATCGAGAACTCACTGTATGCTTGATTTGTTGCAAGTTTTATTGCTCTGACATTGCACAAATTTTTGGATTATATGTATATTGTCTAGAATTGTTATATTTAACAAATACAAAGAAATTCTGGAATAGGTCAAGAATTCAACAAATATTAAACCATTCGCCGGACATGAACGTAGAAAATAGACTAAGTATGTCATCTCCCTCGTGTATCATTCTTAATTCATGAACGCTCGGTACATGTGGCAGCATGCATACTTTTCAAATCACTTTTACGTAGATTTAAGGTCATCATTCTTGAAGAGCACGTATTCAGATTAAGAAAAAAGCTTACAAGTGTTTGTTTCTTCCATAATCCATATGATCATCTCAAGCTTGTCAACGAATTCTACTTGCAATATTTCTAGATCTTAATTATCTTATGCCTGATTAGCAATTCCAACAACAACAATTTCTATAGTTTTGGTTTAACATTCAATTTATAATAAGGACGGGAGAACCAGTTAAACTATCCATATTTTTGATTCAGACATTTCTAATGGAACTCTTTGAAATCTTTACATGTTCAACTATCTTTGTGCATGTTTGATATCTACTGATTTGGAGTTCGATAAAAAATCAATAGTTAAAATGATTGTTTGGTCATTTCTAGGATTTGGCTATGAATTCATCACAAACAGATATGAACGGTACTTCAAAGCCCAAGAGGAAAAATTTTTTATGGAGCTTAAAACCTGAGTGGATAACTAGATTGCTTCAAATAATGATGGGATATGTAAATGCAAATATGCGAAGTGCCCAAGGATTTAAAGACTCTGTATATCAAGGTGTCAGACAAAAAATGAAAGAGAAGTTTAGAATAGAGATGACAGATGAGCAATGAAATAATCAAATTAGGCATCAAAGAAGTGTTTGGATTCACAAACAAGAGTTAAAACGAAAATCAGGTGTATCTTGGGATGAAACAAAGAAAATGATATTGATGGGTCAAGAAGAGTATGCATTACATATTCAGGTATTACTTTAAGCACATCATTTAAATTTTTTATTTTGGGACTAACAATTTTTTTTTCTTACAGACAATTTCCAAGGATGTTGATTATTTAAATATTCCAATTGCAAATTATGAAGAGTTAGAGATAGTATGTGGTCTTGGACATGCAACCGGAGAGTGGGCAAAATCTGGAAATCTTCAAATTCCACTTGGAACTCAACAAATACATTTAAGCGATGATGAACCTTCACAATTTATGGATGTTGGTGCAAATGGATCAATGCCTACTGAGTCATCAGATATGCAAGTTATGGAAGATTCAAAAGGAACAAGAAAGAAACCGCTACCTTCATCTGGTATAGGAAGTGGCATAAAAAAGAAGTCTAAGACATCTGCTATCGATCAAAATATTCGTCAGTGTATTTGTTTGATGGATGATGGTGTGAATGAAATTGCTAACGCTATCAAGAGCTCAATAACATCTCCAAAGAAAATTAGAAATATGTATACTAAACTGATGACTGAGTTAACAAATATTACTGACTTCTCAGAAGAAGAGATTGATACGATATATGATAATATATCAAAAAATCCTACATTGATACCATCTTTTCTTTCAAAACCTAAAGATTAAAAGGCTAGATGGATGTGTAAAGAGCTAGGAAAATGATTTAAGTTGTAGAAGATTGGCATATCTAATAAGTTGTTATTAAAAAAAACTATTTCGTGTTACTTTGTTGTAATTATAACTAAGAACAATGGGTATTATTTTATCTTTTATTTTTTAATTATAAATTTTTATTAATGTTGTTTACATGTTATGAATGGAAATCATGTGATTTAATTGATTGCTAAACGAAAATATTTTATTTTTTGGCTAAATTAAAGAAAGAATCAGATTGAAAAATTAATTTTTTTTTCAATTTTTTGTAAAAACATTACTTGAAACATAAAAAATTTAAAATTTCTAAGAATTTTAGATTAAAATTTCTCAATAACAAAAGCATATTTTCATCTATTGCAACACACTGCTAAATTAATACACAACATAATTCTATATCATATAATCTAAAAAAATTTATAATAAGATCGTGCAATAAATAAATACACTGATTTATATTTTATAACACCAAATAATACTAATTATTATAAATAAGTTGTTTTTATAAATACACTAGTTTTAATGTTAGAATAAATTATTATAAAAAACCACTTTTACTTTACTCTGGATCTATTAAACAAAACAAGGGAAATAATTCTCCTGTGTTTATTTTGCAGACAACCAAACAGGTGCAAAGTATTCAGAATGCACTATGAGGCTGTTTGGTTGCCTGAAAAAGAAATGCAGTGTAAAGTAAATACAATGCAAAGTAAATGTAGTGCATTCTGAATACTTTGTACCTGTTTGGTTGTCTGCAAAATAAATGCAGGAGAATTGTTTCCTTTGTTTGGTTTGGTAGATTTAGAGTAAAGTAAAAGAAGTTTTTTATAATAATTTATTCTAGCATTACAACTAGTATATTTATAATAATTAGTATTATTTGATGGTATAAAATATAAATCAGTGTATTCATTTATTGCACGATCTTATTATATATTTTTTAGATTATAAGATATAAAATTATCCTGAATTTCACAGCAATAATCTCAGTGCAAATTCAAAGCTTTGAAACTCATCCTGATGCATTTAGTATTAATTATTCCTATCTCAAAAATAGATAAAACAACACTAATGATAATACTTATGAGTATGAGGAAATTTTACTATGTGATAATCCCACAAATGAGACAATTATTTCATCTAACTACAAAAACCAATATCATATATAACTATGTACAGAGAGATACCATGAAAAACAAAAGAATAATTCATAGGGACTCAAAACCAGTAAAGTAATCATCTGGCAGGGATGTATGTTGCTAACCGTGCATCGGATAAGATAACGCAGATCACTGATAACGTTTATGTGTACCGTTCTGGTTCGGTGAGTTTATATGTCTGAGGTGCTGATTGGAAATTAAATGTTCCTGATTGGAGCTATGGGTTTTGATGAATGAAATAATGCATCCGCCTTGGGGTTTTCTAGGCTTTGCCATATTACTGATTGAGATGTTGTGTTTACTAATTTTGCATTTGAATAAGCACGAAGTAGTTTTGCATTTACTAATGTAGAACAATTCATGTAATACCTTTGTAGTTTTAACTTCATAAAGCACTATCATATATTTGTATTAGGTAATGGTAGCTAAACCTTCTGGGTTGCATGGTAATTAGGGACAATTTAATGAAATAAATCTAATGGCATGATGGAACAATAAGAGCTGAACAACTTTCATGAAAAAAAGTATAAATATAAATGGCTATTCAAAATGTTTTTTGAATGCCTGATTGAAAATTTACTGCTCACATAATTTAATTTCCAATAGACAACAACTTAATTCTCCTGTATTTCTTTCTTTGCTAAGAGGAGAACAAAGATTAATGATTCTGCAATTGATAGAACAACAAAAGCAAGAAATTCAAAGACAATAATTTTAAGCACCAAGAACTAATACGAGTTCCTGATTAACAAAAAAAATAACTTTTTACTTCTGACTTCAATAAATTGATAGTGCTAATTTAAATTCTCTTAAGCCTTAAAATTCCTCTCCATTTCCTTTTTATTTTATCACTTAAAACTTCAATGATCCTTCAACCATCAATCAGCCTCTCGACATTAGAAAAAGGAGCAATATAAAAAAATTTTAAGAACAATTTTCATTAGTTTGACATCTCTCAAGTCTCAAGCGTGTTTCCTCAGGATGCATATTTTACAAGCACTTACCAACACTGCAATTATTTGCAAGAATTAACATTAAAAGATTAAAAGGTGTTATTCCTTACAGACATTTCTTTTGTTAATCCTCATGCTAATCCAATAAGCCTAATATCACAAGAGGAATCACTAGCAACGTCAAATCTTCCAACCTCAACTCAAACTAGAAGCCCAACCCTCGTTCCAAAAAAAAAAAAAACAGATAATAAATTTAAGTGGTATTTACAAACAGAACACTGACTTCTCACGAATTTACATAAGAAAAACATAATCGAACATCTCATTAAGCAATTCAGGCAAAAAAAACCCTTTTTTTTTAATAAAAAACATCACATACGCTGGTTTTGTTCGACAGAGGAAGGTTCTTAAGAGCTGGTGTCGCGATCTGCGGCCCATGTTGCGGCCGGAGGAAGAAAAAGCAGCGGTGAGGACACCTACGCTCTTCGCAACAGGAAGATCAGCAATCACGCGCTGTTCCGGGCACGCTTTTGTTATTCCTCATGCTAATCCAGTAGTTCAGCGGATTGACGAGATCTGCTCGAAGAACGCGCGAAAGGTAGAAAGTTACCTTCACAGCTAGCAAGCTCCCGTCCTTACTTCCGATCAAAATGTTGTAACTTCCGATCCAACAGATTAGGGATCGTCGTCGAAGGAGCCGAAGAAGCCACTCGTGCAATCTTACACCTCCTGCGAAGCAATTAAGCTGAACAACGACGAAGGATTTCATCGAGCGGGTTTCTATTCCGATGAGGAGGACGATCTTCCTCCGGCGGAGAAGAGCTGGAGGCGCTTGCGGAAGGATGATCGAGGTAGCCAAGAGATTCCGTTGCTTCCCTCTGACATATCGCTAAAACCTCGTGCTGGTTCGCAGCGAGAGATTTTGAAACCCGCTCAATTTGAGAGGGTTTTGAAGTCACGCGAAAACCCCCTCGTAATACACTACTAATACTGTCGATGAATTATTTATGTTGCGTTCAAAATCAACCAAACAGTCTCATTTATGAAATACGTGCAACTTAATTACTTTACACTATTAATTCTCCATACCAAACAGCCCCTATATTTATTTTACACTGTATTTACTTTACACTGCATTTTATTTTCAGGCAACCAAACAGCCCCTATGTAAATGTTAGATTAAGGAAAATTAAATTGTTCGATTTTTTCGACTGATTTTTGAAAATCATAGCTGATTCATCAATCAAGCGATTCGACCGCCGATTCTAACCAATCTCATATGGTTTTAATCGAATATGATTTTAATAACAGCCCGAACCGGCCGGCCAATTGGTTCCCGGTTCAATTGATCGGTCCGATTTTTAACCCTTGTGGTTGAGCAAGTGCATGACAATTTATGATATTAGAGTATGAGAAGTGATGGCCATTGAAGAGTCTCATAGAACAGAGAATTTATTAAGTTATGTGAGATTATTAGATTTAGCATTATATCAAAAAGCTAAAAGTATGTTGGCGCAAAAATATTATTTGTCAGCCCTTACCCATAAGATTAAGCCTTTTCTTTGAAAATAGGACTACACATTGGCGTATATCATGCATACTCAATTTTTATCCTTCTTTGATCTACACTCCATAGCATTAAGTAGGCATATATAACTTTTGCACTAAACTAATAATTAATTCAACATATGATGAAAGAATGCTTGAAATTGAACAAAATAAAAAATAGCTCCTCTAATAATTACATGGTATCATATTATGATATTTGGATAGGTATATAGTACCTAATTTTTTAGTAATTCGTATTTGATGAAAATCTAGCTTAATCCTACAATAAATGAATGCAAACTGAGATATCAAATATTTAACATGGATTTGGAAGCATGATAAATCTTGAAAATGTAGGTAAAAATCACCATATAACATGCATAAAAAAAATGTAACCATACAGGCATATACGTGAATAAAAGAGGGTGTACCTAGTGCATGTGGTTTCTTGGCATATGTATATGATAGGGAGGGTTTGATGCGTGTTATTTCACGGCAATGAGGCTATGATGCAAATTAACAATGTGAGATTGGATGCTAATTTAATGATTTCAATTTAGTAATTCTTGCACTTTCTATTGTCTTATTTAAATGCAAAAACACCTATGATGATGATCCTCATGAAAATGGGTTTTGTCATCTAAATCTATGCCAGTTTGGTTTGATTCCTCATGTTGGTTCAAGTGGACTCAATCATTGGTTCATTGGCTGCTTTTGTTCCAAGAATGTTGTTGGTCTTACTAATGATGTGTTTATGGATAGTGCTATGTTTCCTTATTTGCCTAGTATAGATCCTAGGATCAATCTTTGTTGCTAGAGTCACTAGTAGACCCATGATTGGTTGTTTCCTTCTATGGTTTCTTCCTTGTAGCTGTTTTATTGATTTGGTGATGTGACGACCACTGATCTCTTTCTATAATCATTGATTTCCAGATAAAATTGTTGTTGGGTTCCTTTTATCCGCCCTTTGATGTTATTTGTTTTATTCCTTGCTCCAATTTTCCTATTGTAGCAAGAATCAAGATTCAATTTCTATAATATATGCCTTGTATGAGGATCTATTCAGATCCACTATTTCCTTGCATAATGTGCTATTGATTTATTGTTGTAACTGGTAAACCGCTGGTGTCATTTTCAGGAGATCTCACATCCAGTACTGCAGCAAGCGTTGTTAAACTGAAAACCATCGTTGTTGAGCTGGGATTCCCTATTTCCATGAGCCTGAGGTGAAGACTATTGTGAGTTAAGTTTTCTTCAATTTTTTTAAGTTAGTTATAATTAATGAAATTCAAGTTTGCTTAGTTGAAACTTGCAATTTTAAACCAAACCTTAAACTATAAAGTTTGAAACTTAAGAGTTTTTTAGGGCAGCTGCAGATTTTTATAAAAATGAATGTAAAATGTTAAAATGGGAAGGTTTTTTAGAACTAAACACGGCTAAGGAGAAAAGAGAATATGGAAGAAGATACTTACACTAAGAAACAGATGAAAAAGGCCTGATACAAACTCAAAGATATCACCACTGTTTATACTAGTAGTATTTCCATTAGGATTATGCCAACACATTTTAATCCAATTATTATAAATAACTACATAAAAAACTTTTTTATCTATCATCATAAAAGATAATAAATATTATTCAAAAAATTTCTAAGGGATACTCAAGAATATGTTTCTAATATCTTCTTCAAAATATTATTCCAAAATATGAGCTTCATTTTGACAATAAAAGCCCAAATAACAATGGGCCAAAAGTTTAACTTCCAACACCCCCCTCTTAAACTTAATTATACAGCTCCAAGCAAATTTCTCATCTTGATAAAATCTTTATACTTAAGTTGCTTAGCGAAATATCAACAATTTGGTCTTCTAACCTCACATACTCCAGTTGCACTTTCTTCATTGTGATGAATTCTTTGATATAGTGATAGCGTGTATCAATGTGTTTGTTTCTGTGGGCTCCGAAAATTCGGCCCTGGCCTCCGCTTGCTTTTCTTTTTATTCGGCGATGGAGTTTTAACTAATAAGTTCCGGGGTAAATTTTGGAAGGCAGATGAGTTTGTAGATAAGACACTACCCAGAGATTTCGCCCTCATTTTGTGAGGACTTTATGATCTGAGTTCTGGTTTCCTATAGGCGCAAGCCCCTATAGTTAATTACTCCTCCCGATCACGAGAGAGAACTTTCGATTAAGGCTAGTCGTCAATCAGATACGTTGTATCCATAGATACGTAGTATTAGGCGTATAGTAGCAGCATGGGTTTGGATTTGAAAATTGGGTATTTGGAAAGGTTTGATATTTAAAATGGAAAATTGCACCATCTTGCACTTAAAGTGGATGGTGGGGGAATGGATGATGGACCCGATCAAAATCCCATGGTTCCGTCGTCCCGGGCCATCATGGTCCCTAGTCTACTTACTCATAGGAGGTAATCGACCCAACCTGACAGAAGGATCCTTGTCGGCAGTCATGGGTTGCTTCATCCAAGGGGACCTTGTAGACCTGGGGTGAGTGTTTGTCTAAGGGGACAAATTTGAATCCACCTTAGCTGACAGAGGGCTTTGTGCCCTATCGATCATATCCTATTGATTCATATCTCAAGGATTTGATGCCACTAAGGAGCGTATTGACTCTGGCTATAATCGCTATCTGTGGTGCCATTTGGCGACGAAACCCGCTCGGTTCAGAGGGCCCCGGGTCATAACCGTTTATCCTGCGGTGCAATTTGGCGGCAAAACCACCGGTCAGAGGACACGTACCACATCCTTACTGGCAGGAGATTATTTGAGAATGGATCCTAGTGATATTTTCGACTAGGCATTTGGCTCTTTGTGAGGGCTCTTTGTGAGCTGAAGTAAATTTTAATTTGTCCACCCAAACAAACTGTTGCGAAGAGTTGATGGATTTTGCTTTAAGTGTTTGATAGATTTATTTCAATTTTAAATATTTTTTGGATTTTGGATTTTGTGGAGTTTTGGATTTTTGGATTTGTATGGGTATTTTGGGTGGAGCTATGGACTTTGGATACTTGGAAGACATTTGAAAATATTTGGGAACCCCTCCGGTTGAGATCTGCATTCAACACGGCCATCATCGAGGTGTTCATAGAGTCATGTCCATTTGAAAATATTTGATTTTTATGGATGAACCTTGTCAACTCTGTCGAGCTGTCGACAGAGGATCGAGTTCAAATTTAATAACCCGCACAGCATCCCTAGACTTCACGTGTGTATTTATAACACGCTGGCCGGGGCCCATGCGAGTTTGGGGCATTTTATAATTAAACCCTATCTACTCCTTTTTTTCCTGCTAAGGAAGATCAGGTTTAAAATTTGATAACACGCACAGCATCCGTAGACGACACGTGTGTGCCAATAACACGCTCGTCGGGGCCCATGCTAGTTTGGGGGCATTTTATAATTAAACCCTGTCTACTCTTTTTTACCTGCCTAGGAGGATCGGGTTTAAATTTAATAACCCGCGCAACATCCCTAGACGTTACGTGTGTACCAATAATACGCTCGCCGGGGCCCATGCGGGTTTTATAATTGTTTTTACCTCTTTTAGTGTACCTATGTGTATACAAACTACGGTGCATGTGCAGGGGTACTTTGAAAGTATTTGTATATGCCTTATGTCCTCTTGCAAGATGGTTGCGGATCATGTGGCGTCGCGTAGCAGCTTCTGGATCAGTTGTTTGCTGCTTTGTACAGGTAGACTGTCGTGCACTACTTGTTGCTTTCTGCAGGTGGATCGTAGTGCACTAACGAATCTCCTGCTTTATTGTAGATGATTGCATCTGTTGCAGTACTTCTGTATCTTCTCACAGATAATCTGTTGTATGTGCAACAAACTTCTTATAGCAACTCGTATGCATTTGCATTTGATGCAGTCACTTTGCTTGTGGATAATATATTAGGAGTCAATGGGTCTTCTACATCAGCTTGCATGAGCTCCTATCTGTTGCAATTCTCTTCTGTACTTGTTCGTAGATGACACTTTGTACATGTAACAGGTCTCCTAAGATAATTCATAGGAATTCACATTTGCCACCAACCTCTTCATGCACATTAGTTGGTAGGTACTTGCGTTTGTTGTTGTCTTTTTGTATGTATAATAGTTTTTAACCCTTTGTTTGTGAATGTTGTATGGCATATCCATGCTTGCAGAAGGATCCACTACACTGTAATGCATCTAGTATCATCATTCGCAAGTGGATTAATATGCTCATTTGCAAACTGTTGTTGCTCGCTACTGTTGACCTGCCGCCGTATAAAACAAAAAAAAAGAAAAAAAATGTTTCTCTCGTACCTGTTCGGCGCCGAACTCCGCACGTCGCCGCTGAAATCCCGTAAATCTAGCGATCGCATCACATCTCTCACGATCTCTCTCCGGCAGTCGTAAAAAGAGCCAAAGAAGGGATTCGACTCTTTCTCGACAACTCGCTCTCGCTCTCCGATATTTCTCCCTCCCTCTGTGCTTTCCCAACTTCGCCTCTTCCACGACTTTCCCTTCCTGTCGGTGTGGAAGTTACGACAGTTTGATCAGAAGCAACCCAGGAAGCTCGCTGACTGTGAAGGAACTTTCTCCCTTTCGAGTCGCTTCTTCCGCTCCATTCCGACGCCGTGCGACTTCGTTCCTTCGACGACTCTCGATCGGAAGCAACAACGAGCTCGCCGGCTGTGAAGATAATTTTCTCCCTTCCACGCGGCTTCTCCGACTCCTTAGTGGCTGTTCGACGAAGCTCCTTCGATGACGTTCCCTTTAGGTTGAATCGGAAGCTACGACATTTGATCGGAGCAGCAACAGGGAGCCTGCTTGCCGTGAGGGTAACCTTCTCCCATTCGCGCCCTTCTTCGGCCCCTAGTAGCTGTCGGACTTCGCTTCTTCCACGGCTTTCCCTTGCTCTTGGATCGGAAGCAAAACAAGGGAGCTCGCCGTCCGTGAAGGTAACTTCATCTCTTTCGTGCACTTCTCAGCCAAATCCCGTAATCCCACCGAGCCGAGGGATTAGTAATATTTTTTTTTTAATTAAAATTAATTTTCATTAATTAGAATTAATTAATTTTTTATTAATTATAATCATTTTAATTAATTATTTATTATAATTAATTTTAATAAAAATTAATGATAATTAATTGTAAGAAATTTTAAGTTTAATTGTAATTAATTATTATTAATTAGTTATAATTAATTAATTTTAATTACTATTAATTAGTTATGATTAATCAAAAATCATAATTAATTATGTTAATTAAAAATAAATAACTATAATTAATTATTCTAATTAATTTTAATTAACAATTAATAAATATAATTAATTAGAAATGATTATAATTAATTAATTGATTAATTAATTATAATTAATTAATATTAATTATAATTAATAAAGAAGCATGCCTACTTCTCCCGCCTCGGTCTACGAGCCACCTCCGCCGGGTCTTCAAGGTAGAATTTCTAACTCCAATCCTGTTCTCGACGTTTGCAGCGGACCGGAGAACCACCTATACGCGCTCTTGTAGCACGGTAGGAGGGAGCCCAGTGCGAAGCATACGACGAGGCGGGTAAGCCCTATACACGCTCTTGTAGCGTGGTGGGGACGGCTCACGACCTCGACCTCGACCTCGACACCGACACCGCCGACGACAGCTACGCAAAGGTATGTTGTTCCAAATCTCATTCTCGATGTTTGCAGCGGACCAGGGAACCACCTATACGCGCTCTTGTAGCACGGTAGGAGGGAGCCCGGTGCGAAGCATACGACGAAGCGGGAGAGCCCTATACACGCTCTTGTAGCGTGGTGGGGAGAGTCACTGCTGTTCTGGTACGTCACTGCTGTTCTGGTACGGGTACTGCTGAAGGCCCCATACACGCTCTTGTAGCGTGGTGGGATGAAATTTTGTACGGCCGCGGTGTCTACGGACACCTACCATACACGCTCTAGTAGCGTGGTGGGAAGGCCCAGCTCCCCAATTTTCCCCTAAACGGGGGATATGCCGGGGTGCTGCCGAAATTTTCACTGAAATGCACAAAGAACTTGAACAACATAAAGACCTTCTTGTGCAACAATGTAGAAGACATGTACTTGAACAGAAATGCACATAAATTGAACTAAATGAGCAGAGGACTTGTACGAAGAACAGAGGACTAGTGGACCTAAAATTGAACAAGTTCTAAATGATTTCTAAGGGTCAAAATCAAATGAAACAAGATCAAACTCAAATCAATACGAACATGCATTTGAACTTGCAAGGACTTCAGAAGATCCTGGACAAAGACTTGAACTTGTACTCTGAATTCAAAACTAGAACAAGATGTGGACAACAAGAACATGCATTTGAACTTGAACTGTACAATGCCAAGTGAAATTCAGATTTGCAAGCATTTGATTAAAATCCGGATGAATTCAGTAGGATGATAGGAGACCTGAATGAATGTGGGAGACTCATACTGAGTTGGAATTCAAGTCTAAATGAAACTTAACTCGAACTCAGGCTATACGACATCAAGCGGGGACTTGTAAACTTGATGAATTCAAGTCTGAATGAAATTGAATTTGGATCCAAACACATGCAAAGATCAAAATTTGGATCACACATGGGAAACTAAAATTACAAGACCTCGATGCATGAAATCCTACGACAATCCCTACAAAGTGCCTGTTGATTGAGATGGCAATACTGGAGACCAGCAATCAAAGATCTATCCTACAAGCAAATACATCAAAACACCCACCCGAGATTGGTGAAAGGGTGGATATGATGCAGAAGCAATGAGTCTTCTACAAACATTTTCATGAGGTCATAGTAGATGCAGCAGTCCCCTGCAAATGGATACTTGTGGATAACAACAGTGTATTGAAAGTACAATGAATCACTATGGACACAAGTACGAATATCACCTACGACAATGGTGATCAAGAGCTTCAAGTATACCGGGTACAAAGGCAACCCGATGTACGAAAAAAGGACACCCCCTGGCATAAGGGAGGACATGTTTGAACAAATTAGAACCAAACTTCCTGGTGTTCTAAACTCTCTTCTTAGTTCTATACTCAAGAAGAAAATAGCTCTGGTACCTACAAATACCGGAAATAACAAATCTGCCACACTGAAGAGCCTAAAGGGAGTCCTCCCCAAATCAGCAGCCTTTGACTCCCGAATCCAGAAAATTCTTCCCCGGTGAATGAGAAAGGGGGATTCAACATCAAAACTCATCGCCACCGGATCTGCAACATTCGTACTAGCAGACAGAAGGCGTCTATAATTATTTCAAAGTACCCATGCACGTGCACCTTAGTTTGTATACACATAGGTACACAAGGGGTAAATACAATCTCAACCCGCATGGGCCCCGACGAGCGTGTTATTGGTACACACGTGACGCTTAGGGATGCTGCGCGGGTTGACAAGTGAATTCAAGTTCGAATCCGATCCTTCTATACGGATCAATAGAAGTCGATAAGATTCGAACTACCTAACAAAATACACGGTTGTATCGAACGGTGTATTTGTTTAAATACATTCTTTTTAGGCCTTCAAAGCCTAAAATCAAGATAATTCACTAAACAAAAGGCACAAAGCCTACGAGAAACCCGATCCTCTATCGACCAGTAGATAGAGTCGACAAGGTTCAATCTAGAAAAAGGAAATGACCCCAAACACCCCGATGATGGCCGTGTTGAACGCTAATCTCAACCGGAGGGGTTAATTTCAGGCATTTTTATGTCTCCCAAAAGTCCAAATCCAAAGCTCCACAAATCCCAAAATCCAGATATTTAAATCTGAAATCAATCCATCAATCACTCAAAGCAAAATCCATCCACCCTCCGCAACAGTTTGCCGAGGTGGACAAATTCAAATATAAACTCTAGCTCACAAAGAGCCAAATGCCTAGTTGAAAATATCACTAGGATCCATTCTCAAAACAATCTCTTGCCAGTAAGGACGTGGTACGTGTCATCTAACCGGCGGTTAGCCGCCAAATGGCACCGCAGGATAAACGGTTATGACCCGGGGCCCTCTGAACCGAGTGGTTTCGCCGCCAAATGGCACCACAGATACCGGTTATTGCCAGAGCCAATACGTTCCTTATTGGCATCAAATCCTTGAGATATGAATCAATAGGATATGATCGATAGGGCACAAAGCCCTCTGTTAGCTAAGGTGGATTCAAATTTGTCCCCTTAGACAAACATCCAACCCCGGTCTACAAGGTCCCCTTGGACGAAGCAACCCATGGCTGCCGACAAGGATCCTTCTGTCAGGTTGGGTCGACTACCTCCTCTGACTAAGTAGACCAGGGATCATGATGGCCCGGGACGACGGAACCATGGGATCTTGATCGGGTCCATCATCTATTCCCCCACCATCCGCTTTAAGTGCAAGATGGTGAAATTTTTACTTTAAATATCAAAAATGCCAAAATCTCCAAATTCCCAATTATTTCCAAACTTTTTCAAACCTTTCCAAATACCCAAATCTAGACTCAAAATCCAATTTCCATATTCATGCTGCTACTATATGCCAGATAACACGTATACTCTACGTATCTGATTGATGACTAGCCTTAATCGAAAGTTCTCTCTCGTGATCGGGAGGGGTAATTAACTATAGGGGCTTGCGCCTATAGGAAACCAGAACTCAGATCATAAAGTCCTCACAAAATGAGGGCGAAATCTCTGGGTAGTGTCTTATCTACAAACCCATCTGCCTTCCAAAATTTACCTCGGAACTTATTCAGTTAAAACTCCCTCGCCGAATAAGAAGAGCGAGCGGAGGCCGGGGCCGAATTTTCGGAGCCCACAGCTACATGTGTTGCATCCTGAACCAATTTCTTTATGTATGCTGATTGACGTCGGTTACAAGCAAGCCATATTTGTTATAGTGTTTCTAAGCATATTCTATTGGTGGGTTATCGTCCCTCCTATATGTCCACTATCGCATTTGCTAATAACTCCACTCACTATTGCCTTCAAGCTTTTTTATGTAGATTCGGGGACTAACTGACATGAACAATACAAGCTCAATGTTATTTGTATCATTCTTTTAAGGGATTGACTTATTCATCATGAACTTTCTCTTTCTTTATTTGTAGGCATGAAATACTCATTGCATGTTGTAGGTGGACAATTATACATGTTGTATGTGGATATTCATGCATGTGAAAATCTTCTACCATTACTTATGGGTACTCTTACAATTGTTCCTTGATATTCATGATTGTAGTAGATTCGTCATCTTGCTCGCATATAAATCATAAGATATTTCTACACTCCCTTTTATGGGTTATCATTATTTGTAGATAGGCCAATATACCCATAAGCTGGTTGATGTCAAGCGTAGGAAAGATGTTACATTCATTATCAGTCTCCTAGTACACGATGATCAACGAACTGTTGTATATGCTTGTAATTGCCCAAGTACTTTAATTACTTGTCACTAGTGTACAGCATTGTTTTATTCAACATGAGTCTCACATTTGTTTTCTTGATATGCATTTGATTGATCAAAGCTATAAATGTATTTAATGATTTTGAAGTTCAATTCCTTATTGATCATTCAGATGTCTATGTCATTCTACACTATGTTTAGGTCCACTATCCAAGTCCATATTTGGATCTAATTCAAGTTCAATTTGGTGTGCATATTTAAGTCTTCGTTGGTCAAAATACAAGTCCTCGTTTCTGCTCAAAATTAAAGAACTTTATACCATTTTCAAGTTCATAAGTTCTTCTCAATTGGTTCAAACCAAGTTCAAATGCATGTCCATGAGTCATCTGTTGTTCTTGTAGAGTTCAAATGTCCAAGTTCATGTTCATTTCATTTAGAATTGAATTCATTTAGGTTCAAGTTCATTTAAGTCACTTAGATTTTGTTCAAAAAGTCCAAGTACAAGTCTTCCATTGTTCTTCTGAGTTCAATCAAGTCCAGATCCCAAATTGTTCCAAGTCCTTGTCTTTATTTCAGACAAAATTTCGGCAGCCTCCCGGCGTCTCCCTCGTTTAGGGGAAAAACCAAGAGGCCGCCTACCCGTCACGTCAACAAAGACGTGCACGGTTGGTGTTTGTGAGACATCGCGGCAGTGATTTTTTTGTTTTTTCTCCCACCATGCCAACAAAGGCGTGCATGGGTTTTTTTTTAAAAAAATAGCATTTTATAAAAAAGGCATTTTGCTTTCCCCCGCTCGGGGGTACTTATGAGTGACCCCGCCTCGCCGTAGGTGCTGCACCGGGGTCCCATCCCACCACGCGCAACAAAGGCGTGCATGGGCGGTTTTCCGATCCGCCACGAACATTGAAGTAAGGTTTTGAGTTTAAGGTGATTACTCGCCCCGTCGTAGGCGTCGGACCGGAGTCCCATCCCACCACGCGCAACAAAGGCGTGCATGGGCGGTTTTCTGGTCCGCCACAAACAACGAAGACAAGTTTTTTGCGTTTTAGGGTTAAGAAGTTATACCCGTGCGAGGTCCGCACGTGGATCGAGGTAAGAGCATTTGCATATTATAACCAATTATAATTAACAGTAATTAATTATAATTAATGACAATTAATTAAAATCAATTATAATTAATGAAGAATTAATTATAATTATTTATAATTAATTAAACTTAATTATAATTGATGAAAATTAATTATCATTAATTTAAGATTAATTACAATTAACAATAATTAATGATAATTAGGTATAATTAATTAAAATTAATATATATTAATTATAATTAATAGAAATAAACTATAATTAATATAAATTAATTATAATTATTAATAATAATAACATAGTTATTATAATTAACAATAATTATAATTACTAATAATTATGATAACATAATTATCATAATTAATAATTATTATAATTATGAATGATTATAACAACTTAATTATTATAATTAATAGCAATTAGGGGTAGGAATTACCTTGAGCTACGTAATGAGTTGGAGGGCTGAGTTAGGTTGAATTGGGTAAGGGTTAAATGGATTGAGTTGGGGTGAGTTGTTGGGTGGGAGTGAGGTATTGAGTGAGTGAGCTGAGTTGACTGAGTTGTGGGGGCTGAGTTGACTGAGTTAGGTTTTATTTAAGTGAGGTAGAGATAGGGCACGGGTAGAGTCTCGGCTAGGCAGAGGTGGAGAGGGCGACAGCTGCTTGGGATCGGTTGAGAGGTTGGATCGGGCAAGGCTGCAGGTAGGGGCTCTCTCTCTCTCTCTCAGTTCAAGGAGCAATGGGGTCGGGATGGAGATTGACGAGAGCAGAGGTGGAGTTCGGGTTTGTTGTGGCTTGTAGGAGATCGAAGATATGGAGGCGTCGGGTTGGAGTTGCGGCTTGGAGCTTTGGTTTGTGATCACAGTGGATCGGACAGAGACGGAATCTGGAGGAGCTTGGTCGGGTTTGCGATCGGGAGAGAGCAGCAGCCGAAGGATCCATTCAGTTGGGTATTTAACGACGCGAATGAATGACCTCGAGCGGGGTTTGAGCCGAATTCGTGGGATGCGACTCAAGCGGCGCCGAATCAGCGCGATTTCGTTAGGATATCGTGGATCCGACGGGTAAGAGGAATGTATGCATTCGTTTCATTCCCTTTTGGACATTATATGGAGGTTAACAGTTTCTATCATGAAAATTTAATTTTTTTAACTAGTGTTATTGCACACTTGTTATCAATATGAATCTTTTTGTAATAAGCATAATTCTTTTAATAAATTTCGAAGTCGAATTGTATGATAAACAAATGAGGTTGTGGTTACGTACTTTGCTTCACATGGAAATATACTAATAATTGATTGTTTCTTTGACATCCAAGTAAAGACGGTGTCTCCCATTAAGAATACATAACCTGTGTGTTGACCTATACAGCATATTAAAAAAAAATAAAAAACAAAAAAACAAAATAATTACTTACCTGCTGACATCTAAGTCAATCCCTCTACATAAATGACACTGAAAATGTCTTACCAAGCGTGAGCGGATACGAACCTTATCCCGCGTAAGCATCCACTCGTCGTTAAAATGAGAATGAGAGCTTCATTTGTTTGCTTCTCCTTCCTCATGTATGAAAATCTCAATCTCCATACTCACGTCTACAACATGTTGCAATCGACCATTCGCAACCACCTGAAGCCGACCGAAGCTTCCATTCCTCTTCCCGACATCCTTTTCCTCCTTTGTATCCAACTTCATATCTCCTTCACCCAGCCAACCCATACAAAGCCGAGCATCTCACGCCTCATCCCTGTGCTAAAGACCTACGCCTCTTGTAGCCTTCTCCGTCACTTTGCTCCTATCATTCACCCTATAGACCTCGACCCTGCTCTAATCAAAGCCCAACTTGTCTACCCTACCCGTCTGTCTCTTAACCCGACGCCAAAGCCAAACCTCAGACTTCCTCCTCCCTTCCCCTTATCAAACCCAGTTGAAGCCACTCATTCCTCTGTCCTAGTCGAAAACCCTACTTTCCATTCAAGCTTCTTCCGCAAGCCAGAGCCCAATCCCAACTCCTTTGATCTCCCAGTCGGCACTGACCTTGACCTAACTTACCTGGCCGAACTCCTCTACAGCAAGCCTGCACCCGACCTCCTTCAACAAGCCGATCTCAGACTTAGTTAAGTTAAATGTTTTCTTATTATTAAGTAGTTACAACAACAACAACATCAATCCTTTGTCCCACTACACGGGGTCGGCTACATGAATCCTTTTTCACTATTGTGTCCGGTTAAAAATCAAATTCTCATCTAAATCTAATAAAAAAAGATCATTTCTCATATTTTATAACCAATTCTTTTTAGGTCTACCTCTACCTTTCTTAACATAAGCCAAATCTAATACCTCAACTTTCCTAACCGGGTCATCGGAAGGCCTTCGTTTAATGTGACCAAACCATCTAAGGTGACTCTCTCTAATCTTATCTTCCACTGGAGCTACTCAAACCTTTTCACGTATATGCTCATTTCGTATCATATCCCTAAGGTCAAGCCACTCATCCACCTAAGCATTCTCATCTCTGCAACACTTAACTTAGTATTATGCTTCTCTTTTAATGGCCAACATTCGGCACCATAAAGCATTGCAGGTCTCACCACCATCTTATAGAATTTTCCCTTAAGTTTGAGGGGACTTTTCTATCGCACAATAAGCCCGATGCATTCCTCCACTTTAACCATCCAACTTGAATTCTGCCGATAATATCCCCATCAATTTCACCATCACTCTGAACAATAGATCCAAAATATCTAAAACGTGTACTCTTATTAATAACTTGATAGCCCAAAGTCACAAACCCTCACTAGGTCAATTTCCACTAAAATTACACTCCATATATTCAGTTTTAGATCTACTCAAGCGAAAACCTTTAGACTCTAAAGTTGACCTCCATAATTCAAATTTATCTTCAACTCCCTCTCTAGTCTTATCAACAAGAAGAATATCATCAGCAAAAAGCATGCACCAAGGTACATCCTCTTGCAAATGTCTAGTGAGAACATCCATGGCTAAAGCAAAAAGATATGGACTTAAGGCTGATCCTTGATGTAATCCAACGGAAATAAGAAAATACTTGGTCAAACCACCTTGTGTTTGAACACAAGTAATAGCTCCTGCATACATATCTTTAATGATTTGAATATAAGCATTATTAACTCCTTCTCAAGAACTCTCCATAGCACTTCTTTTGGAACTTTATCATATGCTTTCTCTAAATCAATAAATATCATATATAAATCATCCTTATTCCCTCTATATTTCTCCATCAAACCTCTCAATAAATGTATGGCTTCCATAGTAGACCTACCCGGCATGAATCCAAATTGATTTTGAGAAACATTAGTATCACGCCTCAACCTATGTTCCATAACTCGCTCCCATAGTTTTAAAGTATGACACATTAATTTAATTCTTCTATAATTCACACACTCCTGTGCATCATCTTTATTCTTAAAAATAGGAATTAACACACTCATTCTCCACTGATCTGGCATCCTTTGAGCCTTCAAAATAGTATTAAAAAATTTAGTAAGCCAAGAAATTCCTTCATCTCCTAAGCATTTCCACATCTCTATTGGAATATCATCAGGTCCAACAGCTTTTTCACACTTCATTTTCTTTAAAGCCTCTCTAACTTCGGTTTTACTAATACGCCGATAAAAACAGAAATTTTTATTTTTATTTAGGGTGCTAAGGTAATTATAGTCAATCTTATTTTCACAATCTTCATTAAAAAGTTTAGCAAAATATCTCATTCACCTTTGTTGAATATCATCTTCTAAGAAAAGTACTTTTTGATCTTCATCCTTAATACACTTCACTTGAACTAAATCCTTACTCTTATCTCTTTGTTTGGCTAACTTATACATATATCTTTCTCCCTCCTTAGTATCTAATCTATTATATAAATTATTAAAAGATAAACTCTTTGTATTGCAAATAGCTTTCTTAGATTCCTTACGAGCCTCTTTATAACTTTCTCAATTATCAGAATCTTTTACATCTAAACTAATTTTTATAACAAATCTTCTTATTTTTTATCTTTTCTTGCACATTTGGATTCCACCACCAACTATTTTTACTATAAAGAGTTTTTTTCCTTTGAAACTTTAAGCACATCTTTTACAATATTCTTAATATCACAAGCCACTTTTTCCCACATAATATTGGCATCCTCATGCACAGACAGAATCTTAAGATCTAAAATCTTACTCTCAAAAATATTTTGTTAATATTCTTTAAATGCCTCCATATAATGCTAGAATATCGTTTTACTTTATTTTTTATTATCTGCACCTTTATCTTAAAGTCCAAAACTAATAATCGATGTTGGGTACATAAATTTTCACTCGGAATAACTTTACAATCTTTGCAATCTAAACGATCTAATTTTCTTATAAGAAAATAGTCAATTTGGGTTGTACTATATCCATTTTTATAAGTGATAAGATGGTCATTCCTTTTCTTAAATAAAGTATTAGCAATTGAAAAATCATAAGCTAAACAAAAATCTAATATGGTCTTGACACCTTCATTTGTTGTTCCAAAACCATAGCCACCATGAATGTTTTTAAAATCATTTATCTCTCTACCAACATGTCTATTTAAATCTCCTTCAATAAAAATTATTTCTTCTAGAGATATCTTTTGTAATAATTCTTCTAAGTCATTCCCAAAATTTAATTTAAACTTCATATTCAAACCTGAGCATAAGTACTTATAATATTAACAATCTTATTATCAACAACAATCCTTAAAGCTATAATTATATCTTCAAACTATTAATTTTTATAACATTACCCTCCAAACTCTTATCTATAATAACACCTACACCATTTCTAGTATCACTCCTACCCGAATACCAAAATTTAAATCCTAAATTATCAATTTCCTTTGCCTTCTCTCCAACCCATTTAGTTTCCTAAATGCATAAAATATTTATCTTTCTATGAATCATAATATATATTAATTCCATTAATTTTTCTATAAGGGAACCTATATTCCAAGTTCATATCCTAATTTTAGTTTCATGGACAAGCTTCTTTGCCCACATTCGTCCTTGATGTGGGAACCCTTGCCTATTTAACACTACACCCGGGCGCCGGTGCAGCGGCCCTTGCATACTTGTCACTGTATTCAGGTCATATAGCGCGTCGCTTCCAAAGGACGCCTTAGCATTAACACAATTTCTTAAAAGATTCATGTCATTATTATTCGCCAAGTTTTACGCTGGATGTCGACTACCTAACGCAACCCTCCACTTTTCTCATCCAGGACTTGGGACCTGGCAACGGTAGTGTTATTTATTTTTATTTTTTTTCTCAACGACTGCCGACTTTTTTTTTTATGCCCCCATTTCATCCAGGACTTGGGACCTGGCAACGGTAGTCTTATTATTAAGTAGTTAATAATAATTTATTATTATTATTATTATTATTATAAATAGGTTGTATATATATATATATATATATATATATATATATATATGTGTGTGTGTGTGTGTGTGTGTGAGAGAGAGAGAGAGAGAGAGAGAGAGATAGTGAAGAAAACAAAAAAAGAAGTAAAAAAACAAAAAAGGAGAGGGAAAAAAAGAGGAAAAATAGATTTTGCGTATTTCATCGCCTTAATCGCCGTCAACCACCATTGTCGCCTCTCCGCACAGGTATAAAGTTCCAACTTAAAATCCAGTGCTCGACGCTTGCAATGAGTCGACGGATCACCCCACGTGCTCACAAAGCACGGTGGGAGAGAAACTAGTGCGACGAGACTGATAAGCCTCAAAGCACTCACGTAGCGTGACGAGGACCAAATTAAGTACCCTTAAGCATTCATGTAGCATAGCGGGAGAAAGAAAAATTGTGCCATCTTTTAAACAAGTACCCCAAAGACCCTTAAACACTCATGTAGCATGGCGGAGATTAAAGAAATGCGACCGTGGTGTTATCCGACACTTACCTGCAGCACTCACATAGCATGGAGGGGAAGGCTATGTCTCTCAAAATTTCCCCTAAACGGGGGAGACGTCGGGAGGCTGCCTGATTTTTCAGTAAAACAGGGGACTTGAACGAAAGCAAAAGACTTGTTTCGAACTTGAGTTGAATTCAAATACACTAATAGAGGACCATACTTGAACTCAAACTCAAATGAACAAATGAAGGGAACAAAACTCATGAATTGAACTATAGAAAAATGGACTTAATGTGAAATATGAAATACTAAAATTAAAATGCAAGTGCACAAGTGAGAACTCTCACTTGTAATGAACATCAATGAATTAACAAAGAACTTGTGACACAACTTGCTTGTAAGCCACAATGTGAAGTCTTTAATGAATACTATAATTGATACATGATGATCAAACCAATCTATATTTAAAAGTTAAATGGAAAATAACGACGTGCTTACAATTGATAACATAGAGTTCCCAAGGAGTTTTGAAGATCTTCAAGCCAATCAGAATGCAAATATCAATAAGCAACATCACCAGGTCCATTATGCATGATGTGGATCATTTTCAAAGATAACAAAGAATTTTCAATCAATAGATTTTCGAATATGAATTTACAAACTCATATACCCAACCCTGCAAGCGACAAAACTTAAGAGGATATTTAAAAAAGAAGAATGAAGGGTATGCAATAAGCAAAAATGCACTTTGCATATTGTTCACGAGCAAGGGTGGTATGATCGCAAAGGATACAAGCTCCTACGAAGGACCACTATCCGCAAGCGCAATATAGGAGTATGACAAATGCAGCTCACCTACAAGCAATAATAGAAGAGAAACTGCAAATATAAGGGATCCTCTATGAACATGAACATGCAACACATCATTCATAAGCAAAGCCTGGAGATTATAGCATGTGTAAAAGGGCTACGATAAGTGTAAACTCTTGCGAGCTGCCGCAGGAGACCCGTAACATTTACAACATATTGTCTACAAGCAAGGACAAGTCTACAGCACAATGCACAGTACCTACAAGCTGTCGTAGTAAAGATATCGTAGCAACTCTCACTGCTTGCAGGATATAAGAAGCGACAAGTGGCCCATGGCGTAGTGCTATGATTCACCTACAAGCAGCATTAGAAGACCTGTGTTCAACACAACTTGCCCATATATGATGATGAGCTTGTAATACGTACATCGGCTCTGCCTACAAGCAACAATGACAAATGTATCGACAACGTAATGAATCTTCTACATACAAAAGAGAAAATCATAGCAGATGCAAGTGCTTATTAGCGATGATGAGGGATTCATCGCATACACAATAATGCTCCTACAGGTGATGATCGGAGACAGACAGTAAAGGCTACAGCCTCTTTACAGTCAATAGTCACATAATAGAAGTTAATACGCTAGCCCATTGCAAGCAGAGGTGAAACGCCTCCTGTAAATCTACAGCACCTGCAAGTTGTTGTAACAGGAACATTATAGTACCCCCATAATCAACAACTATCCAATGGAAACTAAATACATCAATCATTTGCAAGCAGATACAGATGATATGCGGCAAATGCAAGTACCTATAAGCCTTTGCAGAAGACTTGTCATACACTATCTACAAATAAATGTAGGAAGTGTTGCGATGGATACGAACATCAATCATCCAATTGTCAGTGAATGCGCTGATCTAATTCACTATAAGAGGACATAAGGTATTTATAAATCCCCAAATGAGACCCAAGGCACCACAGCGCCATGCCATCAGATTTGCAACACTTGTGTAAGCAGACATAATGCATCTATGGGCTTCTATATGGAGCAATGTGCACACCCAAATGCTGATCATTCGCACAACTGATCAGCATCAAATATTCTAAAATGCCCTCACACATTCACTACAATATGTATACACACAAACACAAAGAGCCACATATATAATCATATACACGCATGGGCCCTGACGAGCGTGTTATGGTCACATACGTGATGTTTAGGGATGTTGCACGAGTCAGACAATAAACCCAAATTCGAGCCCAACCCTTTTATGTGGGTAGATAGGAGTCGACATGGTTCGAACTATCCAACAAATATATGATTGTGATATCGACCGAGATATTTTATACGTTCATGTTAGACCTTCAAGGCCAATAACCAAGAAAACTCACTAAATAAAGGCACAGAGCCGACGACGAACCGGGTCCTTTATCAGTAACCAAACAGACTCGACAATGTTCAATAAATAATTACAAAAATGCCTACCCGCATGGGCCCCAACGAACATGTTGAATTTACGCACTTGACGTCTGAGAATGATGCGCGGGTCAATAAATAAACTCAAATTCGAGCCCGATCCTTTTATGTTGATAGATAAGAGTCGACACGGCTCAAACTATCAAATGAATATACGGTCATGGCATCAACCACAATATTTATTTTATAGTTCATGCTAGGCCTTAAAGGCCCATAACAAGGAAAATTTGCTTATAAACGCATAAGCCGACAACGAACCCAATCCTCTGTCAGCATGTTGACAGAGTCAACAGAGTTCAATCCATGAATGAAATAGCCCGTAAATACCCCGATGATGGCCGCATTAAACGTAGATCTCAATCAAAGAGGTTAATTTCAAATATTAAAAATGCCTCCCTAATGCCCATAAAATTCAAGTTTCCAAAAATATCAAGATCAAAATATTTAAACTTAACCGTCAAAATATATAACGCAAAACTCATCCACCCTCCGCAATAATTTATCGAGGTGAACAAATTTAAATATCACTTCAGCTCACAAAGAGCTAATGTCTGGTCGAGAATATCACTAGAATTCATTCTCAAAGAGTCTATTGCCAACAAGGATGTGGCACGTGTCATCTAACTGACGCTTTTACCACCAAATAGCATCGCAGGGGCCCTCTGAACCGAGTGGCTTGCCGCCAAATAGCACCACTAAATTACAGTCATGGCCAGAGCTCATATGCTCCCCAATGGCACTAAATTCTTAATATATGAATTAAAAAGATATAATCGATAAGGCACAAAGCCCTCTGTTAGCTACAATGAATTCAAATTGATCCCCTTAGACAAACATACACCCCAAATCTACAAGATATCCTTGGAAGATGCAACCCATGGTTACCAACAAGGATCCTTTTATCAGTTGGGTCAACTACCTCCTCTGATTAAGTAGACCAGGGACCACGATAGCTTAGGATAACAGAACCATGGGATCTTGATCGGGTCCATCATCATTCCCACCACCATCCTCTTTAAGTGCAATATGATAAAATTTCTAATTTTAAATATCAAATTTCCAAAACACAAACCCATGCTACTATTATATGTCGGATATTACATATCTACGGACACAATGTATTCATTTGACGACTAGCCTTAATCGAAAATTCTCTCTCACTATCGGAAGTGGTAATTAACTATAGGGGCTTACGTCTATAGGAAACCAGAAAACATATCATAAAATCCTCGCAAAATGAGGGTGAAATCTCTGGATAGTGCTTAACTTCAAACACAATCTGCCTTCTGAAAATTTACCCCATAACTTAATCTGTTAAAACTCCCACGAAATTAGGGGAGGTCGGGGCGTGAAATTTTGAAGCCCACACAATGGTACTCTTTCTATCATTTATGTCTCCAGCCCAATCACTATCGCTATATCCTAAAAGTTTGAAATCATTAGACAAGGAATATAATAAGCCAAAACTAATTGTACTTTTGATATCACATAAGATTTTTTTAACAGTGTTTAAGTGAGTGGTAGTTGAAACCTCCACATTTTCATTCTTATTTTTTGATATTAAAAACATGCTCATAAGGATATTTGATAAAACTCTTTTATAAATACTTGTCTACTTAATTATTCCTTTTCTTAGGTGTTTGCTTCAACCCATAAATAGCCTTCATTAGTCTTAAAACTTGGTCTTCTTGTTTTTGATTTCGTAGCCTGATGTCTGTTGAATATAGACTTCTATCTCAAGAATTCCATTTGGGCAGATAAATTTTACATTCATTTGATGTAATATCCATTTTTTATGCCAAATAATGATTAGTCTAATTATTTCTAGTCGAGTAACAGAATAGATGCCTCATAATAATTGATCCTAGCTCTTGAACTGTAGTCTTTTGGCACAAATCTTGTCTTGTATCTTTTAATTTCTCCTTTAACATTCTTCTTTGCTTTGTATACCCCTGTAATGTTAATCGCCTTGTGTCTTTTAGGAAGTGAATCAAGCTTCCATATGTGCTTCTTCTCAATTGTCTTGATTTCTTCATCATAGCAACTTTTTGCTCCTTGCTTTGCATGACTTCTTGGAAATACATAGGCTCACATTCACCAAAGAGGAAAAAAATGTAAGGTTTTCTTGATTTTCGATTATTTCGTATAGATTTTGTATGCCCTTAAAGCATGGTACTTTTTCACTTGAATTCTCAATTAAAGTTAATGATTTTTTTATTATTTGCAATTGGAGCTACTGATGGGGTATTATGCTCTTCCCTTGCATGCTCCATCCTTCTTTGCTCTATATCTTTTACTTTCAATTTGTAATATTGATCATGTGATGTCTAGTTACATTCTCCTTCTTCATCAAATATAATCTCGACCATGGTTTAAAATTGCGCAAGGCGCGCCTCAGCACAATTTCAGACTTTTAAGCCTCAAAGCCTAGGCAATGAGAGCTGGCATTGAGGCGTACTCCTCATGTTGACTGAGGTGCGCCTTGAGGCGCATCTCGCCTCATGTTTTAGAGGCATCTGCCTCTTAAAATTTAAAAAAAAAGCCCTAACATAATAAGATTCCACAATTGGTATGTTTGCTCGATACCGCTTAGTATAGCTCGGTATCGCTAGTTACATGCTCGGTACCACTCGATACAATAATGCTCAGTATCGCTAGGCACATGCTCGGTACCGCTAGGTACATGCTCGGTACCTCTAGGACATGCTCGGTACCGCTCGATATTTTTCCATACAAACGACTTACGAACTTTAAAAATAAGCAGAACTTCAAAATTACTCTTACAATAAAAATGTTTTTCGGGGGGTAGCGCCCCCTTGGACCATCAACTGTCCGACATATTGTTATATTCATTGCTATTTATTTTTAGAATTATATGTTAATGAAAAAATATTGTGATTTGGGAAAGATAAAATTTGAGTTGAACTATATTTCATATTGTCTTATTATTGGGATATTTTGATTTCACTTCATAACTTGTGTCTTTTTATGTTTTATATTTCTTGCTCATTAGTATATAAAAAATTTATCATTTTATGTTTACGCATTTTTTTTATTTTGAGACTTACGCCTCAAAACACCTTGAGGCTTACGCCTCGCCTCAAGAACGAAAAACGCCTCAATACCAAATTATGCAATTTTAAACATTGATCTCGACTACTAATTGTCTTTCCAATATTTAGATTATATAGCTTATAATGTTTTAAGTTGTTGTCATAACCGATGAAAATGAACTTCTCGCTTCAGTTATCTATCTTACCTCTTATCTATATCAGGCACATGCACATGAACTATGCTTCCAAAAACTTTTAGAGGAGAGATGGTAGGCTCTCTTTCCCTCTACATGCTTCTTATGGGGTCTTTTCCCACACACTTGTTGTTGGTAGATGGTTAGCCAAGTAAATTGCACATGCAATTTCTTTGGCCTAAAATTCTTTCGACAACCTCGACTTTAAACATACTTCTTACCAAATTAAGGATGGTTATATTCTTCATTTTTGCTATTCCATTTTGTTGAAGGGATCTTGGAATAGTTAGAGATCAATGTATCACATTAGCTTCACAGAATTCTTGAAATTCTTTTGACAAGAACTCTCCTCCTTAATCAAATTGCATTCCTTTAATCTTCAGTCCACTTTCTTTTTCGTCAGCAACCTTCAATTTCTTGAAAACTTTGAAGACCTTTGATTTTTGCTTTAAAAAAATACATCCATGTTTTTCATGAAATAAAATATTAATGAAGAAAAGAAAATAGTTACTTTTATCGGATGAGCTTGATTTTATTGCTTTACAAATATCTATATGTATGAGCTCTAATGGCTTTCAATCTCTTTAACATGCTTCCTTAGAAAGATTTTCATAAAATGCTTCTTAAGTAGACATACTTTACATAATTGATCAGGATATTTGATGCAAAATAGGCCTCTTACTATCTCTTTCTTTAAAAGTAGCTCAAGTCCTCCAAAATTAATATGCCCAAATAAAAATACCATAGCCAAAAAACATCTTATAATAAACTTTGAGACACTTGACAACATCATTTTGAATAGTTAACAAGAAGATTCTATTTCTTGATATTGACACATTTGCAATCAACTTGTTAATATTATTTTTTACGAAGAAAAAATTATCTTTTAAAAGAATATTGTATAACTTCTCCAAAAAATTTCCCACTCAAAATATTCTTCTTCACATATGACAAAATAAACATTGTAAATAAATTATTGTTTCCATTCTCCAAGCGAATAAGAATGTTGCCTTTACATTTTACTTATATTTTTTATTTATCTTCAAAAGACATTGTCGTGTAATGATTCAGCAAGCTCTACAAACATGTTTTTTTTTTTCCACATATATGATTTCTTGAACCAGTGTCTAGGTACTATGTTTCATCCTTACATCTTCCATTATCCTTGTAAGCTAGCACTAAAGTATCATCTTCTTTTCTTCTTTCTTCTATGTAGTTAACTGTTTCGTGAATTTTATTTTTGGGCACACAATATGTTTTAACATAATGTCTAACTTTATCATAAATATAACACTTAATTTAAAATCTATCATATCTTGAGTTTGAACATCCTGCATTATATCCTTTTGTTGAGTTTCCTCCTCTTTCATGGTTGTTATTACTGCAATATTTTTCTTATTCGTTTGCACAGCCTCATACTTGTCCACGACCTCTTCCACAATAATTTATATTATTATTGTTGAAGCTTTCCACTTTCTTGGTTGACAAGAAATCTATCTTGAGGAGTTGTTCGATAATCTCTTCATTCATCTTCTACCTTTTTTCATGGACTTGCAATGAACCCAAGAGTTGCTCTATTTTATGCATCGTACATCCTTGTATCATCGATAATGGTTATGATACCATGGAATCTCGATTCTAAAGATTGAAAAATCTTCTCAATGATATTCACATCTTTTAACTCCTCACAATTTCTTTTTAATTGATTAGAAATGGATAGGATTAGAGAAAAATAATTGGATACCAACTCATATGTAAAATATCAAATTATGTTTTAAGGTTTGAAGCTATATCTTTTTAACCTTCTCCTCTTTTGAACAACATTTGGAGCTTCTCTCATGCTTGTTTAGCTGATATGGCACTAAAGATCTTTTCAAAGAGAACTTTCTTGTTTCTCTTTCTTAAATCTCTTAAGGTATTTTTCTGTGTTGAGGATAGAGTTGACTTGTCGCTTAGCACATTGTAGTCTTCCTCTACAATCTCCCAAACATCATGTACTCCAATTAATGCCTTAATCTTGATACTCCAACTATCATAGTCAGTTGTCTTGAGCATTGGGATTTGGAAGGAAGCCATCCTGCCATTTGTCATCTCTAGAAAGGAACCTTTGAAGTCTGATACCACTTTGTTTGAATTAGAAGGCTTTTTTGAACCAAACAAACCTAAGGAAAAAAGAGAATAAGGAAGATGCTACTATAGCTAAGGAGAAGATAAGAAAACATGGAAGATAATACTTATTTTATTTCTCAGTTTGCCATATATAAATTCAAATACATCACCACAATTTATACTAGCAGTATTTTCAATCTAATGGTTACAAATGACTCTCTAAAAAACTCTTTTATCTACTATCATAAATAACAACATCACTCCTTAATCCCACTATGTGGGGTTGGCTGCATGAATCCTTTTTCCCCCATTGTGTCCTATTAAGAGTCAAATTCTCATTTAAACATAATAAAAAAAGGTCATTTCTAATATTTTCTAACCTAGTCTTTTTAGGTCTACCACTACCTTTCTTAACATAAGTCAAATCTAATACATCTACTTTCCTAACCAGATCAGAAGGCCGTTGTTTAGTATGACCAAACCATCTAAGGTGACTCTCTCTAATTTTATCTTCCATTGGAGCTACTCCAACCTTTTCACATATATGTTCATTTCATATCCTATCTCTAAGAGTAAAGCCATTCATCCACCTGAGCATCCTCATCTCTTCAGCACTTAACTTTATATTATGCTTCTCTTTTAATGGCCAACATTCAACACCATAAAGCATTACAGGTCTCACCACTATCTTATAGAATTTTCCCTCAAGTTTGAGAGGGATAAGCTTGATGCATTTCTCCACTTCAACCATCAAACTTAAATTCTACTAATAATATCCTCATCTATTTCACCATCACTCTGAACAATAGACCCAAGATATCTAAAACGTGTACTCTTATTAATGACTCAATCGCACAAAGTCATAATCCCCCCACTAGATCTATTATTACTAAAATTGCACTCCATATATTCAATTTTAGATCTACTCAAACGAAAGCATTTAGACTCTAAGGTTTACCTTCAACTCCCTCTCTAGTCTCATCAACAAGAAGAAAATCATAAGCAAAAAGCATACACCAGCGTACAACCTCTTGAAAATGTCTAGTGATAACATCCATGACTGAAGCAAAAAGACATGGACTTAAGGTTTATGCTTGATGAAATCCAACTGAAATGGTAAAATACTTGATCATACCACCTTGTGTTTGAAAACAAGTAGCAGCTCCTATATACATATCCTTAATGACTTGAATATAAGAATTATTAACCCCTTTCTTTTCTAGAACTCTCCAAAGCATTTCTTTTGAAACTTTGTCATATGTTTTCTTTAAATCAATAAATATCATATGTAGATCCTTCTTATTCTCTTTATATTTATCCATCAAACCTCTCCATAAATTTATAGCTTCCATAGTTGACCTACCCGGCATGAATCCAAATTGATTTTGAGAAACATTAGTATCACGCTATAACCTATGCTCCATAACTTTCTCCCATAGTTTTAAAGTATGGCACATTAACTTAATTCCTCTATAATTCACACAGTCTTGTGCATCACTTTTACTCTTAAAAATAGGAATCAACACACTCATTTTTTCACTCATCTGACATCTTTTTAGTCTTCTATCAATTATCATAAAAGACAATAATACTATTCTAAATTTTTTTAGGGATTACTCTAGAATGAATTTCTAGCATCTTCTTTAGAAAATTATTCTAAAATGAGACCTCCATTTAAACAACAAAAACTTAAAAAAAAATGGGCAAAAATTAGTTTTAAATTCCAACATAAAATAGCTGTGGAAAAAAACAACTCTTTTAAAAGTTGTTGTGCGCATAATATTTTTTTTAAGTCAAATAACATCTTTCTTAAATCTATCACACTCCAACAAATCTAGTTCTCAAAAGTAGCTTCCCATCAAAGAATTTCTGAAAAGCAAGAAGAAAGCAGTAGCTATATGAATATTTGGCGGCAATCTGGAACGCAAATAAGTAAGAAAACTACTCCAAACATACCCATAATGATTTATAAATAGGGTCCCATATGAATGTAAAAATTAGTTATTGGATAAATAAAATTAAAATTCCTACAGATGTGTGCGTAATGTGGGATGAGCAACATATAGGTAGAATGCTTCTCCTTGTACAAACGTAAGGCCTAGATTAGTCTTTTGACTCTGTCTCTCTTCTTTAGTAATTGGTTGCGAGAGTGTTTGACATTTGGCTAATTTTTTCAAATGTCTTTTTTCTGATATGAATCTTAATCACTGTGGAATTTTATATTAGCTCCAAATTTTTTGCAGAATTTTGAATTTTGGCTACTTATAAAATACCATTTGAAGAAAATAAATATGTTTCTTATTTTGCATCAAAATATATTATTTTTTGTTAAAATTACAATTGGTAGATTGCAAATTGTAGTTTTTTGTGTCTCCTTGTGTATGTCATCCTAGTTTGTATTAACAAACCCTAGATGTTAGGATGACTTGCATCGGGTTGTTTTCTTGATTCAAACAATGACCACTAAATTCAATGGAGGCACCCTAACAATGAACCAATCCCACCCTCTATATCTACAAAGACACATTAATTTGGTTGCCAATATACACTCCCCATTGAACTAGTGTGAAAATGCAAAAAGAAGGCAAATATGTCTAACAAATATTCAAAATTGAAGAAATAGTTTTGCTAAGACAAAAATTGAGAACAAAAACTATCTTGTAAAAGCAACAAAATGTTAACTGATAAATCTAAATTTGAAAAAAATACCATCCTTTTTGAAAAATGAAAGAGAGGATATCCTATTCTATTGATAAGTCATTAACATTCACCTTTGTGAATGTTCTGTGCAATTTGGTTAATCTCAAGCATTAGAGCATCTAAATTCCTAAGTTTCTGCCATGCATATGATACTATTTTAGAATATAAAAGCATCCAAGTTTTAAGCCCATATAAACTTATGTATTCACAGTAATTTCCTATGATGCAACACAAATATTCAAATATATGGACGGACTCATTTTCAATGAACCAGATCTAAAAAAAAAAAGAAAGAAAGAAACTGGCACTTCTGATTAATGTTTTAACAGAGATAACTAAAATCAAAACATAGAAGTTCAGAGCACAATGGAACTACCAGCATTTTACAAAGTGTTGCTTCTGACCTCAAAATAAACACAACATAATAACATATCAGACACATCATAAAGAAAAAAAATCCAAAGCCAAATTCCACCAACTTCCAAAATCAAATAACTTTTATGAAGATTGTCATTTTTCCATAAATCATTCCGGAAACCTACAAACAAAAATAAGAAAAGAAAATGAAAATAATAACACTTGAGAAACTTTACTTACTATTCCCAAACAACCGGAGCTGCGTGGATGCATTAGAATCATAATATAGTGAATTATCCTCCAAGAAGAATGGAAAAACTTGATTGGCACTATTACCTCCAAGCATGTCTCCTGAATAACAAAGCTTAAAAAGGAATAAGATGAAGGAGAAGAAAGCAGTAAATCATGCTTATTCATGACCAGCGCTATAAGAAGTTCATCCAAACTTCAGAAAACAAAATAAAAGGAAAAAAAGAAGAAAAAGAAGCATAGTTTCTTAAATCCAGTACTTAGCACAGGGATCAATTATCAATAAGAGGTATAACTGAATTAAAATAAATATAACTAACCATGAATTAAGGTTACTAGAATCATGTAGAAATAGTGGGTAAGAAGGAAAAATAACAAGAAAACAAATTTAGTTCAGTACCTCGACATTATTTCCTGCTGCTGCGTAGTGAGCATGAGCATTCAAAAAAAAATAATAATAAATAAAAACAGTTAAAGAAAAATAATAATAATAAGAGGCAAATCGGAGGCCCTAGGATCACACCCTTATTTTCAAGGCAAAGCAAGCACGTAAGCAGTTAGAAACAAAATCGGTAAGATATAGAGTGACCGAGTCTCATGAAGCTAGGGAAAGAAACAATCCAAGCAAAGCTTTCTTTTCTCCCATTAACGACACAGTAAACAAAAATCAAGCCTGACCAATAGACAAAATCAAACCTGGCAACGGATCAGGAGACTAGTTTGCAAACTAAGAAACATAAGGAAAATAGAAATTGAGCCAATATGATAGCATGCAACTTATCATAAAATGCAAAAAGAAAAGCACAATAGAAAACAAAAACAGAGTGGAAGGTAAGTTGAGATCAGCTTTAAGTTTCACCTTCAGGCACCGATCGATCCAATTCCCACAAATTATCAAACCGCCAAAATTACACAGATTTCCCAAAAAGTGGAAATTTATTCTCGCAGTATACCGATCATGATTTATATGCAAGAATCTCAAGTTTCCGAGAGATCCGATGCCGAGTGAAACCGCCCACTCTCTCTCTCTCCACTTTCTCCAGCAACAATGGCTTCGGTTTTCCACCGGGCCACACCAATATTTTTTCCATAGTTAAAAATATAAATTACGAAATGACATATTTAGCCTTACATCCTATTGAAATAGCACCCCCTCCAGTGAGAACTTTTATTTGGTCGGGTGAATGTAAGTAGAGCTACGTTCGGCCGGCACTAAGATCGCAAGCACAAAACGAGAAATACCGAACAAATACCGAGCAATACTAATAATAACAAAAAATATCATTATGTGAAGACAAAATACCGAGTAACACCGAGCAATACCAAACAATACCGAGTAATACCAAAAAATACCGAGTTTTTTCTAGAAAAACTCGGTATTTTTGGTAATACTCGGTATTGCTCGGTATTATTCGGTATTGGTCTTCCCAGAGTGACTTTCCTCGTTATTATCAAACATTACCTAACAATACCGACTAAATACTGAGCAAAAATCGAGTAACAATTCTCTGACAGAACGTAGATCTACGTCGAGTCAGAAGACGTAATAAAAGTTCCTCCAATGAAGCATAATGCGGTCTTTTATGTTCATTCGCCGTCAGATTTCCAAATCTACCAACCATTCAGAGCGCTGGTGTGAGCATCTCCTTTCTTGGGTTTGAAGAATCTCAATTTTAATATCAGTCATCTCATGTATGTTGATGACCTTTTGGTGTGTGAGAATCTCCTACTAGATAGAATCGCAATGTCGTAGTAGATTGCCAGATGGACGGCATCCAAGTGCTCAGTTGTTAACTTGCCCTATGTTTTTCTTTTTTTTAAGTTGAGGTGTAAATTCAATTGACTAAATTCGAAATTTTAAATTCATTATCATTGTTAAAATTAGACTCAATTAGAAAAAAAATTAAAGAATTATTATATTAAAATGAGAATTTGAAGAAAAATAATTCATGTCGACCCCATATAATGAGATAGAAGCTTGATCATAAAAATAATTTGTAATGATGTAATTTTTGGTTATTTGACTAACTTCTTACAAGCGCATCTTTAAATTCTGCACTCTTTATTCATTTAACTTAATGAAAAATTTTCTTAATAATTACTTTTATTATATTATAGTTGACAAATTAACATATATTAAACATTTTGATTTTATATACTCATAATATAAATAATTAATCAATTGTACCTGCCATTTATTTTTTTTATTTTTGGAGAAATATATAGAAAGTTTATTAAAAAAAAATCATATATTGTATTCATGGATTGTTTATCGAAGTCTATCACAGACAAATCTAGTTCAAATTGATTTGAATTTGAACATTTATTCAAATTGGTTCAATTTCATAACTTCAAACCTAGATACAAACCTTTGTTTGAACATATCCTTCTCCACACACATTTGTCCCATGAAACCATCGTGAACAAGTTCTTTTACATGTAGTCAATCTCATAGGCCTTCCATGGTCCTACAATGCATTCTCCAACAAGCTCCTCATGTGACTTCTCTTCTCTTCACATGCTCACGATGCCATCAAAGCCTACCCTTAGCAAGCTCCAATTGCAAATTTCTACTTACCTTCACACACCTTCATCTGATGATGCCTTCTCGACTCATGTAGCCAGTACAGTTAATGCTTCTAGTGAAATCTCTCATCATGAATTTCCCTTCTTCTTCACATGCCCGTGGATGCCTTTGTAGTGAACATTTGAACCAAAATTAGAACAATTGTATGAATTCAAATAACTTCTAAAATAGCCTTAAAATCCCAAGGCTTATTTTTGTAATAGGAGTCTTTTAATATCCCTTAGAAATTCTATGAATTATTTTGAAGGACTATAGAGAGTTGGTGGAGTGGGTAGGGTCAACCAAACCATGAGAACCCATCATGGCCAAAATCTCAAAGACTTGATTGAGTCGATTCAGCATATGGCTTCATTTATTACAAATTATCATTTGTAAGATGGTTAAAAATACTAAGAAGAAATGTATTTTTTTTTTTTTTTTTTTAGAATGATTTTTGTTGGGGGAAAAGAGGGAAAATTTGATGCTAGGCCTTTTAAACCTATATTAGGCCAACTTTGAAAAACTCTGCATGTCTTCTTATTCTTCCAAAGGACATTCTTTGCCATGGATTATTATAGGGGATGTAGAAGAAAACTATGGCTAAGCTTAATAAACATGTATAAAAGAAAAAATTAGTCACAAAATCAATAGCCTCACCAAAGGGACCCTCAACTACCAAGCTCAAGATATGAATTATTTATGTCATCAATCCAAATTTAATTTAAAAATAAACATTAATTATGTTTTATTAAAAAAAGAAATTTAAAAGCATATCCCCTTGATTTATATTTAAAATTACAAATCTTCAAATGGAGGGGTTATTTTCATATTGTAGGAGATGCTTGGGTGGTTTGAGTGATATGACATAACCACCCCATTCTTTCATAAAGAGTAGAGTGAGAAAAAAAACTTTGTTGGCATCGAAAAATTTTTAACCTTCCTTTGGTCTGTTGCAATTTAGAAGCTCGATCTTATATTTTGATAATTACAAATATTATTTGATGATCATTTACTTATTCCTTCTTTATACATTGCATTTTTCTATGTGTCTCTAACCATTTTAAGTATAACATACACTAAGTAGAATTACATAATCAAGACTCAAGTGCTAGTCAAACCTTAGTTTATCTTGGATGATCTATGATTTGATTAAACTAATCATACTATACAACATACATCATACTGTGCAATCATAGATGATAATTGAACTAATTAGATATCACAATCTGAGTATCATACTATATGATTAGTGTAATTATATAAAAAATTATGATTTTTTAAGATCCCACTTTATAAACTTAATAACAAAGGCTTAAGAGCTAAGAAATATTGAGATAGTTGCTATTTAGTTTTGCATATTTGATATGCTTTTAGCTTGTATGTTTTTTTATGATTCCAAATATTATTGTTTTGATTATTATTTCTCCTAACATATTTTGGAAGAATTATTTTGCTCTTGTGTGTGCTAACATTTCAGGGAAATCGTACTCCGTATTGTTGAAGACTTCAAATCAAGATCAGTTTAGAGTATATTGTAATTGATGTCTGTATTTTTCATTTTATTGAGTCTAAGAGGGTGTGATTGTAATTGAGTAACTGAGCACACACACACATTATGGGAGAGTTTTAAAATTCATATTTTTAAACAGATCATATAGTACGATATTACTTTGTACGGGATGATCTGGTCAGTTGTTTCCCCCAACAAGCAATGGAACGAACAAAAATGTCAAAAAATTTTCTAAGTATAGTTCGTACGTACAATATTTTTTATCGTATTGGGATGAAGGCCTCTATTTTTTCCTCGAATAAAAATCATACAGGATGATATTTTTTGATCGTACCAAGATGAAGGCCTCTATTTTGTCCAGAAACAAAGATTGTACGAGACGATATTTTTTATTGTACCAGAAATAAGGCATTTGTTTTAGCCAGATACGAAGATCATATGGGATGATATTTTTAATCATACTGGGATGAACATCACAGTTCTGGTTTCATTCATTTTGTCTTGACGATTCGTACAAATGAACTTTAAAATTTTTTTGTTCATATGGGACGAACATAGTTCGTAACGGACGATGATCGAGTATGAAATAATTTTGTACTAATTCATAATGGGTTCATACATAACAATATTTGACCTATTCGTACGTACGAACATACGATCGTATAGGACGATCATGTACGTTCACAATTGAAAATTTCAATTTTTTTAGACGATTTTTTGTGTCACTTGTATAAAAGGGTCCACAAAAACTGATCTTAAAAAATCTTGTCTTCGTGAGTCTTCAAGGGCAATTGTAAAAGAGAGTATGAGAGAGTGTTTGAGTGAGATTTCTTACAAGTGGAGTGTTAAGGGTTCACAGGGTTACTCAAAGGTAAGAATCTCTTTGCAATTGTTTGTTATCACTCTTCCTCTTGTCTTTCTAGATTGCTCGTGAGAGGATCTTCGGATAAGATCTGATTATCTGTCGATATTTGAGAAGTGTGAATAGATGACGGTTCTCTGTCGATACTTGAGAAGTGTGAAATGACGAAGGTTCTTTGCCTACACTTAGAGAGCGTGAACAGCCGAAGGTACTCTACCTATACTTGGAGGGTATAAAAGGACGAAGGTTCTCTGCCTATACTTGGAGAGTGTGAACAGCCGATGGTTCTCTGTCTCACCGGGGATTGGTAGAAGAGAGTTTTACAAATGCTTCTTCGCCTTACTATGGGGGTAAAAGGAGAGGCACTTGTGGTAATAGTTCAATATCTAAAGAGGGAGTCTTTAGGGAATAGATGTAGGTCATGTTTGACCAAACCAATATAAATTTATGTGTCATTTATTTTTTCTGCTGCAAGTTACTTTAATTGTGTGGTTGAAAATTTTACTTTCAAAATCTCAATTAACTTACTACTAATCGTTAACTGGTTTCTACTTTTTAAATCCAAGAGAAGTAATTTTTAAAAGTACTAATTCACCCCCCCCCCTCTTGATTAGTCTTGGGATATTAACTTAGGTTTAACAACCTATTATAGAATTAATAAGTGGTATCAGAGCTTTATTTCAAAATCATAAGTTTAGACTACTTTTTGATTAACGAGCATGGCTACATTTAGAAATCGAAACACGCCAGAAGGTTACTCTATAACTAGACCTCCTTTGTTTGACAACATACCTTTCAATTTTTGAAAAACACTAATGTCAACATTTTTATAGTTATTAGATTATCGTATATGAATCTTAGTTCAAGAATGGTAGACAAAACCAACTAGATTAGTTGATGGTGTTAGAGTTGAAACACCCTTTGCAGATTGGACTGTAGAATAATGTGACTTAGCACAACTTAAAACAAAATATTTAAACTGTTTCTTTTGTGCAATTAAGTCAGAAGATTACATGCAGGTTTCCACTTGTAAAAGTGGAAATGGCATGTGGGATAGACTCTGTATTACTTATGAAGGGGAATTGAAGTAAAGCAATCTAGACTGAACATCTTGTTACATGACTATGAATTATTTTGCATGAAATCCAAAGAATCTATTGCTGACATGTACACAAGATTTACTCAAATTATCACTTCTTTACATGCATTAGGTATGGAAATAATGAATGCTAAAATGGTTAACAAAATTCTTCGTTGTTTGCCTACTACAAATGATGCTAAAATAACTGCAATTTCAGAGTTAAAAGATTTAAATGTTTATTCTGTTGACAATATTCTTGGATCACTAATTATTTATGAGCAAAGAGTGAGTCAAAGAAAGATTAATGTATCTGAATAATGAAAGGAGAATAACATTGCACTGAAAGTGGAGGAGTCGATGAGGACGATATAGCTTTGATGACTAGATAATTTAGAAGCTTTCTGAAGAGTAAGTAGAAGAGAAGTCAACATTCGAACAAAGGTAAGTTTAATAGGAATGTTAAAGTTTCTAATGATGTGATTTGCTATGAGTGTGGAAAACCTGGACATTTACAGTCAGAATGCCCAAACTTAAAAGCCACTCCTAGCAAGGAGAAGGCAGAGGAGAAACCAAAAGAGAAGAAGGGCAAGAAAAGATTCCAATGAGCTTTTTGGGTGGACTCAACTTCGGATTCATCAAAAATTTAAAAGGATGATGAAGTCACCAATCTATCGGTCATCATAATCAGTCAGATCAAGAAGATGAATGTGACTTAACATATGTTGAACATTTGAAAGTTTCTGAAAGGCTTCATGATGTATATAAGAAGCTAAAGAAAATGCATCTTAGTCTAAATTTAGAATTATAAGAACTGCATAGAGAACACGAAATACTTATGAAAGATTATGTATTGATAGATAACAATCACATGAGCTTACTTGATAAATAAAATAATTTGAATAAGGAGAACAAGATTTTGAAAACATCTTATATAAAATTAGAAAATTAATTAAAAAAGTTTAAGGATGATTCTGAGAGTAGAGAGCATTATTTAAATTTTAATAAAAATATTTGGAAGATTTAAACACTTTTCTGAAGTTGAAAGTAAAAGCTCTCGAGAAAAATAAGAAACCATCAACATTTGAAGATTTCATTAATCCTATTTTATATCATAAGTTTATACAACCCAGGAAGAAACAGAGTAATTATAGAAAATTGAGAAATTTATTTATTTGAGTAAAATATTATTCTTGTGACATGTTTGGATATATAACACATACCTGTATTTTTTATACTCATTTAGTGTGTAAACCTAAGATGCATAAACCTAGACATATCATACATGCATCTAGTTTTAATTTGCCAAAAGGTGAACCCAAACTTGTTTGGGTTCCCAGGTCTGACATTTGATAGTTTTGTAGGAACGCTCTCATACAAAGCCTCGTGAGAGCATTTGGTACATGTACAGGGGTTGCTCAAAGCATATGACTGGAGATACTAAGCAGTTTATATCGCCGGAAGCCAGAAGTGGAGGTAGTGTTACACTTAGAGATAATACCATTAGGAAGATGGTTGAATCAGGTATGCTTAGAAATTTTGAGAATTCTTTCATTAAAATTGTGCTACTTGTATAAGGCTTAAAGCATAATCTTTTGAGTATTAGTCAGCTATGTGATAAAGGATACAGTGTAAATTTTTTTTCCTATTAGCTGCACATTAAGCCTAAATGGTAATGATGTTTTGCATGGCTTACGGGTAAATAATATTTATATGCTAGATTTAAATTGTATTAAAACTCCTACTGCTTTTTTATTTTAAAACTATTTCTGATGAGTCATGGCTATGACATAGGAGACTTTGTCACTCTAACATGAAAAATCTAAGGAGAATTACCAAAAAGAACTTAGTGAGAGGTATACAAAAATTAGACTTTTCTAAGGACCACCTTTGCGATACTTATTAATTAGGAAAATAGGTGAAGTCCTCTTTTTAGTCCAACAAGGATCTTATAACTAGTATGCCTTTGGAGATTTTACATATGGATCTTTTTGGATCAGTTGGAACTGTAAGTCTAAAAGGGAAGGTATACGGATTTATTATTGTGGATAATTTTTAAAGATTCACTTGGGTTAAATTCTTATATTATAAGAGTGAATCATTTAAGGAGTTTAGAGATTTTTCAATTTGAATTCAGAGAAAATTAGGATGTTAAATATTAACAATCCAAAGTAATCACGGTGATGAAATTGAAAAAGAAAAATTTGAGGATTATTATAAAGAGAAAAGAATTGATCACAATTTTTCTACTCCTAGAATCCCTAAGTAGAATGGGGTAATCAAAAGAAAGAATATAACATTAATAGAAGTTGCTCGAGCCATGTTGTCAAAATATTCATTTCCTAAATATTTTTGGGCTGAAGCGGTTAACACTGCATGTTATATTCTAAATATTATGAACATTAGATAGAAATTGAATAAAATATCCTATGAGATTCTTAAGAGAAGAACACCTAATTTTTCACATTGACATGTTTTTGGATGTAAGGTGTTCATACAAAATAATGAAAAATCTACCTTTAAAAAATTTAATCCAAAATCAGATAATAGAATTTGTCTTGGATACTCTAATATTGGAAAATCCTATAGAGTATTTAATAAAAGAAATTTGGTAGTTGAGGAGATCGCATATGTTGTATTTGATGAATCTGGAATTTTGAAAGAGTCAAATTTGAAAGAGGATGAGATGGAAAATAACTCCCAAAAGATTAAAAAGATCATTTTGGATGAAAACTTGGAGATTGAAAACCGTAGCCTAGAGATTTGAGATTTTCTAAAAACCACCCAAATGAATTGATTATAGGTGAACTTAGAGAAGGTGTTAGGACTAGGCATGGACTAAGCAAAGAAGTCAATCATTCAGCCTTTATTTCTACGATAGAAACCACAAATATAGATCAAGTACTTTTAGATGAATTTTGAATTTTGGTAATGCAAGAAGAATTAAAATAATTTATAAGAAATGAAGTTTGTGAATTAATTGCAAGGCAAAAGGATCAAAGTATAGTTGGAACTAAGTGGATATTAAATAACAAAATGAATGGCTCGGGAGTAGTTAGAAATAAGGCTAGATTGGTGGCTAAGGGGTATAATCAGATTGAAGGGATTGATTTTGAAGGAATCTTTTGCCCCTATAGTGAGACTTGAAGCAATTAAGGTTTTGTTAGCCTTTGCATGTTTTAGAAGATTCAAATTATTTTAAATGGATGTTAAAAGTGCCTTTTTAAATGGGGTGAATCAAGAGGATGTTTATATTAAACAACCTCTAGGTTTTTAAAATTCAAAATGCACAAACCATATTTATAAATTGAAAAAAGTATTGTATTAATTGAAATAGGCACCTAGGACTTGGTGTGAGAGATTGAGCACCTTCCTATTTGATAGATCTTTTGAAAAAAGAAATGTGGACACCACTCTCTTTTTTAAGAAATTGGGAGATGATATACTCATTATACAAATTTATGTTGATGATATCATCTTTGATTCTATAAATAAAACTTTTTATGATAATTTTTCTAAAATTATGAGTAGTGAATTTGAGATGAGTCTAATGGGAGATTTAAGTTACTTTCTAGGTTTTAGCATTAAGCAGATTGAGAAAAGAACATTTCTTGGTCAGTCAAAATATGTTAAGGACATCCTCAAAAAGTATGAAATGGATAATTCTAAACCTATTAGTACACCTATGAGTTCCTCAATTTAGTTGGATAAGGACCCAAAGGAAAAATATGATGATCAAAAGAAATTTAGGAGAATTATTGGATATTTGCTTTATTTGATTGCTAGCATACCTAATATTATATTTAGTATTTATTTGTGTGCTAGATTTCAATCAGATCCAAAAGAATCACATTTGATAGTAGTGAAAAAGATTTTGAGGTATCTCTTAGGAACTCAGAACTTAGAGATTTGATATCCTATGTTCAGCTCTTCATTTAAAATAATTAGATATTCAGATTTGGACTTTGCATGTTTTAGGGTTGATAGAAAGAGTGCATCTGGAACATATCAATTTATTAGAAATTATTTAGTTTCTTTGTCCAGTAAAAAAAAGAATTTCGTAGCCCTATTTAGAGTTGAAGCTGAATACATCGCCTTAGTAAGTTATGTGGCGCAAGTTCTTTGGTTGAAACAACAGTTGATTAATTTAGGATTTATAATAGACATAATTCCAATTTATTGTGATAACACTAGTACCATTTCCATTTCAAAAAATTATATTCAACATTCTAGAACCAAACATATAGACATAAGGCATTATTTTATAAGGGATCATATATCCAAGGGAGAAACTGAACTGAATAATATTTCAACTGAAAATCAACATGCTAACATTTTTACTAAACCACTAGCCTTTGATACATTTAGTACTTTAAGAATAAGGTTTGGTGTGATTGATTTGAATGCTTAATTAAAAATTTTCTGCAAACTTGATATGTATTTTTGTGTGTTTTATGTTTTTGAATTTTATCTGTGTATTTGTGTTTGTGATTTTGTGTTTTTCTATTTTGTGTGGTTTTTGAAATATTTTTACATCAGATTTTTTATTTTTGATCGATCATGTGAATTTTTTATAAGATTTATATTCATATTGTACGAAATGATTTTTATCATGTAAGAATTCTATAGCATGTCGAGCGTTGTTTTGAATTGTTTGTGTATCATTTTGATTTTCTATATATCATACTGTACGATCTAAAGATCATCCCGAACGACATGTATTCATTCATATATATGCATGTAGATGGTCATACGGGCAAAATTAATTATTATAATTGATCATACGTATGAACCTGAAGTTCGTATATACGAATACGTGGCATTCGATATGGGGGATGAATCAAATTATCAATAAAATGATCTTAAATAATCGATCATCGCGGATGAACACCTATTCATCTATACAATCATATGGTCAAAAAGTCTGTACAAAAGGATGCCTCGTAAATTGTGTGATTACGAAAAGTCATTTCATTTCAAAAGTATTCATTTGTACATACGAAATTTATTTTTATACGTATGAACATATCAATTGTACAATACGAAACTCTTTTCGTACGTACAAAATATCATTTTTCTTTAAATAGAAGGGCTTTAGAACTCAATTCTCATTCACTTCAATAGCCTTTCAAATCCTTTTCATCTTCCAATTCTTTAATGGCAAGTTCTAGCAAGAGGGGTAGACTTACTAAGGGTCCATCTTCTATGAGTGATGAAGATAACTTTCTGTCCAGAACTAACGAGGAATAATTCCTACGTTCATTTCTACCAAGATAACACACTCAAGAATCCTTCTCTAAGAAAATATTAATTTTCAAGTAATGCCTCTTTTTGCTTCCACCCAGCTTTCTTTCATTCTAACCCTAATTCATGCCTACAATAAGGAAATTTTTCACTACTGTCTTACCAACATGACCTTTAGTACTGACCAAAGTAAGATTAGGTCTTATGTTCTGAAGAAGCGGGTTGAAATAACCAAGGAGGATTTGGGAACTTTTTTACAGTTAAGGACTCAAGGAATTAGAGCCCACACTTTAACCTCTACATCCGATTTTGACTAGACTGAAATTAATAAAGTGATTAGAAGGATTGAACAAGTGTGTCATTTGCCTAGGGTGTCCACTTTGAACCAAAATGCAATGATCATCCAGCATGTTCTTAGAACCTTTATTATTCCTAAAGCTAGTGATCAGATAAATATTACTCCTCTTCTTTTGACTGTCACTTACCTTATTATGAATGGTCAACCTATAGATGAAGCCCAACTCATCATTGACTATATTCATGGGCTTTTAGAAATTGGTCATGTCTCTTATAAGAGAAAGAAGAACATTGCCTTAGGACACCTAATGACCTACATTTTTTAGAAGAAGTACAATATGGTTCATCCTGATCCTCATCTTGAGTTACCTATCTACTTTACAGATGCCTTATTTTGAGCACTCTTTGGGTGGGATGATACAAGTGAGGATTCTGAGGGAGAAAGGAGAGCACCTGCACCTGCATCCGCGCCTGCGCTTGCTCTTGCACCTGCTTATGGACTTGACTTTCAGGAGATGATCTAGCATTTTGACTGACTGGAGAGTTATTTTGATCAACGCTTTGATCAAATTAATACTCATTTAAAATAGTAGGATGCACAATACCAGCAGAAAATAGGTTGGATACGAGCAGGTCAGTTTGACACGGTGAACAATAATATGGCTATGATGAATAGCTATTTCTCCTTCTTCAACCAGCCACCTTCTCCAGACCAGGGCTCCTCAAATCCATAGGTGTACTTCTTATATGATTGTCTTTGATAGTGCATAGTGATGTGATGTGATGATTTTTTTACTTATGCTTGTTTAGTGTTTCTCTGTACTTATTTTGTGTTAGGAATTTTTGATGATAAGTTATAATTTTATTGATATCATATGAGCGTTCATTGTATCTCTTCGATAACTTGATATCAATAAAAAATTATCTTGTTTTATTTTAGTTGATTTTGTTCTCTATTTGAAATGTTCGTTTGTTATATGCTAATCTTGACTTAATAGATCTAAAATGTGTTATAACATAAATTGCAATACAAAAATCAATTTCAATAGAAAATCTAAATTTTCAAAAATATAAGTTAATTTATAACTCGATTAAGTTAAGGCTATCAATCTCATATTTTTTTAGGCATATAAATTTTTTTTAATAATATTATTATTATTTTTATGTCTTATTGATTTATATTTCTCTTTTTAATATAATTATCTTTATACTTAGAAAAATTTGTGTTTTTAGATTATTGATTTTAGAAAGATCAATTAAAAATATTAGAGAAATATACAAGTGTATAAAAATCAAAAGAATACACAATGGTTCGTAAATTGAAAAGAGGCACAAAATTAGTCCAAATACAAAGAGATGCACAAAGTGTGCCACAAATAATTGAAAAGATGCGCAATATCGCCAAAGTATATTGATAATATTCTTTTTCTCTATCTTTTAATCTTCAATTTCAAATCAATCTAATGTTAAATTATATTTTATATTGGAAATTGACTTAAATTAATCTTCATTTCATCACTTTTACAACAATTCTTCTTATCTCATTGTCTAGCATGTTTTATGACCTTGATATTTTTATCTAGTCTTGTTATATTTTAATTTAAATATTATGAATCTTTATTTTTTTTTCTCTAATGAACATAACTCTTATTATTATAATTATAATTCAATCTCGATTAAGATCAATTATAAAAGGATTCGCATATGACTTCTTAACATTTCTTTTGTTTTTCTTCTTCCTTCTTTTTGTTGTTGTCAAAAAGGTGGAGAAATATTATTTGTTTGATTGATTGTTTGTTTGCGTTTGATTTTTTTTTTATTTTGATTTTTATGTTTTTGTGTTTATTTAGTTGTTTTATTTTTTTGTTTAAAATGCTTTGTGTGTTTTGTAAGTCTATGAAAAATTTAAAATAAAAAAGATGATTTCTTCTTAATAGAATTTCTCTTATATTTACATACTTATTCATTTAGGGAGAGTTGAGAAGAAATTTATGAATTTCAGTTTTTATTCAAATAATAATTATTTTATCATCATCAAAAATGAGGAGATTATTATGATAGTTGCTATTTAGTTTTGCATGTTTGGTATTCTTGCAACATGTATGTTTTTATAATTCCGAATATTATTGCTTTGATTATTATTTCTCCTAAAATATTTTAAAAGAATTATTTTACTCCAAATTATTGAAGACTTCAAATCAAGATCGTTTAGAGTGTATTGTAATTGAAGTCTCTATTTTTCATTTTATTAAGTCTGAGAGAGTGTGATTGTAATTGAGTAACTGAGTACACACACACACTGAGGGAGAGTTTTAAAATTCATATTTTTAAATTGATCGTACAGTACGATATTACTTCGTACGGGACGATCTGGTCAGTTATTTTCCCCAACGAGCAATGGAACGAACAGAAATGTCAAAATTTTTTCTAAGAATAGTTCGTATGTACGATATTTTTTATTGTACTAGGATGAAGGTCTCTATTTTATTCTCAAACAAAGATCGTATGAGATGATTTTTTTTTATCATACTAGGATGAAGGCCTTTATTTTGTCCATATACGAAGATCGTACGGGATGAAATTTTTTATCATACTAGGATGAAGGCCTCTCTATTGGCAATATAAGAAGATCATACGGAATGATATTTTGAATCGTACCGGGATGAACATCTCGGTTCTGGATTCATTTATTTCATCTCTACATTTTGTATCGATGAACTTTAAAATTTTTATGTTCGTACCGGACGAACATAGTGTATCGGACGATGATAGGGTATGAAATGATTTCGTACCGATTCACGATGGGTTCATACACAATAGTATTTGACTTATTCATACGTACAAACATACGATCGTATAGATTGATCATGTACGTTCAAAATTGAAAACTTCAATTTTTTGGATGATTTTTCGTGTCTTTTAAATAAAAGGGTCCACAAAAACTGATCTAAAAAATCTTGTCTTCGTGAGTCTTTAAGGGCAATTGTAAGAGAGAGTGTGAGAGAGTATTTCAGTGAGATTTCTTGCAAGTGGAGTGTGAAGGATTCATAGGGTTACTCAAAGGTAAGAATCTCTTTGCAATTGTTTGTTATCGCTCTTCCTCTTGTCTTTCTAGATTGCTCGTGAGAAGATCTTCATATAAGATCCAGTTTTCTGCCAACACTTGGGAAGTGTGAACAGATGACGGTTCTCTATCGATACTTGGGAAGTGTGAAAGATAAAAGTTCTCTGCCTACACTTGGAGGGTGTAAAAGGATGAAGGTTCTCTGCCTACACTTGGAGAGTGTGAACAGCCGACGGTTCTCTGGTGCACCGGGAATTGGTGGAAGAGAGTTTTGTAAAGGCTTCTCCGCTTTGCTGTGGGGAAAAAAAGAGAGACACTTATGGTAATAGTGTAATACCTGAAGACGGAGTCTCCGTCTTCAAGGAGTGGATTTAGGTCATATTTTACCGAACCACTATAAATATGTGTGTCGTTTATTTTTTCTGTTGCATATTTACTTACAACAAGTTACTTTAATTACGTGGTTGAAACGTTTACTTATAAAATCTCAATTAACTTGCTACTAATTATTAACTAGTTTCTACTTTTTAAATCCAAGAGAAGTAGTTTTTAAAAGTACCAATTCACCTCCCCTTTTGGTTAGCCTTGGGACATTAACTTAGGTTTAACAACCTATTGTAGAATCAATGAGAAATTGTGTATTAGAATATATATTCCAGAGAGAGAGAGAGAGAGAGATCTTAAGAGGATGAGAGGGGAGTATCCTTGCTTGTGTGAGAGTCCAAGCCACTTGGGGGAGAGAGAAGGTGAGGTTGAGGGAGCTTTTTCTTGAGGGTGTCAAGAGGTGTGAGGTGTTTCACATAGTTATTTTTTGTTAGTATGCATCTTTTGGTCTTCTGTGTCACGGTGTTGGACTCTTGGAAGAGTTGTTGGATAAAAGATTTACTAGCTAAGGAGGCTAAGGAATGGCATCTCCATTGGGCTGAGAAGTGGAAGGAGGGAAAACATCTCTGCTATAGCGAGGAGTTGAACAAGGGATGACATATCCATCAGGCCAAGAGACAAAATGATGGAGCGACATTTTTGCCATAGCGAGGAGCTAAAAGAGCAGCATCTCCTTTGAGCCAAGAAGTGAAAGGAAGGAAATTATTCAGAGTCTGAAGAGTCTATAAAGGTCATTCTCCATGTGGTAATAGAGAAGGGTTACTCCACCTGGCAAATTGTTTAAGTTGTTGTAGTAGTTTGAAGAACTTATTTTGAAAATTTATTATTGTGTTAAGTTATTGTAGTAGTTTGGAGGACTTATTATTGTGTTTTTAAAACTTGTTTAAATAGTTTTTATATTTTAAAGTTCCTTATGTCAGTGGCGGAGCCAGAAAAGTTTTTTAGAGGGGGCACAAATTCTTTAAAAAAAATTTCCCTCAACTTTTTTGCATTCAGGCTTGGGACCGGCATAGGCAGTTTTAAATTTTTTTTTAAGATCGAATACTAAATATAAGATGCAAAATACTTATAATTTATAGCGTCTGCTCTTCATATTTTGAAAAAGATTAACAATTACATCATTTTCAATACAATCCAATATTTCCTTCTCAATATATGCGAGTAAAGTATCATTCATCCACTGATCTCCAATCCTATTTCGCAGTCGAGTTTTAATGATAGCCATTGCAGAAAATACTCTTTCTACTCCAGCTGTTGCAACCGGAAAAACTAAAGTTAGTTTTAATAGCCTGAAAATAAGAGGATATAAAACATCTTTCTTGTTCTGTATCATTATCTCAGTAAGGTGTCCAAGATCTTTTAACAATGAGAAATGTGGATCTAACTGCATATCCATGATATAAGTTTCCAACTGATTGTCTAAAATTTCCAATTCAACAGGAGTAAAATCACATGGATAAAGATGTGACATTCGAATTAATCTGTCTTTACTGAATGCACAAAAAGAATTAGATGGATTCAAACAAGCAATAGATAAAAGCAACTCAGTATTCGTCTCTGTGAAACGATTATTTAACTCTTAAAGTTGCATATCAATAACTATGTAAAAAATTTCCAACTCTAAAGTGATGTAAATTTTTCATATCTTGAGCTCTACGATGAGGCCGTCCCCGAGCAACTCATCTATCATTCATGTCAGGAATATCTATTTTGTGTTGCTCACAAAAAGAAGTTAGCTTGGTGATGAACTCTTCCCATTTGTTATCTCTCATAACTTGAAGCCTATTTTTACATATTCAAATCAAAGACATGGCATTTACAATATCCTCTTCTTTTCTTTGCAAAGCTTGTGATAACTCAGCAGTTATACCAAGTATATCCTTCATCAATAGTAAACAGAATGAAAATTCGAATGATTGCATTGTTCCTAATAATGCAAAAGCTTCACCTTTCTGTTCAGAACTGATACCATCTTTAACAACCACTTCTAGAATATCAATAATTGAAGGGAACATTGTAATCAATCTAATAATTGATTCATAGTGTGATCCCCATCGTGTATCACCTGACCGCTTGAGAGTTATTTCTTGATTCAACCCCTGTCCAGTTACTAGTTCTCCATTCTGTAATTCCATTAAAGTTCTCTCCCGTTGCTTATCTCGAAGTTGGTCACGTCGCTTGCATGAAACCCCAACAATATTCATCATATTTGAAATTACTGAGAATAAGAGAGCAATTTGAACATGATTTTTAGCAATATATACTAAGGCTAATTGGAGCTGGTGTGAGAAGCAATGAATGTAATGTGCTGCAATATTCTCATTGAGAAATAATGCCTTTAACCCATTAAACTCTCCGCTCATATTACTTGCTCCATCATATCCTTGACCACGCAATTTGGATATACTTAAACCATAAGTTGAAAGCAATTATTCAATGGATTTTTTAAGAGTTCTAGCCGTTGTATCTGCAACATGAATAATGCCTAGAAAACATTCAACCAACATACCTTTTTCGTTAACGAATCGAACCACAATAGCCATTTGCTCTTTTGAGGAAATATCACGTGCATCATCAACCAAAAGAGAGAAGTAATTTTCTCCAATTCCTTCCTTTATAAAGTCTGTGATTGTAATCGAAATAGCTCTGGTGATATCCTTCTGAATTTCTGGTGCAGTTAACTTTAAATTTTCTGGAGCATTTTTTAGCACCACATTATTTATCTCATTGTTATGTTCAGCTAAAAAGTGCAACAGTTGAAGAAAATTTCCTTGATTTCTGGATGTGTCAGACTCGTCATGGGCTCTAAAAGCTAGCCCTTGCCTTAAAAGAAAATGCACATAATTAACCGATGCATTTAGACGAGTCCGATATGCAGTTGTGGCATAATCTGTTTGCTTCTTAAACATAAAACCAATATGTTGACTTTGATTCATCAAGTCTTCATAGTTTTGTCGTGAAATATTGTGTGCACTATTATGACTCCCAACATGAAGTTCAAATCAATTTGATTTTTTCCAATTTGAAAATCCATTCTTATTGAATGCATCATCATCCTCATTTCCTTTTCCTACTGCTTTAAATAGATAACAATATAAACAGTAAGCCTTATCTTTGCTTATGCTGTATTTTAACCAATTAGAATATTTATCAAACCATGCAACATTGAAACGTCTATCCTTTGCCCCAAATTTGGTTTTAGGAAATTCATGATTGAGAGGTTGGAATGGTCCTCTTTGCAAGTAAGCTCGACGAACTTGATCTTGAATATTAGGAGAAAATTCAAAGATAGGGATTCGCAAACCAGGATCAGATGGAAGGTTCTCTAAATCTACTTCTTGATTTCTTGATGATTCAATTTTCATGCAAATTCTTTTTGGACTTTGCTCCTCATCTTTTTTAGTTGTCTCATTTGAACTCTGTGAAATCTTCTTAAAATATTTCTCCATGACAAAAACCTAGTTATTATTTTGCAAGATCAATCGACAATCGGTTAAGAACTTAACAAATTATAAGACATTAAGACCTGTGTTAATTAACACATAAGAGCCACACTCATAATATTGACATCCAACAAGAATGCAATGCAGCAATGGAAGAAAGAATCAAAGAATAACACATAAAATTGATCAAGAATGCAGTAGAATAAAACATAAACTTGTAGGAAAAATTTTATTTTACCTAAATCTGGTCGTATCTTTGCATTCGTCTGTTAACAGTGAATAAGTTGTGGTCAAATCAAACTTTGGCGGGAGGAGAGAACAGGTGGTCGCCTCGAGCCCTTGGCGATCTTGTCATCCTTTAAGCTTTGTTCGCCAGGCGTCCGGGCTGGGAGCCGGGAGGAGCAAACATACTATGTCTGAGCACGAGCAGTCCTCAATCGAACGCGTCGTCACTGGAATTCAATTCCGCTGGAGCACCGAGCACGCTGGAACACATCGTCGCTGGAAACCTGGAACGCGTCTTTGCTGGAAGCCTGGAACGCGTTGTCGGCGCGTCGCTACCTCTCTCGCTCTCTCGCGTCGTCAAGCCGTCAAGGCAATTCCGCAGTCGGGTTAGGGCATTTGACTTTAGGAAAAAAAATTTAAAGCAAGCGACGCTTCAAACTGCCAAAGAAAAATTCCGAATCGAGGGGGGGCACGTGCCCCCGTGGCCCCCCCCCCCCCCCCCCCCTCACTCCGCCACTTCCTTATGTTAAACGATCAAGTTTTGAAGCTGATAGACTTATGTTTTGAACTATTATATTACGTTTTGAGTAGCAATGTTGTATAATGAAATATTTTCTTGTGTATACATCCATTAATTGTTGCAGGTTTATAATGTAAATATTTTTGTGGAATAATAAGGGGCTGCCATTTTTTTGGCATTGTTAAAGGTTTTTAGTAACTTTCTCAAGGATTTTCTGCCAGAAACTATTCATACATGGCAATGCAACAAAAAATTGAATGAAAAGTTTTTTTATGAGAACCAGCAGCTTTTTGGTGGATTGCCTGCAACAAATTACATACGAGTGTTTTTGGTAGTTTAGACGCTGGTAATGCCACCAAAATTTTTTAGCGACGATTCTCTCTTCTCTGCCAATCCGTCCGCTGGTCACAATGAAAGTAGAATTTTCCAGAAAACTTTTAGAAATTTATTAGAAATAATTTTTCGACTAAAAAAACCCACCACATATCATTTCATATGTGGCATTTACCGGAAACATCAAAATCCATTTGAAAATTAATGGTTTCACCCGGTAATGAGCAATTTTCTTGTAATGGACCCATAAGCAACCACCCCAACTACTCTCTCCTTCAGGCTTGGTTGGCCACTTCACACTCTAGCCACTTGCTTGGCATTTACATCACTCCCTAACCACTTTATCCCACTCTCCCTAGCTTTTTTACACATAAAATCACCACTTGATACATAAAGTCCACACAACACTAAGTCTTCAAACATATACAATCCACAAAAATGAAAATACATTAAGAAAATATATTAGACTAAATGCATAGTTATTTCCTTATTTTTTCTTACTCTTATTCTTGCTCTTTATTGCTTGAGCTTCATGTGATCTTGCCCTTGCCATAATGATAGGACCACTTCTATGTACTACATCACTACTCAAACTTTAACTTCTAATGGCATGATATCTTTTCATGAAATCTTCTACAATCTTTAAAAATCTAACTCACATCCCATCTTTAACTTCTAAATAGAAAATCACTTTTTATAACAATTAATCTTATAATTCCTTTTCTCCACTTGAAGACCTTTCTTCTCTACTTCAATTGTCTTTAAGTTCTTTGATATCTACTTAATTTAACTCATCTTGATTATGATTAACATATTGATATTAGAGGAAGCTGATATAGCCATCATTAGTTCAAAAATTGTTAGTTGATCCTATAAGGCCATCACTTTTTAGGTCTTAAACTATAATATTTACTTGTTCTCAATCCTCGGAAACTTTATGTAGAATTTTGTTGAGCATCAAACTTCATCTTCAATAATGCTTGAAATATATATACATCTATAGCACACTTAAGTAAAATTTAAATAGAAAGAAGATGTAGATATGTGATAAGTGCGTAAAGGGTTTTTGAAAGATATAGATTGATAAGTCCTATTTTTAATGACATCATGAATGTTAAAAGCATTTATGCATTTAACACATCAATACATATTACTACAATATGAACATAGCAGAAGAATAGTTGATCAATAGATACTCGTGAATTTTTTTAGAGAAAGCAATTTCATAAGAAATTCTAAAAAAAAAAAATTCAAGAATTTCTTAAATAATTTTGATCAATAAATAAGCTATAAGAAATTTTCAAAAGTATGCAATAATTAATAACAAGGTAGATTTCATAAAATTACAAATCTTAAATCTTTTACTATACTGAATGACATTATTTTAGCTTGAATTTTTTTTAAAGATTTCTTATGATATTCTCATTATTTACAAACAAAAAATAAAAATTACCAAATTTTAATAAAATTATAAGTCATAAGAAATTTTTGAAATATATAATTTGCAAATGAGCATATTCAATGAGCTTGATGTTCTTGAATTTTTAAGCATATTAATTAAATTATAGTAATTTGAAAAAAAATGATAAATTGAGACATACATAATCTCTGAATCTTTGTGAGAAATACAAACCACTAGAGAGAGAGGCTCCAGGTTTTCAAAGAGAGAAAGTTTGTGTTTTTTTGAATTTTGTTTCAGATCCTCTTTTCCCGGTTTGATTGGATGGTGGAGGGTCGCCAGTCATCGGCAGATGATGATCGAAACACCTCCATTCCTTTCTTTGTGCGGCATCCTACTGGTTCAGTTCATGTTGGATCCAAAGCAGAGACGTTCCATTTTGGGAAGGGTTGATTAATCAGCATTCTCTGGTTTTCAATGAAGGATGTGCTACTCCTGTGCATGAGGATATTCCGATGATGGATAAAGGAAAGAGATTATTAGATAAGATGGAGAAGAATGATTTGGATGTGCTTTCACCCAGAAAGAAGGATTTGTTATCAGCTAATGAGTCAGAAGCATCTTCATCCATTGGTTTCAAATTAAAAGTTAGTAGATTTGCTAACCCAACTGTTGCTGAAAGTAATGCGGATAATCAGGATTCAACGGATTTGAATTCGAATTTAGATAAGGAAACACAAGATAAAGATTTGAGATCAAATGAAGAAAGGCTTATGGAAGAAGGAGGAAATGTTCTTCCAATTCCTAAAACAGTATGTTTGGATTGGTTAATGATTGGGTTGAAACCAATCATATTAAAGTGAACTACATAGATCAAGATCCTGAAGATGAGGTAGACTCAAATATGGTAAAGTTGAATATGGCGAAGGTATGTGAGAACATTAAACTACTTCAGAAATCTCTTATGGTAAAAATATTTGGGAGAGGTGTTCCTTTTTCTCTTTATAGCATCGAGTTAAGAAGGCAATGGAATAAATTTAGAAAATTTCACCTCACCTCTTTGGGTCTTGATTGGATTTTGTGTTCGTTTCAATCTTCTCAAATTATAGATGAAGTGCTGAGTGGAGGTCCTTGGTTTGTGGGAGGACATATAATAGGGTTGGATAAATGGACACCTCAATTTTCTCCAACCTCATTAAAAGGGCTATCATCTCCAATTTGGATATGTTTGCCTCATTTGCCTTTACATTGTTGGGATGAGGTTAATGTGACAAAGATTGTTTCAAAGATAGGAGTTTCATTGTTCTTGGATGGGAAAATGTTTAAATGGGGAAGACAAGAATTTGCACAAGCTTGTGTTCGCATCAATCTAGATTCTAAACTATCTCATGGAATTTGGATTGAAGGTTTATATGGTAAATTTTTCAAAAAAATTGAGTATGAGAAAATCTGGTCTTTATGGTTCAAATGTGGTAAGATTTTCCATAATTTTGAGAGGTACCCGGAAGCTTTGAAAGAAGATCAATTTAAGACTTAGAAGGAAGATCTGAATAAAGGGAAGATAGCTTTGGGAGTAGAAGAAATTGTTAGTGAAGATTCAAATGTGTATGGCCCTTAGATGCATGTGAAATTTGAAAGATTGAAGAAGAGCCAAAATCAGAAATCTACAACTCAGCATTTGGTAGTGAACAATGAGGTTCACTCAACTCACGTTCATATGAAGACTTCTAATAAGTTTAATGTTCCATCCCATGGTCCTGAGATTGGAAATATATTAGAAATGGAAGAACTTAATACTCTTGTTCAAGGTAAGCAAGTCAATTTGCTTGCTTTGGATGTTAATGCTGAAGGAATGGTTCGGGAAGACTCAACTCAATATATATATCAAATTAATGATTTGGAGGCAATTCCAGGTGAAGACAGAGAATTGGAGCATATTTCTGGAAAAAATGATGTTATGGATAAAGGAATTGAAGGTTCAAGTCATCAAGATGAGTTATTTGAAAAGAAAAAGTTAGGAGTTATTAAAGAAGACAATGATGGAGAGGATCGAAATGCAAGGGCTGTTTAAGATATTGAAAAAGCTGCTCCAAATTCCATAAATGTTCCAGATTCCGGAAATTTATATATGGTTGAAGCTAATTTAAAGAAAGAGAATATTAATGGAATTGATTATGGTAAATTTCATCTGCCAAATAAAACAGCTCATCACAAGAAAAAAATTAATATATATTTGAATTCCATTGGGCCAATCAAAGGTAGCCTTAGAGGGAGAAAATTGGGGAGTCTTGGTGAAAGTGGTGGCTGCACCTCACCATTTATCTCATAATTAAGTTTATTATGGGTGATAATGGTAAGTATCAAGAGAAATGGGATAAAGGCCTGGAGAACTTTGGAGGTCTATGGATGGATGGACGGATGGATGGATTTGCATCTGGATATACAAAACATGGTTTGTATGAAGTTGATCGTCTTTGTGAAGATCCAATGGTGGTGCAAGCATGAAGATTATTGCTTACATGTAATGGTTCTTTTCTTTTATTAGTTGTTTTTTTAAGTCTTCTTTCGATTTTAAATTAAGCTTTTGTGGGTATTTGAAAGATGGGGATAAAATATTGAGAACTAACATTCTTCTATTCTCTATTTTTTTACTTAATCGGGAATTCCAATTGGTTTAAAATATGGAGTAGAGGATCTTATTTTCTTTATGGAATTTCATATCTTTCAAATATTATAATCTTGCTTAATTTTCTTTTTAATAAATGCTTCCTTCACTATGTTTTGAAAGGATGGCTGCTTTAGTTTGTAATAGTTTTCCTTTTCATTTAATGCAATTTGCATATCTCAAAAAAAAAAAAAAACCTTTGTAAAATAATTTAGAAATTGTTCACAATCAATTTGATTGCAAAAAAATCATTGAAGAAAGATAGATCATAGTTTCAATATCAGGACATTCTAATTACTAATTCTCTTAGTAATTAATAATATAATATTAAGTAAAAATTTCTTGGGAATAGCATAATTATTTGAAATATTATACAAAAAAACCCATCATAGATTACATGATTGAAGAATTAGATTTAATAAATATTACTTAAAATTATTCAAAAGCAGGAAAATCAAGGTATTATACAAATTCTTAATAATTTTTTAGAACCCTTTTTGTTACCATCTCCACTTCACTTTGCTAAGGCACACTGCTCCAATTGTTTCCATCCTTCTTAACATAGATTTTTTATTTTTTTGGAAGAAAAAGAAAGCTTAGAAAGATGTATTGTAATTTTTTTATTGCCCTTAGAAGGGGTTTTTTACCCTTCTTTCAATTAATGCCATTTTAAATTTACAGAACTAAAAAGAGCATTCTTTTATTAAAATAATTTCATATCTCTTAAAAAAATTGCAAAAGCTCATGAGCAGTCAAGTCCAATTTTTGCCAAGTGACACCAACGTACCACTATAACTCGCCATCAACTGACATTAATGACTTTTGTTTATTGACCTATTTTTGTTGACCATCGATTGACATTGATGCATATTACCTCTCTTTACTTCAATAATACTTTCCACTACACTCACATGAGGCCTATAATTTAGAATTTGTAATTTGGCATTCTCCAATTAAGTGAAGGGCATATTTCTATATTATTTATTTACATAATAAATAATTTCAACTCAGCAAGACATCATGATTTTAATTTCTTTTAGGCTTTGTTTGGGACGGCTTTTTTATTGCTTTCTAAAATGGAGTTTTAGTACAAAATTTTTTATTTTTGTACAAAAACTCCGTTTTAGAAAGCAATAAAAAAGCCGTCACAAACGAAGCCTTAGTCTTTTAGGGTTTTCACATAAGAACTCTTATGCAATTTTAACTTTGCGATCATTTAAAAGTTTTAAGGAAGGTTATTGCTCTATCTTCAGCCTACCTTAGTAACGCTGGTGCTCGTAAGTTTTGATCTCTAGCTTTTGCCAAGAATATTTCATTCTTTCCTGCTCTTCAACTTTCTTTGGGAAGTCTTCTACTCTTATTTCTCTAGTGCTCTTTCTTTGTTCATCGGCCATGACCTAACTAGGTTTTTCTTTTTCTTGGCATTTTAATTATGTTGTAGCTTCTTTTGAGAACATTTTCCTCTTTAATGGCAACTAGCCCTATTAAGATGATAGGTCTTGATTTTTTAGCCATTAAAAATCAATTTTTCTCTTTTAAGGAGTTTATAGCTGGTTCTTCCTCGGTTATTTTTCATAAGCTTAAAACCACAACCCATAGTAAGATGACTGTACTCGGATATCTGAGGAGGTTGAGGAGCTTTCTGCTCCTTTTGAGTTTTCTTTAGCTGGGAAGTTTTCACTTCACCGGCCTAAGCTTGATGTGATATGTAATTTTTTTTCTTGAAACTTTTTGGTGAGTTTTCAATTGCCTTATTGGATCCTCGTCACATATTGATCAAGCTGACTAATGATTTAGATTATAGCTATATTTTTGCTCATAGAACATACTATGTTAGTAACTGTTTAATGAGACCTATTAAATTGTCTCATTTCTTTGACATTTTTTAAGGAATCACTGCCATCCCTATTTTATTTTCTTTTTTATATTTACAACCTCATTTTTTCCCTCAAATTTTATTTCATTTGGTCTCATTATTTGGTCTTCCTCCTCAAATAGACAATACCATGACTAATGAGACTAGAATTTCTATTGCTCGAGTTATTGTGGAGTTGGAAATTTCTAAAAAATATCCTCATATCAAGTAGCTTAGTTTTAAGAAATTTGGCTATGTTTAGAAGGTTGAGATGGAAGAATTTTCATCCTTTTGTGATCACTATAAAATGCTTGGTTACCGTAAATTGGAGTGTTATTTACTGCACCTCATTGAGGTAAAAAGTTTATTTTAAACTAAAACTTATGAGGGTTGATTGAAATGGAAATGCTTCTCTAGCCCCTTCTTCAAGGATTAAGGATTTAAACAATGTTTCTTTTATTGAGAAAAACGTTGGTGTTCAAGATTCTATGGATGGGGAGGATATCCCAATTATCTATGATTGCAACATGGTTCTCATTGGGAAAGAGATATCAAATGCTCCATCTTAGGAGCTCAATAATATTTACATTAAACCTAATGATTCTATACGTTCTTGTTTAGTTACTTACTCCTTTAGTGATGTAATGCCTAACGATGGTAATGTTTCTTCTATTCTAGTTCCTACAATTTCTACTTCTAAAATATTATTAGCTAATAAGGACTCGAAGTGTCAATCTGGTAGGGGGGTGAGTCCTGGTGTATGAAAGGTTTCAAATTGGGAAGAAGGGGAAATTAATTCACTTGAGGATTTCAACCCAAATAACTCTTTTAAAGATTTAAATTTTAATAATTTACATGAATCATTGGATGATTATTAATTGGTCTCTTTTAAGAAAAAATATGAAAAGAAAAAGTATGGTACTCCATTTTTTAATAATAGAGCCACTAGATCAAAAGCTTCTTGCCAAACTAGGTTTTATAATTAGCTCTATCATATGGAATATTAGAGGTGTTGGCAAGTTTGAAACTCACTATCATTTGAGCAATCTTTGTAGGATTCACAATTTTTTTAATCTTTACTTGAGCTTTGGTGGGAAAAATTATGTCACCACGCAGATTTTGATTTCTTCTATTTTGTAATCGAATACTGCATTAAGAATAAAGTACAGTCTCGAGAGGCCGATACAATATTCTACAATGGATTCAATATCGGAATAGGGTTTTGAAAATTGATATTTCTATAATCAAACAATTCAAAGAATAACATATCATCTCAAAAGATGAACATGAAATTCTATAGAATATGTTTAAAGATAGAAATACATTTTTTGAAAAAAGTTTATTCATTCTTTTATTTAGATATGACAAGAAGAATATTATATCATCTTAAAAGACGAACATAACATTCTTCAAGATATCCAAAAGCGAGAATGAGTTTTATAAAATTCATCATTTCTAAAGTTGAATATAACAAGTATAATATTATATTATCTGAAAAGATAATAATAACATTCTACAAGTCTATTCAAAATTAGAAATGAGGTTTTAAAAATATCTACGTTCCCAAAGATTCTTCCCTTATTTTATACGAATAAAACAAGATTTATTTTAGTCTGGGGTTCTCAAATCCCTATAAAGGCAAGCCCCTATAGTTAATTACATCCTTGGAGAGAAGCTCCTAAGAAAACTCTCGATTAAAGCAGTGATTTCATACCCTTTTGAGTACAAAGTGGAAGACAAGGAAACAGAAGTAGGAATTTTTCAATGAGAAAGCTCAATATTGAACATTTATTAGTGAATCAAAGGAGGAAAAGTAGGAGGTGCTGGATTCTGAGAAGCACAGAGGCAACCTCAGTCTATCCTATATTGGGCTTTACATTTTAAGAGAGAAATTTGATGTTTAAGTTGATATTTTATTAAAAATTTGGGATTTATATTCCCGGAGGGTGAAGACTTAAGATCTAAAAAGAATCTGTCTCAGAACCTAAATCTAATTTGGGTACTATAAAATAGTGACCCAAACCTAACTAATGAAGTGCAAATCTGGACTTACCCCGGCCTGGATTGAGGAGCCAGCTAACCACTTAGGCGCTTTAAAACCATGTGTACAGTCTCTTATGAAAGATGGGTAGGGACGTTGTTTATGTTTTAATGAATTGGGGGCCGACATCTAAGACAGACCCTAATTGGCCCCTCAACTTATGTAGGGTGAAAAATGTCTAGAAATGCAATTAATATTTTAGACTCTTTTTTAATTTGAATCTAATGCAATGCATGCTAATTGACTCGAATGCATAAAATGAATATGAAGCAGTTTTAAAATTAGGCTTAGAAAATAGGTTTTTTCCTAGAGATTGCACAACTTCCCCTTGACAGAACTGTACCCTCATAGGTCAAGTGGTCTGCTAGAACCCGCAGCCGGAAAGGTGCCTAACAAGGAAGAGAAAGTATTAATATGCTTATGCTAACTCTCGGCGGTTCCGAGCTTACTTCTTAGATCGTTATAGTTACTATGTGAGCATAAAATTTTTTATTAGGATTATAAGTAGAAGAATTTTATTCATACCCTTACTAAAAAAATACTCTGATTCGTATCCAGGCTAAAATAAAACACGACATGCAAGGGCCCTAAAAAAAGCTACTACACAAACAATATAAAAAATCAAATTTAATAATCCAAAATTATAATATCCAATGTCCAATGTCCATATTACACCCAGAATTTATAGAAAAGTAAAGTGGCCGGGCACCACTGACAACAAACCCGGATTCTAATCCTAAGAATGACGCAAGTGATTTTTGAACTGGGATATATTGTTCCTTGAATCTTTATTTCTTCGTCTTCTTTCTTCAATCTTCTCGTTCTATCTTTTCTTCTTCTACGAACTTCTCCGCCGGGTTCTGGATATCCAAATGAAAAGAAACTCATCCCTAAGAGGGGTATTTTCTTTTCTATTTGGATATTGAATCATCCTAATTCGACTTTCCAAATAAAAGAGAATAATCCTTTAAGGTATATTCTCCTTTCTTTAGATTTCAAATTGGATGTAATATCCCATTTTCAAAATCACTTTCACATTTATGATAATTTTCAAACGCATTTACATTTACATTACATTTCACAGAAAGAAAAGAAAAATCTAGACCACCTGCAGGGTTATCCTAAGCAATTTATAGTAAAAATCATCTAAAGCAGTTATATATTTGCATTTTGAATTAAATCCACCAGCCACACTTGGCCACACTCTTTTTTTATTTGGAGGCTAAGCAACTGGAGCACCTGTAGCATTTATATGATTATTAATTAATTAGCCCCCTTTACTGCCCTGTACGAGTGTGGCCACCTGCAGAAAATTTTGTTAACAACCAGATCGTTCCTAACCTATGGGTAATTTAATCGTCAGTCAAATCACAATACAGAATGCAGTAAAAATAAATAAACAAACACACCAATAATTTTACAACCAGCATGCAATAAAACTCGAGAAAAAGCCCGTCAAAATGTAGTAAGGAAATAAACACCGCCCTAATCTAAATCTAAAGTCGGTTGTCCTAACAAACAAATCTAAGTGTGTGCAATAAGTTGTGAAATTTGGATATATCCTATGTAGGTTATTGGCTAAAATTTTCTAATTAAATGAATTTTAGTTTAAAGATATTCACTAATCCTAAGGTGAGGTGTCACTAAATTTTCTATGTTATATGTTTCTATCATATAGTGTGCATGCATCATAAGTCTAGATTTTCTAAGACTCGGTGCTTAATTATTGTCCTTAAGGGTCACTAATGTTATATGGGATGAAAAATTTTGTTATCGCTAACCCTTATGACATTGCGCGTGTGTAAAAAGAATTTGGGGATCTAAAATAAAACAAAAAAATAATCCTAATAAAATTGAAGTTACTACAAGGACCTAAAAGGGAAGGGTTCGCACAAACCACATCAGGGGCCCCTAAAGGTTTTCTAAGTTTAGAATACTCACAATAACCGGGGGCTACGACCCGGTGGTTCCGCCCGTAGCACCTCTACCCAGCTGGATAGAGGCGATTGACGTCATTAGCTCCTTGTCCTTTTGTTCTCTTGACCGATACCGTTCCTCGCAGTTCAAGCAAATAAAACAGAAAATAGGGAAAACAAGGAATTAGAAAGCACATTTAATAAATAATAATAAAATAATTGAAATTTATTGAAAATAAATATGTACCTTTCTTCGGGCTTGAACACTAACTTTGTTGATTTTGCTTTTGAACATTCCACCTTTGAACTCATATTGTATACCTTTCCAATTTTTATCCCGAGGCACAAGAAAGGGAAAAAAGAAGAAAGAGGTAGAGAGGGAAAGAGATTTCTTATTTTTCAACACTTTCACTTTCTAATAGACATTTAGCTAATACTCTCTCTAATATACATATACTTCCTTTTCCAAAACTCACACAAATTCCACCTTTCAACATCACACATTTTTAAAAAAACACACATATTCCAAAAAAAAATGCTTTACTCTCACTTTTAAACTTATATATACATTTCACTTTTCAACTTATATATGATTCACCTTTCAAAACATATATGTGTCATTTTTTCCAAAGAACCATACAATTCACCTTTCCGAAAATACATTTATCAAAATATCTCATCTTTCAAACATATACATGCATACACTTATCTACTCTTTAAAACATATAAAATATTTTTCAAAATCAAACCACTTGTTTTTTTCACCTTTATAAAATGTACAAAATTCTCATTCCTAAAAATTTGTTACAATTCACCTTTCAAAGTAACACGCACCTCTCTTTTAACACAAGCACTTTTCAAAACATTTCATTTTTTTTTTACCTTTTTAGTATACATACTTTTTACTTACCAAATATTTATTTCTTTTCATGCATATACAACAAGGCTCTATTACCTCTCTTTCCCAAACATAACATAAGACAATTTTTATTAGAAATGTGTAAAACATGTTATCAAAACTTTCTTTTGCATAGATATAGTATATTTCAAAATTTACAATATATATAAAACCCATGTTATTCTAAAAGTACCTATAACTTCTCTTTCAAATCATCGTATGAGAATATGCAAATTGCTTAAACCATGTCTCCACTTAAATATCTATACAAAGTTTAATAAAAGAAAACAATTTCAACAAATTTTTTTTTTCAAAACTTAAAGTATACTACCAATGCAACCATTGAACTTTCTCTTTAAAACTAATGCAACAAACACAAGGAATTTTGACAATAAATAACATAATTATATGAAGAAGAAAACACCACTTTCAACCACCAAACACCATTTCATTTACTCGTTTCATCTTAACAATTGTGCTAATTGACATTAAAAGAAAGAGGAATTGGATAATTTCATTTTCTCTAAAAATCGCAAAGCTTGCCAACATAAAGCCTACAACCTTACATTTGAAATATATTATTCTCATAATTTAATCACGAAGCATATGCATAATTTCCAACAAAATTTCACATATAAACTGATATCTTTTATTCTTTTCTAATCTCAAGATAAGATTACTACTATATATTAGGAATAAAAGATATACAGCAAACGATGCATCTTCTAATCTCTAAAAAAATATTTTCAATCAAAGAAACCTTTCCAAACATAAATTACGATTACTATAACTAAATGAACTCATCATATTTTTATCTCAAATATCCTCTTTTGAATATTTGAGATAAAAAGGAAAACCCATGAATTTTAACCAGATTCTTCTTAATTTTTTTTTTTTCATAACATCTTTTAAGAAATGCATTTAGTCTTCATCTAAATGTAATGAGAAATAAGCATGCATTCCAATTTAATAGCTTATACATTCATGAATCATTGAAATCCAAACAAGATTGAGTTAAGCAACGGAAGAAAATTCTTCTCTTTGCTATAAGAGAAAACAAAAAGAAAAATTCTCACATTTTTAATCTAACAAACTTTCTTCTCCTTAAAAAAAATGATAGTATTAAACTTTCTCAAATCACTTTTACATCATTAAAATTGTTAAAAGTAAAAAGAAAGAAGATGAATATGTAGAGGATATACCCAAGATTTAGAAGATTGCCGGTGTGCAACTACTGTAGGAGCGACAGAGGGGGCTTCGTGTGGAGAGGAGGCTGATTTCGTGTAACTTGAAGAGGAGAGGAGAGTGGGTGTTGGAGTTCCTTGCGAATGGGAAGGAGGAGTTCTATTTTTTTTTTTTTTTAGAGAGGGAGATGAGAGGAGGTCGGTTGTGGGAGAGGAGAGTGGGCGGTTTTGGGTTGAGGGAGAGGGAGAGTGGGTGGTTATGGGTTGTTGTTGAACCCTTTGACCGTGGACCGTTCGTTGGACATTTAAAGGCCTTAATGATGTCAGAATGTAGCGATCTTGGGCTCGTTGGATCTGTCTCGTCGAGCTGTTCGATTCGAGTATAAGCTCTTCAAAATCGGAGACTGTTTGGTAACTCAAATTGCGGTTTGAACCTTCCGGCAGCGCTTTGGGTTATTGATTCGGACTCCTTTGGGCTCGGATTGGGTTGAATTTGGTGTCATTGGGTTGAGAACGAGTTGATTTGAAGTTGAATTAGAATTGGATTGAATTTTATTTTGATTCGAGTCGAGTGATAGGTTCGAGTCAATGCTACGTCAGTAGGCGTCCACTTAAGTGAAATCCTATGGGTGCGACATCTACTCTAGGCTACGAAAACCTAGGTGCTAGAATTGAATCCGGGAGAAATTGACCTTGAAAAAGAGGTCAACAAGCTTATGTTTGATGCTTTTAAACTTTTATTATTAAAAAAAAAATAGATTTTTGACTTTTCTTATGCTAACATTAATGGTAAAATTTGACTAATTTAGAAATAATCTATTAATTTATTAATTATTGGAGATTTTGATCAGATATTGCATTATGATTTTTCTATTTTTAATGTTTTTATTATGGGTTCTATAGTGTATAAAAATTTTTCTAAAGTTAGTATACTTCCTTTGTGGAAAAAGTTACATGATTATTTAATTGCTATGATGGTTATTAATTTAGTGATTGTGATTTTAATATCATTTCAACTATTTCTAAGAGAATAGGAGGTGCCCCTCCTAATGACAGACTTTGGGAAAGATTAGATAGGTTCATTTTCAATAATGATTGGCTAGCCCTCTTTCCTAATACTTCTATGGAGCATCTCAGTAGGACCACTTCTCACCTCATTCCCTTGTTTTATAGAATCAAGCAAGTTAATTTTAATGAATATATACCCTTTTCATTTTCAGAACATGTGGCTTTAATTTCCAAATTTCTTTATTGTTGTTAAGAATAACTGGAAGACTCCTATGCATTACCACGAGGGTACTAATGTTATTTTTTATTTTATTTTAAAAATCAAATGTCTTAAATAGATTTTTAGATGGTGGAATAATTTTTTTTTTTTGTAATATCTTTAAATATATTTTAAAAGCTAAGGAGAAGGTCATTCAGTATGAAAATACTTTGTCTCTCATAATTGTGATGAAAATAAAAAGTTCTTATCAATGCTAAAAATAATCTTACTTCTCTTCAATATATAGAGGAAGCTTATTAGAGGTAAAAAATTATTTCTAAACATCTTATTTATAGTGAAAAAAATTTATCAAATATTTCCATGCTTTAGCCAATAAAAGTAAATCTAGATCCTTTATAAATAAAATCAAATTTGAGTATAGTGATCTGAATGAATACCATGATATTATATATGTTTCAACTTTCTCTCATTTTAAATCTATACATAGTATTTCTAAGGAAGTTGGGACTATTTATCATCCCTAATTTATTCCTTCTCTTATTTATAGGGAGGATAATTTTAACTTTTCTAGAGATGAACTTGAAGTTTATAATATTATGATGGATATGAATAAGGACTTAACTGCTGGTCTTGATGGTTTTACTACTTTCTTATATTAGAAATCTTGGCCTATTATTAATGAGACTTTATGTAAAGCTATTTTTGGCTTTTTTAAAGGATTTAACATTACTAGTACCTAAATGTGAGAATCCTAAAAACTAGAATGATTTTTGACCTAATAGCATTAGCACTACTTTTAATATGATTATTTTTAATCTTATAGCTTATAGATTGGCTCTTTGTCTTCCCAGAATTATATCTTTGAATCATATTGGCTTTGTGAAAGGTAAAAATATTTCTAACAATATTTTGTTTGCCAAGGCAGTAATTCATGACATTCAAAAAAATGTTATTGGTTATAACTTATTTTTTAAGTTGGATGTTACTAAGGCTTATGATAATATTAACTACTTTTTCATTTTTTAACAAATAACTCACATTAAAAGTATTGCTAAAAACATTTGGTTCTCTATTCTTATTAATAGTATACTTCAAGATTTTTTTTAAAATCTGGCTATGGTGTTAGGCAAGGGGACCCTTTATCTCCTGCTCTTTATTTTACTATTTATGAATATTATTTAGAGGTTTGCAGCATAATTTTGCTACTTATAAAAGCATGGCCTTTAGGAATTCTGGTGGTTTAAATATTTCTCATATTTGTTTTGTTGATGATATCATTTTGTTTTGTAATGGCTCTATAAGAAATGTCAAGAGAATAAAAAAAAAACTTTTTAAAACATTTGAGAATGAAAGTGGTCTTACTTTTAACAATAATAAGAGTACCTTTATTATGTGTAAGGGTATGCCAATGGAGATAACCAATAGCATCAATTTCATAACTAGTTTTAAAAATCAATTGCTTCCTTTTTATTATTTTGGGACCCCTCTCCATAAAGGTCATTAAAAGTTCTTTCATTTTTGATAAAATGTTTGCAATAATTCTTAAGAAATTATCTGCTTGGAAATTTAAATTCTTATTTATAGGAGTTAGGCTTATTATAAAAGTGGATGGTGTTTTGTGCCTATTACCTATTGCAAACTATGAATTCTACTTTAAAAGTTTGTTCTAGACTGAAAAAACTCATTAATAAATTTTTTTGGGGTTCTACTCCAAACAATAAAAAGATTCATGGGTCTTCTTGGAATTCTCATACTAGTCCTTTTAAGGAGGGTGGTTTGGGTTTTAAATTATTTTGTGATGTTGTTAAAGGTTTTTCTTAGAAACTTTGGCAAAAATTTAGAACTGATAATTCCTTGGGGGTATTGCAAAAATAATCACCCTATCCACTGCACTTTCAAGAAAGATCAATATTGTGGATGAAACAGATTATGTAAGATTAAATGGCAAGGATAAATGACTCTTTAATGAGGGATTATAAATGGGCCCTTTTATTTTAGTCAGGATGATTGGATTGGTATTGGGTCTCTTAAATCTTATTTTAATACTCATTCTACTCTAACATGAAGGTCTCTAACTTCATTAAGGATGGAAGGTAGTATGAAAATCTTCTTTTAAACCAAGTTTCTTAAAAGGTTACTGACATTATTTGTGATATTTGCATAAAACATCATCTTAATGATCAACCTATTTCAAATTCTATATGAATGGTGAATTGCTTCAGAACTAAACTTAATTTTAATAATACTTTTGATAAAATTTGTAATTCTTCCAATCCTATTAATATTTATTATTCACATGAAGAATTCTTAAAGGTTTTGATCATGTTGATAATAGATTAAAAGATAAGGGTATTTTTATTGCTTCTAAATATTAATGTTATTTTATCATGAAATTATAAAACATGTATTTTTAAATGATTTTATTGATTATAGAGTTTGGTCTATTTTAGATAATTCTTCTTATTTGAGGATTAGGACTAGTAATAATAATTGCTTATCTTTGTTAGCTGTGTTGCAACCCAGGTTTTCGAGTTTATCATTTTGATGATAATAAATACTATTGATTACATCTTTATTTTTTCTAGTATTTGCAATGTATATTTGTTTGTGTGTTGACTAATATTTCAGTTACACCATGTAACATTCATTGAAGATTGAGTAGAATAGATTATATTGAATGAGTATGTAATTTTTATTTATCTTTTTTTAATTTCTTGACTCAAGTCCTGTAATGATGTATGTTAGCTTGGTGACCGTGCATACACACAGGGGGGAGCAAAAATAATTTTAAATATTTTAATTTTTTAGTACATCATACTATATGATATGGATCATACTATACGATCTGGTATTATAGAAATTAATTAAAATATTTTATTTTCTTGGGAAAATATTTTTGAAATATAATTAATAGTATAGTACGAACGCCACATCGTACTGAATAATCTGTTATAATTAGAAAGCCCACTATCCATTAAATTAGGAAAAATTTTAAATTTAAAAAGTTATTCTAATCATATTGTATGATGTTTAAAATATTACTTAATTTAATCATATGATTAGTCAATCAAGCCAGCTTAATTTTGATATTTTGATCAAATTGTTTGAACTAGTTCATATTGGTACTATCAATAGAGTCAATTTTGGTCGTCTCATGTTTCATCATAGACGAACTACATTTCGATTGAATTGTTCGTACAAAACTAACTGGTGATCATACAATACGATCTTTGATGATTGAATTAATTTTTTAGGATTTATGAAGCCCTATATTTAAGCTTTCTCATAAGACTTTATAAGAGTTTTGGCAGCCATTATGTCTTCATCCTTCTTGAAAAAACTTTAAGAGAGAACATGAAAGGGAGAGAGGAAATGGCAGAGTTTGAGAGGGAAAAGATCCTTGGAGGGGGTTTCAAAGGAGTGTGGAGAAGATTTTCACATGGTTGCTCCAACAAGCTTGCACCTTAGTACCATAGGATTTAAGATTCATCTTGAGGGAAGTTTTGGGAAGAAGAAGATCTCTTTGTTGTCAAAGGACCCGACTTCTCTGCTGCACTGGAGAAGGTGGAAGTGATTTAGTAAGTGCTTCTCCACCTAGCTGTGGGGGATAAAGGAGAGTCACTAAAGGTTAAGTGTAATACTTGGAGGGTGCCTCCGGGGAGTGGACGTAGGGCAATGTTTATCCAAACTACTATAAATTTGGTGTGTTCTTTTTTTTCCACATTTTATGTACACATTTATTTTTTTTGTGATTAACTGTGTGGGTTAAATTGATAATTAATCTTTTTATTGTGAATGTAATTTGCTTCCGCATCAAATTATAAAAAGATTTTTCTTTTCGTTAAAGAAGTTATTAAATATCCAATTCACTCCCCTCTTAGCGCATTTCTTACTTTCAAGCTGTTTATATTGCTAATAGACTTAAATGTCATATTCTTAGTGTCATTCTTATGGTTGTTTTTTTTTGGCTTTTATAATATGAGAGGAATAACAAACACAAATATATAAAAAAGAACTATAATAGAGTTATTATTTGTCATAAGAACAAAATTCATCAATTATATATTGCAAAGTTGTTGCATCAGAAACGCTTTAGAGGTAATGTTTCTTGGTCCTCTTTCTTTCATATTGGATTTGAAAATGAACCTATGAAACCTACCTCTAAGATTTTTGGTTGGATTAAACCCACTAAGTATCAATTTAAACTTAATATTGATGGATTTGCTACTCTTGATGGAGCTGGTTGTGGTGGTTTAATTAGAGATTATGAAGGAGCATTTTTATATGGTTATGCTTCAAATTTATCCAAATGCAATGTTATTTTTGTAGAATTGTGTGCATTTCATATGGCTCTTAAATTATGTATTTCCAAAAATATCTTTGATATATGGACTATAACTGATTCTAAAGTGCTAGTGTCCTTGATGTCATCTAAAACATGTCACAATGCCATTCTTTTTACCTTTTTAATAAAAAATTGACTACTATTGATCATTTTGATTACAAAATTTTCCATGCCTGGAGGGAAGGTAATGTATGAGTATTTTCTACTAAATTATTTTGTAAAGACTCATATTTCAGAGTATTGAATGGTATGCTTAGACTTGATGCTTTGACTTTTCCCTATATTAGAAGAAAGTAATTAGAGGTCATTGAGGTTTCCTTTTTCTACTTCTATATAGCTTGTATAGGGGTTAAGGAGCAGCGCCCCTGTGAGGGTTTCCGGGGGCAGCGCCCCCGGAACAAATTTTGGTTGTAAGGATATTTTTGGAATTCAAATTTAAATATAAAATAATGAATGTTTTTACTATTTGTTTGGGGCAATTGCCTAAATATCATAGTATTTTATTTTATTTTTTTGGGTGGGGGGTGGGGGGTGGGGGGTGGGGGGGGGGGGGGGGGGGGGGGGGGGGGGTGCAATTGCCTAAAAACTCTTATAATAAAACTTAAATACCTAAAAAAACTATGCAATAATTTTTTTTTTATTTTTTATTTAGGTGGGGCAACGCCTCCCCCCCACAAGAGGGTTCGGCCCCTGGATTGATTATTGCACATTTTGATTGTGGTGGAGGTTGTGACTGAAGATTGTTATTGAGATGATATTATTGGTTAGGTGATGCTCCTTTTGTTTATCTTCTTCTTTTGTAGGATGACTTTCGTTTGGTTCTTGGTTGGACTTAAAGATGATTCGAGCTTTGCATCATATGTCTTCCTATAGCTCTTTTTGAGATATAGCTTTTTGCCAGTCGTTTATATTTCCTGCATACTTTTTGTATCATAGACATGGATCTTTCACTCATTATACTTCATTTTCTTTTTGCTCTTTGAGCAATTAGAGAATTTTGGATCCCTTATTAGGACTTTGTACTCATTTTTTAATGAAATAATATTAAACTTATATAAAAAAAATCATAATGTGGTGTGTAATAGTTCAATCAAAATTATCTACTATCTATATTATTCGATCCAATAAACTATCAAAAGTGGGTGAGTTAACATTGGTTGCATGCTTAAATAGTTGTGGGCATAAATAAAGGTATTTGTGGCTAGTTTGAGGCTAAACGATCATAATTGCAAGGATAATTACTGACTTGGTGCTATGTCTTTATTTTTTTTTTTGCCTAATAAAAAAGAAATAAAGAAATGAGATAAAAATACAAGAAAAATCGGGTCTGAAAATTCTCATGAATTTTTAAATTTTTAAATTTATTCTGAATTAAATATAGTTTATAAAAAAAATTTAATTTATTCATATAAGAAAAAAATGGATTAGTTTAAATAAATAATTAATTATCTAATATAATATTTATTTTAAAAAATATAAAAAATATTCGGTTAATCTCATCCATCTTTTTTAATGTGAGAGGGTTATTCGCTAGTTTTATTATTGTCATCCACGTTTTGAAAATCGAACACCGAACAGAAGGCCGAACCGGTTCAAATTTAAAAATCGGGTGTGCATCAAAACGGCCAAAACCGGCTTGAACAGCTGGTTCAACCGGGAACAGGCGAACCGGTCACAGTTTTCTAAAATCGGTCGATCCAAAATTTTTTAAATAATTAAATAAATGATAAACTTAATCATTAATAAAAATATTATATATTAAAATTCTTAAATAAATATTAAAGAATATGATTATAAAATTACTTGCAACATTCTCACATGGCTTCACAAGGCTCCATATGAGCTCATATCATGTGCAGAAGCAAAAAGCTATATAAACTATGCAAAGCAAAACATCACAAGTGATGTGGGACTAAACCTTACAAAACAAAAAGTTATCTTTGGTTTCATGTATACACTATACAAAACAAAACATCTTTTTTTTAATGGTTTTTTAAATAAATTTTTAATATGAATAATATTTATTTATTTAGTTGATAATATTTATTTTTTATTTTTATCCATTTATTTTTTATATATTTGATTATATATTTATTTTTATAATATGAATAATATTTATTTTTTTATTTTTTATTTGGAAATTTTACTTTTTTAGTTAATAATATTTTATTTTTTCTATTTTAAATTTTATATTTAATTATATATTATAAACAATTAATTTTTATTGTGAGTTTTTTAATATTTTTTATTATATAATTTTCATTATTATGTTAATTTTATTAATTTTTTATAATAATATTATTATTTATTACGTCATCCGATTCGACTCCGGTTCAAACCGGTCGAACCGTAAACCTCTCCTTCGATCATGTTTGTTGTCCGATCCATTTTTCACAACCTTAATTGCCATTTCAATTAAAAACAAGTGGGAGTAATATTTTTCTTTGGTGCAGAGCAGTTTGTCTTCGGATCGGTCAGATATGGAAATCCGAAATTACGGTCAAGCTCAGTTTTTTTTAATAGTGGATCGAATTTAATTGTAAATTTATGCACAATAAAGATTTTCCAAAACTTTTCTTTGGGACTTTCTAAAAAGATACTTTTACCCTCCAGAGAAATTGTACCCAGCCAGTCGATTTTTAGCTTAAGAGCAAACTTCGTCCTTCACTGCCTAAAACATAACATAGAGGAGTGGCGCGGTAATGAATTGAGGAGATGGTTGCAGACTTGCAGAGGAGAGATAGCCACTTCCTTCTCTGTGCGATCGATGATTTTCTACGAAGATGAAGGTTTGAGGTTATCGTCAATAAGCCGCCGGCGTAGTTCTCTGTTTTAGGGCAATTTTTGCGATTTTTGGGGCGTCGAGGTAACCCGCAGAAGGTATTTGATCGATCTTTGTTCGAAGATGCGGCTTTAACTCGATCTCTACTTATTATTCTCTTTTTATTTTTTTTTCCTACATTCCATTCTTTAATTTCGTTATAAAGAGCATTTTATGATCTTGGCCTCCTTCACCCTTTTTCGTTCTCTTTTTTCCCTTTGTTAATGGGGTTTTCATCTATTCCCTTGTACTATGCAAGATTTGATTTTTGAAGTCAATAAGGCTTGCTTTGTTTTAATTATTGTTGGCAATTAAAAAAAAAAGAGGACTCGCCAATACATGATTGGAATGTTTCTTTCCCTAGCTTCATAAATTGTTAGCAATCCGTCCTTCTGTTTCCAACTATTGATTTTTTTTCACTGTATGATTGTATCAACCTATCTTTCTCTCTGATTTTTCCTTCATGATTAACTGACTATGTTATGTAAAAATTGCTAATTGAATTTAGTATTCCTTAGCTTTGATTAGCCTTCTCAATTATTGCAGTTATTCCACATAGTTATTATTGATCTGCAAGGTAAACTCTAGAATTTGAGGTATGAGACTTTCTTCTTGTTCCCTTTTGACTTGGTTTCTCCATGTTTACATAGATTTTAATAGCATTGATCTTGCCATCGACTGTTTTCCTTGTCCCGGCCTTCAAGAAGAATGTTTGTGGGCAATAATACGAGTTCGACTTTCCCTTTTTTCTTGGAGGAGAATCCAGTATACTATGATTCCAACGCATCCACGCAACTCGAGCTATTTGCAAACAGTGAGTAAAGTTTTATAAGTGATTTACCTCCCGTCTTATTTTTCTTTTATTTCTGTAGATCTATCATACAATTTAGCAAAAAAACTGGCAAACATTATTAAGATGCCTTGTTTAGTGGAAGGAGCTGAAGATTTATTTTGGCATTTCACCTCCATTAACTCTTTTTATTTATTTGATGAAGATTGCATTGTGTTTATGTTCAGTTCTGAAACATCATAGGTGACGCTTTTTTGCTTCGCGTTCAACTTGCTTTCAGTTTTCTACAGCAATATTTATCACTGATAATACTCTTGGTGTTTTTTATTTTGCCTTGGGTTGGTCCGGATAAGGCGCCTATCTGATTTTTATTTATTATTAGCTTGATGAGGCAAATTACAGTTGACGTTAGTTTCAGTGAGGTTAAGCCTTTGAAGGATGCTTACTTCTAAAGGAGCAGAATATACATAGTGGATACCTTTAAGGAGCTCAGGGGTTTTGAGACTTTTGGACTCCCATGTCTGTGAACAATCTATAAAGGAATATCTGCATATCTCATTGGATGCATCAAACGACACATTTTCTCAGAAGTAATAAAGAAAGGGGGAAAACAACTTGTACATTTTAAATATAATCTAAATGCACGCATGACACATTTCTATCATGATTATTTAATAGACATTCCATATATAGGGCGTGCATTTATACCCTTACATAATTACCGTTTTATGCAAATTGCAATTAATTTTAAAATGGAAAGCTTCCAACGGCCTTCATTAAATGAATTGTAATTAAAGCATTCATTATTATTTTTTAGATTAATGGTACATAACATATTTATTTGGCCAGACTAAAGATATGCAGGATAGTATGTTAACTCTTGGTGGGTTTGGACCAAATTTTTAAATAAAATATAACATGAGCCTAGGTAGGAGGTTTAGCATATCCCTACCAGTTTATTAAATAAAATAAGTCACTATCCTGCTTACAGCTTACAGCAAGGTTTGGCCCAACTAGTCCTCCTTGTCTATTTTCTATTTATATATTAAAAAAATGTGAATATGAATTTTAAATTCACACAATTATATTTATAACAAGATTCTTAGGAATGGATTAAACGAACAATAGAATGAAAAGCATTGAAGCATAGACATCAACATGAGACACAAACATGATACATGATGTCGAAACATTGATATGACATGCTAGGGACATGATGTTCTCTTTTATAGGTTATTAATACAAAATGTACAATTAAAATACCTATGCCATTATTTTTTGTTAATACAACTATAATTTATTCTTTTATTATAGACAGTAAAAATAACTTAAGATTAGTAAATTACCTATAAAAGAATCTAAACCTATATTATTAAAAATCAACATCAAGATTGTTTTTTTTCCGAAAAACCTAAAATATGAAAAATTGATGTAGAACCAAGTCTTAAATGTAAGTAAATTTGACATAATAGATTAAACAAAAAAAAAAGTAATATTAGTTTAATTACAATTACATTGTAATATTTCATCAAGTGTACTTAATTTTGAATTATATGCCAACATTAGCATTAATCACTAAACATGATTTTGATATTATGTTATCTACAACAACAATAACATCAAGTCATTATCCAACTACGTGTGTCGGTTGTATGAAACTTTTTTTTTCCATTGTGCCTTATTAAGAGACAAATTCTCATTTATATCTAACAATGAAAGGTCATTTCTAATATTTTCTAATCTTTTTAGGTCTACCTTTACCTTTCTAAACATAAGTCAAATCTAATACATCTACTTTGCTAACTGGATCATCGAAAGGTCGCCTTTTATATGATTAAACCATTTAAGGCGAGTCTCTCTAATCTTGTCTGCCACTGGAGCTACTCCAACCTTTTCACGTATATGTTCATTTCGTATCCTATCTCTAAGAGTGAAGCCACTCACCCACCTGAGCATCCTTATCTCTGCAGCACTTAACTTAATATTATGCTTTTCTTTTAATGACCAACATTCTGCGCCATAAAACATTGCAGGTCTCACCACCATCTTATAGAATTCTCCCTTAAGTTTGAGGGGTATTTTTCTATCACACAACAAGCTCGATGCATTTCTCCACTTCAACCATCCAACTTAAATTCTACTAATAATATCCCCATCTATTTCACCATCACTCTGAACAATAGACCTAAGATATATAAAACGTGTACTCTTATTAATTACTTGATCACCCAAAGTCATGGTTCCACATTAGATTTATTACTACTAAAATTAAACTCAATGTATTCGATTTTAGATATACTCAAACAAAAACCTTTAAACTATAAGGTTGACCTCCATAATTCAAATTTACGTTTAACTATTTCTCTAGTCTTATCAACAAGAAGAATATCAGCAGCAAAAAACATACCCTAGGGTACATCCTCTTGCTAATGTCTAATAAGAGCATCTATGACTAAAGCAAAAAAGATATGGGCTTAAGGCTAATCCTTTATGTAATCCAACTGAAATAGGAAAATACTTGATAAAACCACCTCGTGTTTGAACACAAGTAACTCCTCATGTATATATATCCTTAATGACTTGAATATAAGCATTATTAACCCCTTTCTTTTCTAGAACTCTCCAAAACACTTCTCTTCAAACTTTATCATTTGCTTTCTCTAAATCAATAGATATCATACATAGATCCTCCTTATTCTCTCTATAATTCTCCATCAAACCTCTCAATAAATATAGAGCTTCCATAGTAGACCTACTCGGAATGTATCCAAGTTGATTTTGAGAAACATTAGTATAATGTCATAATGTATGCTCCATAACTCTGTTCCATAGGTTTAAAGAATGTCACATTAATTTAATTCCTCTATAATTCATATAAAACTTGTGCATCACCTTTATTCTTAAAAATAAGATTCAATACACTCAATCTCCACTCATCAGACATCTTTTTTGTCTTCAAAATAATATTAAAAAGTTTAGTAAACCTAGAAATTCCTTCATCTCCTAAGCGTTTTCACACATCTATTGGAATATCATCAGGTCCAATAGCTTTTCCACGGTTCATTTTCTTTAATGCACTTCACTTGAATTAAATCCTTACTACTATCTCTTTGTTTGGTTAACTTATATATATATATATATATATATATATATATATATATATATATATATATATATATATATATCATCATCATCATCATCATCCTCCTTGGTATCTAATCTATTTTATAAATCAACAAAAGCTAAAAATTCTTATGTCACATATTACTTTTTTATACTCCTTATATGCCTCTTTATATCTTTTCCAGTTTTTTAAGTTTTTCATCTAAACCAATTTTTATGATAAAGCTTCTTATTTTTTTATGTTTTCTTGCATATTTTACTTCCACCATCAACTATTTTTACTATTAGAGTTTTTTTTAATACTCCAAGCACATCTTTTGCAACATTCTTAATATCACTAGTTTTTTTTCCCCTATATAATATTAGCTTCCTCATGTACAAACAAAATCTTAAGATATAAAAATTTATTTTAAAGTTATATATTTGTTAGTATTCTTTAAATTCTTCCATCTAATCTTAGAATAATGTTTTACTTTTTTTTTTTTAATATTTTGTCCTCTCATCTTAAAGTCTAAAATTAATAAACGATGTTGGGTACATAAAATTTCACTTGGAATAACTTTATAATCTTTGCAATCTAAATGATCTATTTTTTTCTTATAAGAAAATAATCAATATGAGTTTTACTATATCCATTCTTATGAGTGATGAGATGCTCATCTATTTTCTTTAATAAGGTATTAGCAATTGCAAAATCATAAGCTAGAGCAAAATCTAATATTGTTTTATCACCTTCATTAGTACTCCAAACTCATAGCTACCATGAATGCTTTTAAAATCATCTCTCTCTACCAACATGTGCATTGACTCTTTTTTCAAAAGGTTTCTTTTGTATTAATTTTTTTAAGTCATTTCAAAATTTTAATTTTGAAGAAATATCTAAGCCTACTTAAGGAGCATAAACACTTAGACTATCATGGATGCTACTATATGCACGCTTTTTATTTTTATTGGAACTTATGGTGCATTACAATATCCTTAAAGGATTCTACTTTATGTTGGTCCTATTTATGAGTTTTTTTTTTTCACCAAGCTGAGCAAGGCTTTATCTACATATTGAACAATACTTGATACAATTTCTTAAATTATTTTGGTCAATTAAAATTCTATTGTCCTTGTTTTTCTTTTTGTTGATACTTGCTAAACTTAGAACATTTTTTCGGTGAAACAATATCATCATATATTTATTCAGTTGTACTCAATCAATATTTGGAGCTCTTGCTTATTTGGTTTGGCCTTTACTTGCATTATGTGTAAATCTTTTTTCGGAGCCCTGCATGGATACTCATCTCCTACTTCCTGTTAACTTATCAACATTAATTCTTTTAGACGATTTTTTTGTTGATTTTCTTTGTGCTAAATTTCTATTGCAGTTCCTGCTGTTTGCGATGCTGATCAGCTTAGGAATCTTGTGCCTGATGTTAATGATGTCTCTAGCTTAGAACTACCAATCAAAAGAAGCACCGAGTCTGTAGACATTGCTAGGCAGAATAACCTACAGATTTCGTTGAATAATCTTTTTGACAACAAAGGTGAAAGGTCAGAAAGCATTCCCAATGTGAATACTGTGTCCACTGGTCTTAGGCTGTTCTATGATGACGATGAGCCTCATTCCTCAATCAGAACAGCAATGGGGAGCATGTCCTCGTTACCACTTCCAACTCTTCTTGATAACCTATGTCCTGAAATCGAGCGTCAAAATGAAGAATTCAACCGTTACCTGAGAATGCAGGTGCTTTAATTTCTACGTTGCTAAATCATTTGTATTTCCTTGCATGCCTAAATTTGATAAAAACATTTGAAATATATCACAGGCAACTTCATTTTAATTTCTTCTCTAATTGCCATGATGTCGTTGCATGTGGAGTTCAAATTTTAGTTTTTAGGTATGATATCTTCCTTAATTAGTTGTAGATCAATAAAATCTTTAGAAGATTAGAGGTTTAAAATTAGTATGATGAAAATTTAGGATATGATTTACAACATTAATGAATAAAAAATAAGAAATTTTGTTATAAAAATTTATTTTCAATTTAAAAGTTTGAAAAATTAGGAAAGATATGAAACGGCCTATACGGAATCTAAGAAAGCAATATGCAATGCAAATAATTTAGCTTTTAATGATTTATATAATAGATTAGATACTAAGGAGAGTGAAAGATGTATATATAAGCTAGCCAAATAAAGATTTAATTCAAGTGAAGTGTATTAAGGATGAAGATTAAAAATTACCTTTATTAGAAGAGAATATTCAACAAAAGTGGATGAGATATTTAGATATGCTTTATAATAAAGATTATGAGAATACAATTGACTTTAGTAACCATATCATCCTAAATGAAAATAGAGATTTTTTTTTTTATCGTTGTATTAGTAAAACTAAAGTAAGAGAGGCCTTAAAGAAAATTAAGTGTGGAAAAGCTGTTGGAACTTATGGCTTACAATAAAGGTGTGGAAATGCTTAAGAGGTGAAGGAATTTTTGGCTTACAAAACTTTTCAATATGATTTATAAGAATAAAAAAATGTCAGATGAGTGAAAAAGAAGTGTGTTGATTCCTATTTTTAAGAATAAATGTGATGCACAAGAGTGTGCGAATTATAGAGGAAATAAGTTAATCTGTCATACTTTAAAATTATAGGTGAGATTTGTTGAGCGTAGGTTATAGCGTGATACTAAGGTTTCTCAAAATCAATTTGGATTCATGCCAGGTAGTTATACAATGGAAGCTATACATTTATTGAAAGGTTTGATGGAGAAGTATAGAGAGAATAAAAAGGATCTACATATTATAATTATTGATTTAGAGAAAACATATGATAAAGTTTCAAGAGAAGTGCTATGGAGAGTCCTAGAAAAGAAAGGAGTTAATAATGGTTATATTTAAGTCTTTAAAGATATTTATGTAGGAGTTGTTACTTATGTTCAATTACAAGGTAGTTTGACCAAGTATTTTCCTATTTCAATTGGATTACATCAAGGACTAGCTTTAAGTCCATATCTTTAAGTCCGTATCTTTTTTGCTTTGGTTATGGATTTCCTAACTTGACATTTACAAGAAGATGTTCCCTGGTATATGCTTTTTGCCGATGATATTCTTCTTGTTGATAAGACTATAGAGGGATTTGAAAGAAACTTGAATTATGGAGGTTAACTTTAGAGTCTAAAGGTTTTCGTTTGAGTAGATCTAAAACTGAATACATTAGTGTAATTTTAGTAGTAATAGTTTTAGTAGGGGGATTATGACTTTGGGAAATCAAGTCATTAATAAGAGTACACATTTTAGATATCTTGTATATATTATTCAAAATGATTGTGAAATAGATGGGGATATCATTAGTAGAATTCAAGTTGGATGGTTGAAGTGAAGGAATACATCGGGCTTATTGTGTGATAGAAAAGTACCTCTCCAACTTAAATGAAAATACTATAAGATGGTGGTGAGTGATAGAAAAGTACCACTCAATGCTTTTTGGTGCAGAATGTTGGCCATTAAAAGAGAAGCATAAAATTAAGTGTCATAGAGATGAGAATGCTCTGGTGGATGAGTTGCTTCACTCTTAGAGGTAGAATGCGAAATGAGTATGTATGTAAAAGGGTTGGAGTAGCTCCAGTGGCAGATAAAATTAGTGAGAGTCGTCTTATATGGTTTGAACACATAAAACACCATCCTTCACCCGGTTAGGATAGTATATGTATTGGATTTGTTCTATGTTTAGAAAGTTAGTAGTATGCCTAAAAAGACTTGGCTAAAAATATTAGAAATGATATTTTTATTAAATTTAAACGATAATTTGACTTTTAATAGGACACAATGGAGAAAAAGAATCCCCACATAATGGGATAAAGGCTTGATGTTGTTGTTGTATTTACAACATTAATGAATTTAAATATGGTAATTGTTAGTAAATCAAAATTAAGAACATTGTTGGAAGATTTAATTGATAAGTAGGTATGAAAATTTTAAGAATATTGGGTATATTATATGGAACAATGGGGATGCATATTGAGATTTAACTTAAGTTTTAGTTGAAATGTAGAAATGCCTCAACGTATTATATGATAAGAGAATTTCATTGAAATTTAAAATAAAATTTATAAAATTATAATGAAGTTAGTTACCATGCCGTTACAAATTTAAATAAGCTCTTTCATTTGAAAATACTTAATAATTATTTTACAATCATAATTAATAGAATTATTAAATTAAAATAATGTTACTGTATTTTAATTTGCATGTTCATTATCATTGAGGTATTTTAGGTTATTCTTATACTCAAACAATCATACATTGAAATACTTAAATATTCACACACAGCAAATTCTTTGGATTCCTTTTTCTTATTAAACTATATTGATTTCTCACTTATTGCTCATCTTAAGCTGCACAGGCTTCAAGTACCTAGTGGATTAGGTCATTATCTTCATGGTTTAGCTAATATTTGTTTAGCCTATTGCAGCATTTAGCAAATTATAAGATGACACTGCACAAAGAGTAATTATCATTAAATCACCTAGCAAAGTTATGTGTTAATAATATAAATGCTGCCCTAAATCTTATCTGCAACTGCACATCTGTGAGGACTGGTTTTATCAATATAGAGGTTGCCATATAAGTTGATTTTGATGCTCTGATAATTTATTGTTCGTGAATATTTTGATAGACTAGAATTAGCATCAGCAGAGTGGAATTTAATCTCTGTGCATTTATGTATTTGATCCTCTGGTGTTAAATCCTCGTCTTTTTCTCCATCTTGGAAGCTTATTTGCCTAGCCTAAGTGGATTCTTCGCATTGTTACAGGAGGAACAATTTGTAAAAGGTGCTACAGAGATCCGGCAGCGGCATTTTTCTTCTTTTGCGAGCATGGTTGAAGCTGAATTTTCAAGGAAGCTCCACGACAAGGACCTGGAGATCGAGTCTATAAACCGAAAGAACCGAGAGCTCGCCGACCAAATCCGACAGGCCGCCGTTGAGGCTCAAACATGGCAGCAGCGTGCCAAGTACAATGAATCAATAGTGCACGCTCTGCAGAGCAGTCTACAACAGCTGATGGATCAAGGTGCTGTTGCTGCTGCAGCTAACCATGGCAGGGAAGGGTGCGGTGACAGCGAAGTTGTTGATTCTGCTACATCCTTTGGTCTTAATTCTGTCATGGATGGTGGCGACCGTTGGCAGATGTCTTTGAGGAGGGCTTGCAAAGCTTGTAAAGGGAGGGAGTCGCGTATGCTTTTGTTGCCCTGCAGGCATTTGTGCTTGTGTAGGAGTTGTGATGGAATGGTGGATGTCTGTCCTGTTTGCTTTATTAGGAAAACTGCGAGTGTGGAGGTCAACATGTCATTGTAATGTTAGTGAGGGGGGAGAGTGTAGCTGGTGGAACCTTCCTTCTTCGTCGAGTAAGACTCAAGATTAGTTTTGTGCAACTGCGCCACCTTGTTTGTACCTTATCGTTTTTTTTTTTTGGTTTGAATTATCTTCTGTCTGAAGCAGGTAGGAAAATCACTGGCAGAATGTAATATAGTTCTTAATGCTTTAATGCATGAAATGAAAGGAATCCATGATGTGGATGATAGGATTAATAATAATAATAATAATATATTGATTTACTTATTAAGAGTTATTTTAACGTATATTTTTTTTCACTAGTGTAAATGCACGTGAATATTTATAAAAATTATTAAAATAAAAAAATAATATAATAAAATTTAAAATTAAGTTATGATATGTTATATCAATGATATTAAATGTTAGATGAATATTAATATGCTCTTAAATTATTTATATATAATTAATATACATTTAAATTTCTATTATTCTTCGAATATATTCATTAAGGATAGATAACGAAGCAGGTTTATATAATGTGGAGATATTATTAACTACAAAGCATCTTGGTTCTGAAGAAACTTAAATAATTTAGTCTGAAATCCAAGACCTAACATGATATTCAAATTTTTGAATAATAGTAAGCACTCCTTTTTGTGACCCATAGATGAATGGGGGCTCCTTTCTTGAAAAATTTGGGCCAAAAGTGATTAAATGGTTCAACTGTAACATTGAGGCTAAGGTGGGGAAATTTATTAACAACGCTAATTGGTTTGTGGACCTCCGAAAAGACACCGCCGCAGCAGCAGAGTGTAGAGGGTATACGACTGCACCACCCCGAGAGATAGAAATGTTCGCAGGCCTCTGTGCTTCTCGCAAACAGGCCAATGGAAGGGCAGATTAGATCGTACATACGACAAACCATTGAGGGTAGCGGCTCTCGCCAGCGTACCTCGATGGATAGTAATATATACGACATGTTCAAACCAACGGGTTTCCCCCACCCGATACATCAGCTCGAGTGAGGTTTATTTCATGGTAGAGTTCCATTTCCCACTGGCGCAAGCCTCCGTGGTTAATTACATCTCGAGTCTGGGGCCCAAGAAAACTCTCGATTAAGGATCTGATATTATTCTTTCCAGAAATGAGATTGGCACGAAAGGGGAGACTAGGAAATCCTACTAACAATGCAAGAAAGGGCTCAACTCGTCATAGCCAACATACGAGGTTTATACGAACATCTGGAGGGACTAAGGCAGTGAAGAGATAGTAGAGAAAAGGAAATCACGCACTCGGAGCATACATATGGAAAAGATGGAAGTGGCGTCATCTACGTGATGTAGATAAGTAGGATTTATAATCCTTGAAGAATATGGAACTTACCCACTGTTTAGGCATACTACGAGACACCCAATGTAGTAGCCTTGAATCCTAGATCCAAGGTGGGTTTAGTATTATACCCAACACTAACATCCGTATCCTAGCTAATACACCTGAGCTTATACCCTGCCTGAAAAGGAATGTTAGCTTATCACCTAGTCGCGTAAAATTAATGATGTTCAGTCTTTATGAAAAGGTAGTTTATTTTTTTGGAAGTAGGGTAGACGTCCATTTCCTAATTGGCCTTGGACTTATGCAGGGTGAATGCTCCTAGAGTTAATGCAATTAAAGTTTAATTTAATGAGCTTCTAATGCAATACACTAATTGAAAGGTCTGCAAATCAAATATGCTTAGAATTTTAAAAATAAGCTTATAAAAAAATAATTTTTAGAAACAACTGGGTCTTCCCTGGTCCGGCACTTCATCCTCATAGGCCAGATTATCCGGACTCTACCTGTAGATGGGGATGTCTTATATTAAGGAGAAAGAGAGATGCATTAATATGCATGTGACCCCGGACGATTCTGATAGTTTCCTAACTCGTTAAGTTTCTAAGTTATTTAATTATGAAAACTTTATAATTTAATTGTGAGTAGAAATATAATTTTTATCTTAGAGAGCCTAATGAAAAATAAGTCAAGCACATGCAAGAAATAAAGCTAGAAAAAATATATAATTTCTACTGCACAATCAATATAAACACATCAATATAAATCCAGAAAATATAAAAAAGTAAAGTCTAAAGTCCATGGCAAGTGCCGTATAAGTACAACCCAGGGTTTGCATAAAAGTAATGGTGGTCAGGACCCACCGATAATAACCTGAGTTTTAATCCTACTGAATGGCGCCAGTATTAAAAGCCAGACATTTCATCTTCAAGTCTTTGTCTTCGAATGGATCTTCTTTCTCCGGATCATCTCCCTTTGGATAGTCTCCTTCGGGCTCCGTATGGTTCGTCCTCCAAGAGGGTACCCAAATGACTAAGAAATCCCCCTAGAGGGGAGTCTTTCTTATTATCTTTGGGTACAGAGTATTTGAAATGCCTCACTTTTAAAATACTTTCACAACTTGATACTTATTACAAATTACATTACATTTGAAAAAGAAAATCTAGACCTGAACTACTGCATGGTTATCCTAATAAAAACCATAAGCAGTTTATCTAATAATCCAAAAAGTTAATATTGACAGAAATGGTAAACACACTTACCCATGCTCTTTTAATTTAAGGAGGGGTGCTTTAGCAATTTCTAGAGCGCCTATAAAAAATGTTTTTAGTTTTAAAGCTTAATGAGTATTGTCCCCCCCCCCCCTTTATTTTTAGCGCTTCATGACCGTGACCACATGCATAAGACTGAATTAGTATCAAAGCGGCCCTAGCCCATAGGCAGTCTAACACACACATCATAGCATAATCAAAGTATATAAAATATAATCAAGTAGAGCTCAATCACAACACAACAGAACAAAGCAATAAATCAGCACTCGTGCCACACACAGACCATCACAACATAGAAAGAAGAAAAAGTAAACCCCGGCCCTAATACTAGAGCTATAAGTGGTGCCCTAGCACATATATGTGTGTGTAATAGGCTTGTGTGGCTTTGGATAGATCCTATGTATGATAGTTAGTTCAAGTTACCTAGAGTAAAAGTTTATTAGATGTCAAAAGGGAAAATTTTAATTAAAGTTTAAATTTTAATGGATTGGGGTCCATTTTAGGTAATTTAGTTTCTTGATCGATTTTGATGCTGAGGGTAGTAATCTTTGAAGTTCAAATTACATTAGTCAATTTTGGAAGGTCCCAGGTCCTCCTATATACTAGGCTAAAGGGATCCAAAAGGTCACTATTAGAAATTAACTAGGTTTAGGGGTTATAGCATTTTAATTAAATATTAAGCTTTAAGGGGAGTATTTGGGCTTTGAGTTTACTGGATTTGGAGTTTTCTACGCCAAGTTATGAATTTTAGGAGTTTTGGGCAATTAAGGAATTATCAAAATTGTTTAATTAGATGTGTTTTGGGGGTTTTGATTCAAATCAGCTTCAAACTAATTGGAATCGCCCCTAAAGGTCAAAAATGACCTAAGAAGATGTTCCCAAGTGTTTGGAGAAAATTTGAAATTTTTAATTATTTAATTAAGGCAAAAAGTAAATTTTAATCGAGGTTCAATTAAGGTTTAGATTAAAGTCCAATTAAGGGGATATAATTATTTGAGATTAATGATTAAATCATGAATATTTTGAGATATTATTTGTAAATTTCTTAGTTGAAATAGATTTATTATAATTTTCTAAAGTTATCGGGGCCTAATTAACGGGTAAATTATGTCTTATTAATTAAGGGGTTTAAAGGGTCTTAAAAATTCATAGAAAATTCTGAGAGGTTTATGATGTTACTAAGTTTAAGTTTTTAAAGTTTCATGTCATTTGGGGATCTATCCTAGCTCCTAAAAGTTTTTTAAGTTCGATAGACGAATCCTTAATTATTGTCCTTAGGATATCACTATGTTAAATGGATTTTGAATTGAGTTTTGGACTAACCCTTTAGGTAACCTGTAAGGAATGCATAATAACAATAAATACACCAAATCCTAAGATCTAAGAGGGCCTAAGCTAAGTACTCGTGCATCCTACGCATGCAAAAGATGACAAAATTAGTAATGCAGCATGCTTAACGATGTGATTAGTGAATGATTGAAACCCAATCATTCACTAATACACCTCCCCAAGAATTTTATTCATCATCGTGATCTATGTTTGAAATTTCAAGTAATGGATCTCCCAAATTCAGGGATTTAATAATATATGAAATTTTAACAATACTTAAAATACACATATTAATAAATAAATTAGTTTAAAAAATATGATAATTTTTTAAAAAATAATTTCATGTTCATGTTTATAGGATATCCACTAACCACCAAAGGAGGCTTCAAAATAAGTTGAAAAATAAATTTTAGTTTCAAAATAATTAAGATATTAATTATTTAAATGATGTTTAAATAATCAAAGTAACTAAGTTGTACAAAAATTCACCAGAAAATAAGTTTTGGAATATGAAATTATTATTAAAATAAAATTCATAATTTTCTAAAAAAATATGAGGTATTATACGTCAAAATTGGAATTAAAATTAATTAGTTATGAATTATTGAAGTTTTAAAGTAATTAAAAGCCATTTTAGAATAGTTTAAAATAATTAATATTTAAAAATAAATTTTAAATACAATTAAATTAAATATTAAAGTTTCTAATTTTTCTAAAATAAATTCAAAATAATAATCACATAATTATTTAGGAAATATTTTAAAATTAGTTTTAAATAATTATTAATATAATACCTTAAGTATTTAATTATTTAAATAATTATAAGATACTTAAAATAATAATACTAAACATAATTTTAAAATTAAATAATTGAAAGATAATCTCTGATTTAAAATAATAATAATAGTAAAATAGAATAACATATATTTTTATTATTTAAAGTAATTAATTAATAAACATAAAATTTAATTAAATTTTGAAGGATTAAATATTTAAAATTATTTAAATAATAATGAATATATCATAAAATAATTTTAATTTAAGTTAATATATAAATTAAAAATAATTACTTAATTATTTAAGATAAATTAACATGAAATATTCAAATTTAATAACATGTTTTTAATTATTTATAACTAATCATTAACAAAATATAGTAAATATTTAATAAATAATATAATTTAAAATATAATTAAATTCTTAACCTAATTATAATTTTAAATTAAAGATAATACTTTTCTGAAAATTCTGATATAAAAAAAATATTTTTTATTTTAAAATAATTTTAAATTAAATTATAATTTTTTTATTTTAAAAATCCATTTAAAACAATTTTTAAAATATATTTAAATATATATAACGGCAGCGGCTGCGGCGGGCCACGCGTTAGCCTCGAATAAGCTCTCGCAACCACAAGGCAATGATTGCCGCAATGGGCAATTAATGGCCAATGATTGCGCTACAGCAATCACTGGGCCATTAATAGCATACGACAGCGGCAGCGGACGCGCATTCACTTATCCATGTCAGCAGCTACCGTTCGCCATTTGATTGCGTGTGGTAAGGGATCACTGGCCCAGATCGAGCTGGACCGAAAGCATATCCACAGGATTGAGATTTGCGGTCGTTTCGCACCATAGAATGACGAGATCTTGACCATTGATCGCAAGATGAACGATCAAGATCACGCCATAGCGGACAGAGAGCATACTCTGAAACCCTAAACCATTTTTTAACTCGTTCTCTTGAACGAGTTAACGAACACTATGAAAATTTAAACACTGATAGCTTAATGAAGAGCATATGTGGGGGGTTAGTTTAAGATCTAAAATGCACAACAAAGAAATTTATTTAACCATAAATGTTGTGACCTAAGTCTAAGATTTTTGAGTGATCTAATCATTAGATCTTCAAATTCTTGACACGGTTGAGCTTGTTGATTATCCTCATACATTTCTCTAGTTGAACCCACAATCAAACAACCTCTAGATCGAGGCCTTAGATGGATCTAGCCTTGATCTCGCAGGAAGATCACCGCCGGCGGAGTTTGAACGAAGGTAATTGTCTTGGGAAGATGGGGGAAAGTTGGAAAAGCTCTCACACAAAAGATTTTCGACTAAGAGAATTTAGGGTGGGAGTAATTGCAAGAGAGAAGCTTATGAAACCCTAAACACTTTATTTAAAGCCATGAACTCATCACCAACGGCGTAGCTAACATCAAAGCTTAATTATGAGGGTAATCAACTTGAATTAGCCGTGGTTTGAGTCGAGTAGGCATTAGGAAGGATTTAAATACATTAATTAGGGAAATTTTGACCTAAATAGGTCAAATTTGACCATGTTAGACTTGGGTTGACCAAGTCAAGGGTTGACCCAATCAATATGGTCAATTTGACCTATTTAAGGATTTGAGCCAAAGAAGGTTTGGGATTGGATTGAATTTGAATAGACCCATTTAGACTAATTAGGTCAATTTAGGTTGACCTGGTCTACCAGGTTGACCCAAGGTATGGGTTTGGGCCCAATGGGTCAAAGTCGGACCCACTGAGTCCAAGGGAAGAGAGAATTGAGCTTGAGAAGCCATGAAATAGGATTGAAATCAAATAAAAGTGATTTAGGTCAATTTGGGTCAACCCAAGTTGACCTTATCATCCAGGTTGACCCAAGGCCTAGGTCTTGGCTCAACAGACTTAGTTTGACCCATTTAACACAAAGGAGGTAGTCTTTGGGCATGGCTTAGTCAATTTGACCATGTCAACTCTTTGACCCAGGATTTGGATAAAAAGCAAGTTCAACATGGTTCCTCCTCAATGGTCCACCCCTATCCACTTATTTTAAAAAACAAACCCATACACACATATTGCTCCATGTTAAGTATAAATTATGTACCATTTATTATGTTTAAATTAAGTAAAAATATTTTACTTTAGTTGTGTTTTGTAGAAAATGTACATAAAAAAGTAAAAAAAAACTACAAGTTCTAAATAGTATCGTAATGCCATCAAATAAAGCACCGCAACATTATGATCGTCAATGTTGAGGTGCCTAATTTAGACATTGCATCACCAATTTTTCTATTTTTTAGCATGAAAGCAACACTAAGGTCAGTGCCAGTGCACCCAAAATTAACATCGTAGTGTTGGAGCTGAAAATGAGCACGGAGCTCCTAGCCTTGCAATGCCTCAACATAGAAAATCACATTTAAGTGATGCATCGCTTAAATTATAGAGCGTCATGGTGGAGCAATTGGCAAGATAAAAAGCCACGCCAAATCAACCAAAAGACACACCAGTTCAACCATTAATCATGCCAAGTTATCCAGCACCGCAGCAGAGCAAGCATTATAGCGCTGAGGAACTAATTGATTTTATACCCTACATTGCCACCTTGTCGAGCATCACGTCGCTTGAGTCCATCCCTGTACTCCCTATAAATAATTTTTTAATTCTATTATATAAATAGTTATGTCATGAACAAAAATTTGTAATTCTTAGTGTGTTTTTTTAGTACCCTCTTAGAGTAAAGTTTAAATGAGGCTAGAGAAGTGCAAGATACTTGTATTGAGAGATCTTAGTGTTGAGATTATTGTAACTTAGTTTTTCGATTTTTAGAGATTCTTACAACATGTATGCTTTTGATGATTTCAAATATTACTATTTTAATTACTATTTCTCTTAACATATTTTGGATATACTATTTTTATTGTTTGTGTGTACTAACATTTAAGAGAAATCATACTTTAGATTGTTGAAGATTTCAAATCAGATTAGATTAGGTTTTATGTAATTGGAGTATGCACTTTTCTTTTTATTGAGTCCGAGAGAGTATGATTGTAATTGAGTAATCGTGCACACACACATTAGGGAAGTGTTTAAAACTTGTAAAAATTTTAAACTAATCGTACTGTATGAATTCATTTCGTACGGGATGATTTATTTAGTTATTCTCTCCTACGAGCAGTTAAACGAACGAGAGAAATTTTTTTTCTAAGTATTGATCGTATTGTACGAAGGGTTCTTCATACAGATGACCTCTAGAATATAAGTTGTATGTGACCCTTTTCATTCCGATGAATTCAAAGCTTTTTCTAAACTGATCGTAATATACGATATCCTATTCGTATAGATGATGTCCAAAATACGAATTGAACTGGAACCTTTTATTCTTGTTGAATTCCAAAGTTTTTGTAAACTGATCATACTGTATGATAGCATGTTCGTAAAGATGACATCCTGAATATGAATTTGAAGGGTCCCTTTTTGTTCCGATTAATCCCAAAGTTTTCTTAACTGATCGCACTGTACGATGCACTGTTCGTACAGATGACGTCCAGAGTACAAAAATGTGAGAAACATTTTCATTTTGATGAATTAGAAAAATTTTCTAACCATTTGTACAATACAAACATGGTTCGTACTGGATGATCAGCGTATACAAAAATATTTCGTACATATTCGCATAGGTTCGTATGCAATAGTTTTTGAATCATTCATACGTAAAAAAATACGATCGTACACACTGAAAATGGAAAATTTCAATTTTCTGGATTATTTTTTGTGTCTTTTATATAAAAGGTTCTTAGAAACTAAAGTGAAAAATGTTATTCTTCATGATTTTTCAAGAGCAAGTGAAAGAGTGATTGTGAGAGAGTGTTTGAGAGAGAGTTCTTGCAAGTGAAGTGTGAAGGGTTCACAAGGTTACTCAAAGGTAAGAATCTTTTTTGGTTTTTGATTACTATTCTTCCTTTTCTTCTTTCTAATTTCTTGAGAGTAGATCTTTGAATATGATCTGATTCTCTGCCAATACTTGGAGGGTGTTAAAGGATGATGATTCTCTGTCGACACTTTTGAGGGTGTGAAATGATGACAATTATCATCTAACACTTGGAGGGTGTTAATGGACGACGATTCTCTGCCGAGACTTGGAGGGTGTGAAAGGATGACATATCTCTACCGACACTTGGAGGGTGTGAAAGAACGATGATACTCTGCCGACACTTGGAGATTGTGAACAGAGGACGGTACTCTATCGAAACTTGGAGGGTGTGAAAGGACTATGGTACTCTATTGACCCTTTGAGGGTGTGAAAGGATGACGGTTCTCTGCCACACTGGGGATTTATGGAAGAGATAAAAATTGTAAAGGCTTCTCCACCTTGCTGTGGGAGCGAAAGGAGAGTCACTTTTAATAATAGTGCAATACCTGAAGAGAGAGTCTTCATAGAGTATATGTAGGTCTTGTTGAATCGAACAACTATAAATCTACGTGTCAATTTATTTCCAGCATTTTTATTTTCTGCACGTTATTATTTGTGGATGAAAATTTTACTTTTCCAAATATTCAAAAATGAGTTTTCTATTTAAAAATCCAAGAACTTTTTTAGATTACCAATTCATTCCTCTCTTGGTTAGCCTTGGGACAATTACGTAGGTTTAATAATCTATACATAATCAATAAGTGGTATCAGAGCTTTATTTCAAATCTATAATGTTAGACTACTTTTTGAAAATAATAATGTATACTTTTAGAAACTAAAATACACCTGAAGGGTATTCGATCACTAGATCTCTGTTATTTGATAATATTCCTTTCAATTTTTGGAAAACACATATGTCTACTTTTCTTCAATCGCTTGACTATCACATGTGGATTTTAGTTCATGAAGGCTATACTAGGCCAACTAAACTTGTAGATGGCAGTAGAGTTAAAAAACCTATTGCTACGTGGACTATAGAAGAATGTGACTTAGCACAATTATACACAAAATGTTTAAATAGTTTCTTTTGTGGACTTAAGTCTAAAGATTACATGTAAGTTTCTACTTGTATAACTGAAAAAGATATTTGAGATAGATTTTATATTACTTACGAAGAGACTAATGAAGTGAAGTAATCTATATTAAATATCTTGTTACATGAATATGAATTATTTTGCTTGAAACTTAATGAATCCATATTTGACATATACACAAAATTCACTCAAATAGTCACTTCTTTGCATGTATTAGGTAGGGAACTAACGAATGCTGAAATTATTAATAAAATTTTTCGTTGTTTGTCTACTATGTATGATGCTAAAATTACTATTATTACATAGTCAAAAGATTTAACTGTGTATTCTTTTGACAATCTTCTTGGATTACTAATTTCTTACAAGTAAGTAGTGACTCAAAGAAAGATTGAAGCAGGAGAACAGCGAAAGGAAAATAACATAAAACTAAAAGTGGATGACTCAGAGAGTGATCAATCATAACATGAGGATGATGATGACATTGCCTTAATGACAAGTCAATTCAGGAGTTTTCTTAAAAAGAAGCAAAGGAGACGCTAGTAGTGGAATAAGGTAAGTTTCACGAAAATATTAAGGTTTCTAATGATGTGATTTATTATAAATGCATGAAACTTGGAAATATAAAAATGAATTACCCTAATCTTAAAACAACTCCTAGCAAGGAGAAGGCAGATGAGAAAGAAAATGTGAGGAAGGGCAACATGGGCGGAGGGAGGGGGGGGGGGGGGGGGGGGGGGGGGGGGGGGGCAAGGGGGGGCACGTGCCCCCCCTAAAAAAAATTGAATTTTTTTTTTATCTCAAGACATAATCAAATTGGAAACTTCAAAAATTAAATCGGAGACCATCTGAACTCCGATTTTAGTAAACTTATAGTCGAACTGAACGTCTCAAAAATACAAACCTAACGACACCAAGATGATCACCTAATTATAATATTACTAAGACATTTAAATGCTCAATAAACGATCCACAATCAAGAAATTTAACATCGGTCATCTATTCAAATCACTCCCAATTTATTTCCTATTCATCTACATTTTTTTTCTTGATTGATATTAGCTTAATATTATATTAATTTGATCTTAAAGAGATTTTATGATTTTTTTTTGTGCAATGAGATTTTTAATATCACATATTTAGTTAATATATTAAACATGTTCTAGCAGAAATCAAGTGATTTGATGATTTAAGTCATTTTTGTGAATGAAGAAAATAAATTAATTAACTACAAAATTTTATCATTTTTAAGATTGATTTTATTGGTCCTAAGCTTGGATGTAAAAAGTTGAAGAAAAAAAATTTAGGCCCCCCTAGATATATTTTCTGGCTCCGCCACTGAAGGACAATAAGATATTTCAGAGAGCTTTCTAGGTAGACTCAGCTTCGGATTCATCAGAAATTAAAAAGGAAGAAGAAGTCATTAACTTGTGCTTAATGGCTGATAATCTTGATTAGTCAGATCAAGAAAAGGTATATGACTTAACCTATGATGAATTGCTTGAAGTTTTTGAAAGAATTCATACTGCATATAAAAAATTCAAGAAAATGCAGGCTAGATTGAACATATAATTGAAAGAGTTACAAAAAGAATATGAAACCCTTAGGAAAGATCATGCACAGATTGACAACAATCACATGAGCTTATTAGATGAATTTGATGATTTGAATAAGTAAAATGATCTTCTAAAATCATCCTACACTGAATTGGAAAAAGAATTTAAAAATTTTAAGGATGAATCTGAAAATAGAAGCATAATTTAAAATATGATATTAATGTGTTAAAAGATGTTAATTCATTTATTAGAATTAAGGTGAAAGCTCTTGAAGAAAATAGGACACCCCTATACTTGAAGAATTTACTTATCCTATTTTAAAGGCAAAAATCCTAAAACCTAGGAAGAGACTGATTTGTTATCGGAGATTGAAAAACCCTTTTCTTAGAGTTAAGTCTTTTACTTATGGGATGATTGGACATATTTCACACACTTGCACTTTACATAGAAAAACTCATATAATTTGAAAACTTAAGATGCAAAAAATAAGTCATATCATACATGCATCTAGATTAAAGTTTGATTATTTTATATAATCGCTCTCATACAAAACCTCGTGAAAGCATTTCGTACATGAACAGTGGTTGCTCAAAACAAATGATTGGAGACACTACACAATTCATATCGCTGGAAGCCAGGAATGGAGGTAATGTTACACTGAAAGATAATACCACTAGAAAATTGGTTGGTATAGGTATGATAAAAAACTTGAATAATTTTTTCATTTAGAATGTTTTACTTGTAGAAGGCTTAAAGCATAATTTGTTAAGTATTAGCCAGATATGTGATAAGGGTTATAATGTTAAATTTTTTCTCACTAGCTGCATATTAAGCTGAAAATGGAATTGATGTACTGCATGGAAATAGGATAAATAACATGTATATGCTAGACTTAAATATTATTGCATCTCATAATGTTTTTTATTTAAATTTTTTTTTTGATGAATCATGATTATGGCATAGGAGACTTTGTCATGCTAGTATGAAAAATCTTAGAAAAATTACTCAAAAAGAATTTGTTAGAGGTATACCAAAATTAGACTTTACTAAGGATCGCCTTTGTGATGCATGTCAATTAAGAAAATAGGTGAAGTCCTCATTTCATTCCACTAAGGATCTTAGAACTAGTAAACTATAGAAGATTATTCATATGGATCTTTTTGGACATGTTAACACTATAAGTCTAGAAGGGAAGATATATGAATTTATGATTGTTGATGATTTCTCGAGATTCATATTGGTTAAATTTTTATTTCATAAGAGTGAATCATTTGAGGAATTTAGAGACTTTTTGACTTGGATTTAGTGGAAACTAAGATGTAAAATTTTAACAATTCAAAGTGATCACATAGGTGAATTTGAAAATGAAAATTTTAAACATTTTTTTAAGGAAAATGTAATTTATCATAATTTTTCTATACCTATGATTCCTCAATAGAATGGGATAGTCGAAAGAAATAATAAAACATTAATTGATGCCGCTAGAGTCATGTTGGTAGAATATTCACTTCCTAAATATTTTGGGTTGAAGCGATTAGTACATCATATTATGTTCTAAAAAGGGTGAACATTAAAGCTAGATTAAATAAATCACCCTATGAGCTTCTTAAGGAGGGAACACCTACTTTATCACATTTACATATTTTTAGATGCAATGTATTCATACATAATAATGGAAAATATCTATTAGGAAAATTTGATCCAAAATCAGATGAAAGAATTTTTCTTGGATACTATAGTGTTGGAAATTATGTAGACTATTTAATAAAAGAACTTTGATTGTTGAGGAGATCACACATGTCGTATTTGATGAATCTGACATTTTGGAAGAGACAAGTTTGAAAGGAGATAATTTAAAAAATAACTCCCAAATGATTGAGAAGATAAACTTGGAAGAAAATTTAGAGAAAGAAAACTCTGTGCCTAGAGAATTTAAATTTTCTAAAAATCATCATAAGGAATTAATTTTAGGTGAACCTAGTGAGGGTGTTAGGACTATACGTGGACATAGCAAAGAGATCAACCATTCTGCCTTTATTTCAATGATAGAACCAACAAATATTAATCAATAACTTTCGGATGAATTTTAGATTTTGGCCAAGCAAGAAGAGTTAAATAAGTATATAAGGAATGATGTTTGGGACTTGATTGAAGGACTAAAGAATCAAAGTTAGTTGAAACTAAGTGGGTATTTTTAAAAAAATGAATGACACAGGAGTTGTTATTAGAAATAAGGCTAGATTTGTGGCTAATAGGTATAATCAAATTGAAGGGATTGATTTTGAGGAGACTTTTAACCCTGTAGCAAGACTTAAAAAAATTAGGATTTTGTTAGCATTTGCATATTTTAGAGGATTTATATTATTTCAAATGGATGTTAAAAGTGCATTTTTGAATGTGGTGATACAAAATGATAACATCTAGGTTTTGAAAGTTCTAAATTCCCTAATCATATATATAAATTAAAAAAAAGACATTATATAGATTAAAATAGACACCTAGGGTTTGGTATGAGAGGTTAAGCACTTTTCTATTAGAGAGATCTTTTATAAAGGAAGTGTGGTCACCACTATCTTTTTGAACAAATTAGGAGACGATATACTAAATTTTCAGATATATGTTAATGATATTATTTTTGGATCTACAAATAAAAATTTTTGTGATGATTTTTCTAAAATAATGAGTAGTGAATTTAAGATGAGCTTAATAGGAGATCTAAGTTATTTTCTTGGTTTAAGCATTAAATACATTGAGGAGGGAACATTTCTTAGTCAGTCAAAGTGTGTTAAGGATATCCTCAAGAAGTATGAAATGAATAATGCTAAACCAGTAAGTACACCAATGAGTTCCTCAGTTCAGTTGGATGAGGACCCAAAGGGAAAATCTGTTGATAAAAAAAAATTTAGAGGTATAATGGGATCATTGCTTTATTTGACTGCTAGCATACCTGATATAATATTTAGTATTTATTTGTGTGCTAGGTTTTAATCTGATCCAAAAAATCACATTTGACAGTAGTAAAAAGAATTTTAAGTTATCTTTTGAGAATTCAAAACTTATGAATTTGATATCTAAAATATAGCTCTTCATTTGAAATTATTGAATATTCTGATTCAGATTTTGCAAGTTGTAGGGTTGAATAAAAAAGTACTTCTAGAGCTTGTTAATTTATCTGAAATTCATTAATTTCTTGGTATAGTATAAAATAGAATTATGTTGCCCTATCTACTGCTGAAGCTGAATATATTGTATTAGGAAGTTGTGTGACACGAGTTTTTTAGTTGAAATAACGGTTGATTGATTTAAGATTTTCAATATGCACAATTCTAATTTATTGTGATAACACTAGTGTCATTTTCATTTCAAAAAATTCTATTCAACATTCTATAATAAAAAATATAGACATAAGGCATCATTTCATTAGGGATCATGTAGCCAAAGGAGAAATTGAATTAAATCATGCTTAAACTGAAAATCAACTTGCATATATTTTAAAAAAATTACTAGCCTTTGATACTTTTAGCACATTAAGAAGAGTGATTGATCTTAATGTGTAGATATAATTTTCTGTAAACTTGATATGATTGTTATATGTGTTTTGTTTGAATTTTATTGTTTTTGTTTGCTAATATTTTTGTTTGCATGTGTTTTTTATTTATTTTTATTTTTGTTTTTTGTTTGATTTTGACATGTATCACTTTTCAAAAGTTTTTTCTATTTTTCATGCTGAATTTTCTAAGTGTTTTATTCGTATTGTACAAAATTATTTTCGCACTGTACGAATTCTATAGCATGTGTGTGGCTATTTTGGAGTTGAATGCATAAAATTTAGATTTTTTTCACATAGATTGTATTATACGATAACGTCATCCTCCCGTACGATATGTATAGATTTGTCTATACGTATATAGATGGTTATCCGGGTAGATCAGTTATTATAACTGATAATACGTACAAAATCAAATTTTGTTTGTACGATCAATGTGTCATTTTATGTAGGAGATGAACCTAACTGTTATGAAAATGATCTTAAGTAATTGATCATCCCAGACGAACACCTGTTCGTTTGTACGATTGTATGTTCAAAAAGTCTGTACAAAAGGATGTATCGTAAATTATGTGTTTACGAAAAGTCATTTTATTTTGGACATTATCAATCGTCTATACGAAAAAATTTTCATCCCGTACGATCTCAAGATCATACGTAAGAAACCATTTTTGTACTGTATGATAGGTCATTTTCTTTAAATAGGAGGGTTATTGAAATCATTCTCATTCACTTCCAAACCCTTCTTGAATCCTTCTAGAGGCACCAACCTAAGAATGACAAGTTCTAGCAAGCGCTCTCGAGTTACTAAGGGATCATCATCCAAGGGTGGGGATGAAAACTTCTTATCTATAAATAATGAGGATTCTTTCTATAGGTATATAACTGCCAAAATCACTCTTTCAAGTCTCCTCATTCAAGATGAAATCCTTTTTTCTATCATGCCTCTTTTTGCTTCAACCTAGTTCTCTTTCATTTTAATTTTGATCTATGCTTACCGCAGAGAGACTTTTCACTATTTCCTAGAAAATATGAGGTTTAGTGAGGATGAAACTAGGATAACTTCATTTATCAAAAAACAACGTGTGGAAATCACTAAGGAAGATCTAAGAACTTTTCTTCACTTAAGGACTCGTGGGACTAGAGCACACACTTTGAACTCAAAATCTAATTATAACTTATCTGAGATCAATAACTCTTAGACGTGTAACTCAAGTTTGTCACTTAGCAAGAGTTTATACTTTGAACCAAAATGTCAAGGTCATCCAGCATGTCTTAAGAACTTCAATCATTCCTAAGGCTGGTGATCGCATAAATATGACTCCTCTTCTATCAACCGTTACCTATCTGGTCATGATCAGATAACCTATTGATGAGGCCCAACTCATCTTGGATTATATTCATAACCTTTCTGAAATTGGGCTTCCTTATCATAAGAGAAAGAAAAATACTGCTCTAAGACACTTAGTGACATACATTTTAGAAAAAGAAATATAACATTATTCATCATGATCCTCCCACTGAAATGTTAATCTTTTTCATTGATACCTCTTTTCCATCTCTTTTTGAGAGAAATGAGAGTTCTAGTGAGGATACTGAGGGAGAAGGGGGAGAACCTGCACCTGCTCAGGGACTTGATCAGAATTACTTTCAGGAAATAATCCAGCGATTTAATCGGTTAGAGACTCATTTTGATCAAATTCAGACTCATCTAAACCAACAGGTGCAAGATACCAAGAAGATATGGGGTGGATCCGAGGTCAATTTGACTCGGTGAACACAAATGTACCTATGATGAATAACTATTTCTTAGTCTTTAAGCAGCCTCCTCCTCCAGATCAGGGCCCTCCTGAGTTTTAAATGTACTTCTTTGTCATTGCCTCTGCTAGTCCTTTGCTTATGATGACTTCGTGTTTGTGATGTGATGATGTCTTTTTTATGTATCTATTGTAGTACTTGCTTTAGTGTTGTGATGTTTTATGTTTTGATGTTTAAATGTTATGTTATTTATATCAATGCTCTGATTGTATCCATCATTTTTATTGATATCTATAAAAGCTGTCATGGTTTGAGAATTTGTTTTTGTTCTTAGTCTAAAATGTGAGTTTGTTTATATGAAAAGCATGTTGTAATTGATCTAAAAATGTGTTATAAATTAACTTGCATTACAAAATTAATTTTATTATGAAATCTAATTTTTCAAAAATTTAAGTTAACTTAACTTAATCATGTTAAGCATATCAATCTCATATTCTTTTTAGGCAAAATAAATTTAAATATTATTATTGCAATTTTGATGTCTTATTATTTATTTATTTTTTCAATATATATATTTTTGATATTAAATAAATTTGATTTTTAGATTATTGATTTTGGAAAGACTAAATTAAAAAAAGTGTATATAAAAAAAATGTACAGTGTGTACAAAAATTGAAAGAATGCGCAATTGTTCACAAAATGAAAAGAGGTACAAAATTAATCCAAATAAAAAAAAAAGATGCACAAAGTGTGCCACAAATATTTGAAAAGATACGTAATATCGCTAATTGAATTATTTTTGTTCTTTTCTTTATCGTTTCATTTTTAAATCAAATCAATCTAATTTTTAATTATATTTTATATTAAAAATTGAAATTAACTAATCTTCATTTCGTTACTTCTATAATAATTCTCCATATCTAATTATCTAGAATGCATCATGACCTTGATAAAATTTTCTTATCTAAGTTGTTCTTTAATTTAAAATATTTTAATCTTTCTTTTTCATCTTATGTAATTAATTTTGTTATTGCAACCAAGGTTGTGAAAACCGGACCGGACAACGAACCGGAAGAGGGAGAGGTTCACGGTTTGACCGGTTCGACCGGTTGAACCGGGGTCGAACCGGATGACGTAATAAATAATAATATTATTAAAAATAAATAAAATAAAAATCATATAATATAAGTATATGAGCATTTAATAATATTTATAAAATTTTATACATATAAATATATTTAAGAATAATATATTTATAAGAATAATACTTAATATAATATATAAATTTATAATAAAAAATGTATGATCACTAATATAATATAAATAATTAAATATATGATCATTTAATAATATTTATAAATTTATATATATATATATATATATATATAATGCAAAATTATAAATATAAATATCATTTAAAAATAATATATTTATATATTTATAATTAAATATATTTATACAAATAATATTTAATATAATATATTAATTTATAATATTAATATTTTATAATATAAGTATTATAATATATATTATAGCAAATTTATAATACATATTATCTAAATTTGTAGCCCAACTAAGAAAAAAATTGAAGCCCAAATAGTCCAAATAAGCCCAAATTCACATTCTAAACTACTCATGCAAGTTTTTTAGTCCCACATCATGGGGGAAGTTTGAGGATGTTTCCTTGAACCCTATATAAGGTGAGAAGTACACTCCTCTTACAAAATAATTTATGTGAGATATTTAAAATAACTTGCATGTATTATGATGAAATTAATCATCATATTTGATAAAATTATTTTGTTAAAAGTTTTAAAAAATTTAGTAAACTAAAATATATTTTTAAAATTTTAATTAAAACAAAATAAAATGTTTTTATGAACCGGCCGGTTCTTTCCAAACTGGACCGGTTCAACGGTTCACCGGTTGAACCGCCGGTTCAATCCGGTTTGATCCGGTTTGATGCAGAGGCGGTTTTGAAGCCTGATCGGACCGGCCACCAGACGGGTTCACGGTTGAACCGGTTGAACCGGCCGGTCCGGTCCGGTTTTCAAAACAGTGATTGCAACTATATTAATCGAATCACTTTCAAGATCAATTATTTTGATTTCTCATTTAACATATTTCATTTCAATTTTCTTCTTCCCTTTTTGTTGTTCTAAAAAAGGGGAGTAATATTGTGTGTGTTTTTTATTTTGTGTGTTTTCATTTTTTGATTTTTGATATTTTTGTGTTTATATATTTATGTTTTAGAAATTAAAACAAAATTTTTGTGTTATTCCTGGAATCTCTTTATATTCACATGTTCATTATTTTAAGGTGAGCTACGGAGAAATTTAGGGTATACATGTTGACTCAAACAATAATTATTTTACCATCATAAAAAATGAAGAGATTGTTAAGATTGTTGCAACTTAGTTTTTCGATTGTTGAGATTCTTTCAACATGTATGCTTTTTATGATTCCAAATATTATTATTTTAATCACTATTTCTCCTAACATATTTCGAATATATTGTTTTTGTTATTTGTGTATACTAACATTTCAGGGAAATCATACTCCAGATTGTTGAATACTTTAAATCAGATTATATTAGGTTTTATTATAATTGGAGTCTGTACTTTTTTTATTGAGTCTGAGAGAGTGTGATTGTAATTGAGTAACCGTGCACACACACACTGGGGGAATGTTAAAAATTTATAAAAATTTTAAACTAATCGTACTGTATGAATTCATTTCTTATAGAACGTTTTGTTCAGTTATTCTCTCTTACGAGTAGTTAAGCGAACGAGAGGATAACATTTTTCTAAGTACTGATCATACTGTACGAAGGGTTCTTTGTACAGATGACCTCTAGAGTACGAATTGGACGGGTCCCTTTTCGTCCCAATGAATTCAAAGTATTTTCTAAACTTATCATACTGTACGATATCCTATTCGTACAAACGACGTCCAGAGTACGAATTGGACGGGGATATTTTCGTCCCTACGAATCCCAAAGTTTTCTGAACTGATAATACTATACGATAGCATGTTCATATAGACGACGTCCAGAGTATGAATTTAAAGGGTCCCTTTTCATCCCGACGAATCTCTAAGTTTTCTGAATTAATCGTAGTGTACAATGCAGTATTCATACAGACGACGCCAAGAGTATAAAAATGTGGGGAACCTTTTCGTCCCGATGAATTACAAAATTTTCTAACCGTTCATACATTACGAACTTGGACGATCATCGTGCATGAAAATATTTCGTACAGGTTCGTACGCAACATTTTTTGAATCGTTCATACGTACGAAAATACTATCGTACTATACGAACGTACATGCTCAAAAAAATGGAAAATTTTAGTTTTCTAAATGGTTTTTCGTGTCTTTCATATAAAAGATCCTTAGAAACTGAAGTAAAAAAAGTTGTTCTTCGTGATTTTTCAAGAGCAAGTGAAAGAGTGATTGTGAGAGAGTGTTTGAGAGAAAGTTCTTGTAAAGTGGAGTGTGAAGGGTTCACAAGGTTACTCAAAGGTAAGAATTTCTTTTGGTTTTTAGTTACTACTCTTCCTTTTCTTCTTTCTAGTTACTCGAGAGATGATCTTTCAAGAAGATCCAGTTCTCTGCCAACACTTGGAGTGTATGAAAGGACGAGGATTCTCTGTTGACATTTGGAGGGTGTGAAAGGACGACGGTTATCTGCCAACACTTGAAGGGTGTGAAAGGATGATGGTATTTGCTGACACTTGGAGGGTGTGAAAGGATGACGGTTCTCTACCGACACTTAGAGGCTGTAAAAGGACGACGGTACTCTGCTGACACTTGAGAGTGTGAACAGACGATGGTACTCTTCCGAAACTTAGAGGGTGTGAAAGGACTACGTTACTCTGCCGACACTTGAAGGGTGTGAAAGGACGACGGTTATTTGTCATGCCGGGGATTGGTGGAAGAGAGGAAAATCATAAAGACTTCTCCGACTTGCTATGAGAGCAAAAGGAGAGTCACTTTTGCTCATATTGCAATACCTGAAGAGGGAGTCTTCAAGGAGTGGATGTAGGTCTTGTTGGATCGAACCACTATAAATTTGTGTCAATTTATTTTTCCAAATTTTTATTTTCTACACTTTAGTATTTGGGGGTTGAAAATTTTACTTTTGCAAAAATACAAAAAACAATTTTCTATTGAAAAATCTAATTTTTTTTTTAAATTACCAATCCCCCCCCCTCTTGGTTAGCCTTGGGACAATTGCGCAGGTTTAACAACCTATACAGAATCAACACTTAGTCTTTCTTGTGAGAGCAACTCTATTGTTTGAGAAAGGAGTGTGCAGAAGATCAATTGATCTTTCCGGGTGATAATTTTCTTATTAATTCTCTTGTATCTCTTCTATAAATGAATGAAATGAAAATGATTTTTTTTTGTATCTTTCATGTTTAACTAATTCTCTAGTTTTGAGCTAATGATGCAAAAGTATAGTAAGTGTTAGTGTAGACTCTTGTGTCTTTAATAGATATATAGATGTTTTCAATATCTTCCGTTCTGCATTTAATACATATAATGGTCATGTGTGTAGTTAATTTTAGGGTGATGATGTTAGCTGTGGCTTTTAATTTTAGTAATAAGATATATTGATTTTTTAAAAAAATTTTGATGGCAATATAATAGTGTTGCATTTTGTAATCTCAAACAACAAGTAAATGCCCGGTGTGGCCTCACTTAAATAAATAAATAAAGTTGGATTGGAACGCGGAACTTCACGACAAGAAATGGTCTTTCACCGGGTCCAAACCTGATTCTCTTTAGGCGGCGATATTTGTATTTGAGTATTTGCAATAGTCAAATTTAAATTGCGGTATCTAACCCTTTCATGCAATTTTGTTAAAATTTCCTATACAACAGAAATTACGAGCAGACAAGAGGAGAGAAGTTGTGAGCGTGAGCAGACAAGAGAAGAGAGAAGTTGTGAGCGTGAGCTTCAAACCTGAGATTCTAGGGGCGGAAATATGGCTTTGGAGAAGGCAAAGGAGATCGTTTCTTCAGATCAAGTCGTCGTCTTCAGGTCGATCTCTTGTGCGAATGTTAACTTCCGATTTTTTCGTTCTTTTGTCCAGGGTTTCCAGATCTATTTGTTCCCCTTTTAGTAACCTTAGATGATTGGGAATTACTGATTCCATACCTCTGTTCGTTGACCAGTTATAGATTCTGTATGGATGTATAAGTTGAGTTTGAAGTCAGAAATTGTTTAATCCTCCTTATGAAACATATTTGACACAATTGTCTACATATAGACTTAAGTTATACTTTAAAGTACTTAATCAACTTTTTTTTTTTTTTTTGTTAATCTTGCAATATAAATGTCTAATATATGTTGTGTATCAGTTAGCAAAATTTAGCAAAAATAATTGCTTTTAGTTTTCTTTTATAGTTAGCTCCAAATGCTAGAGAGGGAAGCAAGAGAGTTTTGTGACAACCTTCCGTCGGTAAAATTCTACGAGAGGCTTAAATTGTTGGAATTTGTAGCAAGAAATGATTTATTGCAAAGCAAAAAATAAAAATGATTTGAATGTCTTCTCCAAACAACTAATGCAACACAAATATTAAGTTATTGATCACCCATCTTACTGTCTTTTTGAAACTGACACCCGAACGTTGATGATCACTTTCTCTATGTTCAGACTCTTCTAGCCTTAATTATTGTCGAATATTTTGTCATAATATAAAATTTTGAAGCCTAATTTTTATCCTATGAAGAAAATGTGCTTTGCATACCTAGTTGTGGGTCAAACTTTGCGATAAAGTTATTTGTAGGGGTTGAAATGAGGGATAGGAGCCTTCTTTATGTGGTTTGGGGTGGTGCCCCTATTGACACATATTTATTAGTGAAATCTATAGCGGTGATATCCTGATGTAGCCATCAATTGGATGATGCTATATAAAATTATTCTATTTTTTGTGTGTTGATCTTTTTTTTTCATGTTTTATATTTTTTTGCTCTTTTTATTTCCGTAGACTCCAATTTTCAAGCACCCAATTTATGACATAAAAGGGATGAAAGAGGAGTTGAGCTTCTCGATCAAGTAAGTCAATGAAGCGAATTGGAACCAGTATAGGCATGTGCCCCTAGTGCCCATACTAGATTTTCTCTTGGCTGAATGATGAGATTACTCGGTCACTAACCATTGCTATTTATCACAATTAAAAAGATAATCATCTTAAAACCTCAGAAGTCTAATATCATTATTATATTGTTGTCCAGGTTATTATTTTTAGTTTAGAAGGGTGAACCAATATTGGAGATAAGTTATATACTACCAGTAGTTTCACATGGTATATATCCAAATATCTCTCCAAGTCTTTCTTATGCATTTTGTTCAATACATTAATTGTCATATTCAAGTCAAAACATCAAGGATTAGCCTTAAGCCCATATCTTGTCGCTTTAGTCGTGGATGTTCTCACTAGACATTTGCAAGAGGTTGTACCCTAGTATATGCTTTTTGCCGATGATATTCTTCTTGTTGATAAGATTAGAGAGGGAGTTGAAGCTAAACTTGAATTATAGAGGTCAACCTCAGTTTAAAGGTTTTTGTTTGAGTAGATCTAAAACTAAATATATGGAGTGTAATTTTAGTATTAATAGCTCTAGTGCGTGGATTGTGATTTTGGGCGATAAAGTCATTAATAAGAGTACATATTTAAGATATATTGGATATTGTTCAGAGTGATGGTGAAATAGATGGGGATATTATTAATAGAATTCAAGTTGGATGGTTGAAGTGGAGGAATGCATATGGCTTGTTGTGTGATAGAAAAGTCCCCTTCAAACTTAAGAAAAAATTCTATAAGATGGTGGTAAGACCTGCAATGCTTTATGGTGCAGAATGTTGACCTTTAAAAGAGAAGCATAATATTAAGTTAAGTGTTGCAGAGATGGGATGTTCAAGTGGATGAGTGGCTTTACTCTTAGAGATATGATTCGAAACAAGCATATATGTGAAAAGGTTGGAGTAGCTCTAGTCGAAGATAAGATTAGAGGGAGTCGCCTTAGATGATTTGGTCATATAAAAAGGCAGCCTTCCGATAACCAGTTAGGAGAGTTGATGTATAAGATTTTGTTTATATTAAGAGAGGTTGAGATAGACCTAAAAATGCTTAGTTAGAAAATATTAGAAATGACATTTTTTTATTAGTTTTAAATGAAAATTTGACTCTTAACAATACACAATAGGGAAAAATGATTCATGTAGCCGACATTACGTAGTGGGATGAAGGCTTGATGATGTTGTTGTTGTTGTAGTTGTTGCATTATTCGGTAGCCTATATGAATAGGTCTATTTATTTATTTATTTTCATTCAAATTGTTATATTGGAGGAGCTTACCAATGATAGCAATGAGGAAAATGAGGGTTGCTAAGTTGGAAACAAGAAAAATGAGAGAAATAGTGATGTTTTGAGGGGCACCTCATCCCCTTAGATATTAAATGTCATTCCTATAAGAATACCATGGACTCATTTGTTGCGAGTTCAATGGATTGACTTTTAAGTTGAATTTGGTGATTATAACCCCTTTGTTTCCTCATATTGTAGCATGAGTTCTTCAATAAATCCTTACTCACCATTTTAATCAGCTCCATATTGTTGTGTTGAGTATTAACCTATTAATAGTAGGGGAATTATGATCTTGTTAACATTTTAAGTGAGTTATTGATGGTATTAAATCAAATCTAACATAGTAAGATTTGCTAATAAATGAGATATTGAAAGAAGTAACAATTTATAGTATGTTTGTTCTTTTAATTTCATCTTGGATGGCAGCTATATGGCCTGAATTTGTTCGTGAATGACAACTAACCTAACTAGTTGGTGATTGCCAAGTTAAAGCTAGGAAATCATGTAAGGTTTGAGTGAATATGATGAGTTAATAAAAGACTTTAAAATGAGTAAAAATACCCCTACAACATCCAATGTAGAGGCTGTTTGGTTGCCTGAAAAGAAAATGCAGTGTAAAGTAAATACAATGTAAAGTAAATGTAGTGCATTCCGAATACTTTAAGCTTGTTTGGTTGTTTGCAAATTAAACACGGGAGAATTGTTTCTCTTGTTTGGTTAGGTATATCCAGAGTAAAGTAAAAGCATTTTTTTAATTATTTATTTTTGACATTACAACTAGTGTATTAATAAAAGCATTGTATTTATAATAATTAGTATTATTTGGTGTTATAAAATAAAATAAGTGTATTCATTTATTGCATGATCTTATTATAATTTTTTTTTATTATAAGATATAGAGATATCCCCAAACAAAAAGTCGTTTAAACCAGGGGAAGAATCATAACTTCCCCAGCAAGAACAGGAAGTCATGAAACAAAAAGCTGAGAAGCCAACAAGGCAACAAGTAAACGACTTGTAGAAGCTATAGAACGACACAACCAGAAGAGGAAAAAGAAGCAGAAAATGGGCTAGACCAATCCAAAGAAAAGGAGGTAGAGAGGGGAAAGATGCGCAGAATGACAACTTATGAAGAAAAAAGAGAGCAAGAATTTCAGATCTCTGTAGAAAGTCATGACCATGAGATTATTACGGAGTCACAGGAGCCAAAAAAACAAGAAGAACCAATACTAAAAGAGTCGAACACTTTAGAGAAAGATTCTAATTAAACCAATGCTAAAACTAGCATTGGGGTTACCCTATGAAACTCCTGATATAATAGACTTTAGACCACTACAAGAACAAGCGCTCCCAACTCCTAAGTCACCAAAAACCAAAGGGACTCCAAAAAGACAAGAAAGTTCATGGAAAAAAGAATTAGAAGAATTTGAGAAATCCATAGCAGGGCCAACATTTAAAGAACCAAAAATAAAACCCTAAACATCACTAGAAGAACAAAAGCATGATTTACCAGAACTGAAACAATGGATTCATGGATTTAAGGAAGATGAAGATCGCCAATTGAAGGATACAAATAGAGAGACATTCGAAACAAGAGTGTCAATGAAGCCAAAGGAATTGTCACTAAATCTTCAAAAACTAAAAACGGAGAAGCCAACATTGAAGGCACCTAAAGATAGGTCGAAAGCTACATATCTAATAAAAACGGGAAAAGAAGAAAAAAGTAGAAACAAAGTTACATCAACTAGAAGAACACGAGAAAGAAAATGAGCAGCATGAGCAAGATTTGAAAAAAACAAGAGAAAACTGCAGTAAAATTACATGTGAAAAGCCCAAAGCTGTTGAATATGCAGTAAAGGAAGAACTGAAACAATAGATTTGTGAACTTGGGGAAGATAAAAAACAACTTCTCCCACAAGAACAAGTAATAATGAAACAAAAAGCAGAGAAGCCAACAAAAACAGTACAGAAATGATTTGAAGAAGCTACATAACTAGCACAATCAGAAGATGAAGAAAAAGGAGCAAAACATCCTTCTTTAACTGGTTTTCAAGAAGGCAAAGGGCTTGGGTATCCTTTGGCGCTGACCAGTTCGACGAGGTCGACCCCATCAAAGCTCACGAGAAATCCTCCTTCTTTAACTGGTTCTTCTTCGCCTTGACCTTAGGCATCTGCATCAACATAACCCTCATCGCTTACGTCTGCGAAACCATCGCGCGGGAGGCTTCTCTTCTCCCTGCATGATCTCGCCTTCGCCGACTTCAACGCAGCGAGGTCCGCGACGAGGGAGTGGTTGTCACGGCGGAGAGAGTTTACCAAAGGTTCAGCTTCGCACGATGGTTTCATGCCAAAGGATTTTTAACCCGCTCAATTTGAGCGGGTTTTGAAGTCGCACGAAGGGCCCGTCACAATACACCACTGATGCTTCAGAGGAATTACTTATGTTCCGCTCAAAACAAAGCAAACGACCTAATTTATGAAATGCACGTAAATACATTAATTTACCCTCCTAATTCTGCATACCAAACAGCCCCGTAGAGAAAAGGATATTCTTTCACTATTTATTTATAATGCTCAGAGGAATATAAGGAAGGCTACACTAAAAAATTGAAAAAAACTAGTTTATGATATGACTACTATAGACTGACACATACATGTAGCTTAGCTAGTTGAACTACATTTGGATCCTTGCCCCTGATGTCACCCTCTCCTTTCAAATGAGTGTCTTGGGTGAGTCTTCAAGGGAGAGTTTTTGTGCAAGCCTTTTGGATCCAGTGTATAGGATGAGTTTTTTGGATGCATAGATGAGTCCCTATAGGTAATATTTGTACTTATAGGTGTGAAGGATGAGATCTCTTGTATGTAATAGTTGGAAATCTAGAACTGACTCAATCAAGGAAATTATAGCCATGGTCTTTAGAGGAGTGTACCTCCTATACCTTGACTAAGTATTCCATTGGTAGGCAGATGGCTCTGAATGCAGGTTGTTGCTACGAGTGAGCAGGTCTTATTAAGGCAAGTGACCCTCTAGGCTTTGACGGATCTAGACAAGTACTTCGATAGAGCTCACCGAGGAGGAGGATGTTGTGATATGACCTACCAAGGTGAGTCTTTGTACCACGATCTCTGTGAAGGAAAGTGGTATTTGATCTGCAGGCTGGTGTGTGCCAGCATTCTGTGAGGTTCTATTTCTCTCAGGCGAGCACCTTCTTTGTGATGTGACCTACCTTGATAGAGCTCTTTGACTGGAACCTATTAGGTATCTGTGGGTTACTTACATTGACATGTTCGAGTATTCATTTAATTTCCTAATTCATTTGATCCCTTAAAAGACAAGCTAGAAAAATGACCAGTGAATTAAAGACGAGCATTTATTATTTTCACCTAACATTATAAAGGGAGTGGAAATTACTGTCCTATCTATTATTATGGCCTCGGGTGTCACACTTCTTTTATATAGATTTCTCATTATGATTTTGATTTGACCATTTGCATTATTTCTGCCTATAAGTAATAGTAGTTGGGTACGGTGCAACCACACTCTTTCATTTCAGCTCCCCAATGTTGGTAACTAACTCGGTCATCATGCTTGACTTTAATACTTCCAGGCTTGCTAATGCGATCCCTAAGAGGTTGAAGAAGGCTATCCTCTACGAACATAAATTGGGGGGGAGTAAGGATAAGAAAGTTCGCTTGCAAGCAAGAAGTAGATGATGTCCAGAGAAGCATGTAGGCCCATTAGTCTGGAGTCGAGTGAGTCAACGGTACCTATGTCAAAAGAAACTAAGGTGATGGAATTGAGCATGGTCGTGGCGGTAGGGAAAATCTTGGAGAGGGTAGTCCTATTTTCAAATTTGGGTGACTTGCCTCTTGTTGTGAGGCATGCAAGTGGAGTCTCCATTTTGCCAGCGATAGTAGGTGTGGTCTTTGAAGTGGTGACTCCTATGGAAGTGACACCGAATCCTGCTCTAAAAATGGTGCCAATTCTTGCTCTGGAAGTAGCACTAACTCCTGCTCCTGAAATGACATTGACTCCTATTTTAGTCTAGCTCACAGGTGGTCTATGTGAAGGTAAGTGGAGTTCCTTTCAAACTTGTGAGAAATTTATATATGGAGGTTGAATGTCATCGGCCTCGAGGGAGCTAAGAATCCACTCGACCTTTGGGGAGTTCTTAATACACCCACTAAGTGAGTTTGAAGTGTTGATGTTAATGTATTGGCCTCTTGGCTTGTATATAAGGGCAGTGAACTTACACGATAGATTGTTAGAGATCCCTTTGTGTCTTTTGGATGAAGAGCTTTCTTTCCTTGATGCTTTCCTCTTTACCATAGGTGTGGCTCCACTGGTGGTGAGTAATGCATGCTAGTGCACGCTATATTCAATAGAGGTCCAATTCGCAACAAAGGCAACTAAAGTCTAAGAGGGCAAGCATGTTGAGGAGATAACGCCATCATCCTCAACCTAGGAACTACTTATAGCTCCACCCACGGCTACTGCAGCAATTCCTATTCTCTCTTTCTCAACAGGTAACCTAGTCATTGTAGTCCTTGATTAGGGCCCGCTTACCTTGGGCGCCCTTGTTGAGCGAGTAGTTTGGTGAAGCATATTCTCAACATCGAAGTCATGCATGGAGAAGGACCTTGGGCCTCATAGAGGACAATTTGATCGAGTTATGAGGTCTCTTTATAGCATAAGTGTTAGAGCTCTACGACAAGGTAGTGGTGGCTCTCTGCTTCCTTGACTGACAAGGTAGAGTCATTTTATTTTCGAGGAGTGCTTCATCCTACAATACTTAGCAAAGAAAGGAGTTGTGCCTCTCGAGCTTTATTAAAATCATTTATGTAGAATTTTTCTTGGGGATGAGTAGATTCTGCACTTTTTGTAATAGAAAATTTGTATTGTGTGGTAAAAAATTATTCCAAGTAATAAATGTTTTTAGGTTCCTGTATACACTTGTGGCAAATTATAGATTTTCTTTACTTTGTTTTCAATTTCACCTCATCATTATGATTGTGTGAACTTTTGAATGAAGTGGATTCTTTATTTTATAATATTTTTTGTTGAAGGTGAGGTAATTTCTTGAGTTTAGTAATAACATTTTGTTGGGCGAGTTAGGAGGTTGATTTGAGAACAACCCGAAGTGAAGAAGTTGATGGAAATTCTTCATGAAGCAAGTCGAGGATGATTGTTTGGCTTCCTTGGTTATTGGGACTTATGTTCTTTCCATGAGAGCGGATTTGTGTAGGCTCACTGAGGGGAAAATCAACAAATCATTTTGCAATGATGAACATATGGTGTAATTTGGGAATTAATGACACATGTGATTGAAGTCTCAAAATTTGAGTCACTACCCCCTTTATAAGTACCTCCTCATCTTGCAAGGAGGGGCACTACGTTTGTGATAGAATAGTTGGCCTCCTCCATGCGAGGTCTTTTAAGTCTAGCTTCCTACGATGTCTTAGCTCTATCTCCTCCAAGGATGATAGGCACCGTACGGACGATGCAGAAGGCACGGGCAAGAATGGGCTCATTCCCTTGATCCTCTTGTGGGCTCCAAAAATTTGTGCCCCGGCCTCTCTGTGGTCCCCTTTCTTTTTTTCAGGTCGTCGAGGGGAGTTTTAACACTTAAGTTATGAGGAAAATTTTTAGAAGACAGATTGAGTTTTGCATAAGACATTACCCAGAGATTTCACCCTTATTGTGTGAGGACTTCATGATCTGAGGTCAAGTTTCCTATAGGCGCAAACCCTTATAATTAATTACCCCTCCCGATAACGAGAGAGAACTTTCGATTAAGGCTAGTCGTAGAATAGATACATAGTATCCACAGATACATAGTATCTAGCGTATAGTAGCAACATAATTTAGTATTTGAAAATTGAAACTTATGTCACCACGAACTTAAAGCGGGTGGTGGTGGGGGAATGATAATAATTCTCTCCTGGTGATTAAAATTTTTTATTTATTTAAGGTTAATTGATAGATAGACACTAAGTACTAAGAGTATAATAACAATGAATTTGATATTAAGATTTGAAATTTACCTTCTTGTTAAAGAGAATGATAGAAGAAATTATACGAACCCAATCAAGATCTCATGATTCCATCATCCCAGGTTATCATGGTATCTTGTTTACTTAGATGCGGTAGTCAACCCAACTTAACTGAATAATCCTTGTCGGCAGGAATAGGTTGTTTCATTCAAGGGTACTTTATGGGCCTGATATGAATGCTTGTATAATAAGATAAATCTGAGTCAGCCGTAGCTGATCGAGGGTTTTTATGCCATATCAATTGCAATCTTGATTCGTTATTCAAAGAGCTTCTAGCCATTATGGAACTTGTAGACTTTAGCTATGATGGTAATTTGTTAGTGTCCATTTGCGACAAAATTGTCTAGTCAAATGGTATGTTCCACGTCTTCAATGACAAAAGATTGTTTGAGAATAAATTTTAGCGATACATTCGATAAGACATTCTTTTTTTGTGAGTTAATATTATTCTTAAACTTATCATCCTTGATAAATGTTCGTGGAATGTGAATTTATTTTGCTTTAAGTATGGAATAATAAAAATTGTACGTTTAAATAATTTAATTTGTTGTAAAATTTTGAACTTTTTTAATCGGAATTACGGTCTGAAGAAATTTATTTTGATATTTAAAGGCTTTTTTAAAATAAGATCACTGCATATTCTCAAATTTTACATTCGAGTATTTTTTGTCAGAGTATATTAGGGGTTTTGACTTTCTTTTTAAATGAAGTGCATGATTTTCAATACAAAACAAAATTTGAGTTTTTTTTTTAAGCCCATGTAGCATTCTAGGATCCTAGATTAAAAAAATTGATACAATGGTCAGGGTATATACTGGTATTTTAAATTTTATTTTAGATAGCATGTATATTTTTCGATGCATCTACATAATGCATTTGCACCCTTTTTCAATTTATTTACGCAGTTATTTGTGCATCTATGTGATACATTTATACATTTTTTTTTTGTGTATTTTTATAATGCATTCACACACTCACTTTTCAATAAAAATAATATATTAAGTTTTCTTATTTTTGAAATAATAACGCTTTTTATTAGGAAAGTTGCATGCTCTTTTGGCCAACTACTTCTCAAAGTAATAACACACTTGATGCATGACTAAGTATGAATGCGGTTAATTCATATGAACTTTGCACAACTCTTGATCAGAATAATTGAAAACAAGACTAATAGCAGTTCAAAACGACGAATCAAAACAAAGATGGGATCACACCCGCTTAGGTTAAGTTACGTAACCAAGAGATTCGAATCTTTTCAAAATAAAATGAGAAAATAACACAATGACAAATATTAGTTCCAACGAAAATCCCTAATCTAACAACGAGAGTTAATTAGCATAAAGGTGCACTCAAGCCCTACGTTTACCAAGCTTAGCATGAGCGGCATGGAGTCGTCCTTCATGACTGTCATCAATTCCAAGAGAAGTTAGGCTTAGGAAATATAATGAAAGGAGTAAGAGAAACCTTTGCCAAGGAGTGGTGGAGATCCTCCACTCGACGCCTTTGAAGTGCTCGTCAATTGCTTCCACTAAGGTGTCCAGAATACGCTCCACGTAGTCCTCGACGGTGTGATCAATCTTTGGGTTCACATCTAAGAAAGTTGAGCGTAGGATATCGGTGAAGCCGTCCTCGTCCCAAGTCAAACCATATTCAGTTGCCAGATCCGCCATTCATGGGTGATTGAAGGTAAAATCTCTTAAGCACTTGATAGGGCTTGAAGGTTAGGAGAGAAAGAAGTTTCTCTCGTAAGGGCAGAGGGCAGAGGGCAAAGGCAAAAAATCTGAGAATAAGTTTCAGTTTTGTAGAGGTAGAGAGTTAATGAGGGAGAAAGGAATTGGAGGGAGAGTGAGAAGGGGGGGGGGGGGTGCAGGTAGGTTATGGGGCCGACGGCTATGGGAGGGGATGAGGAGGGATTTGGGGAGTTAAATGAAGTTTCCAAAGTTGTATTTAGGAATTAGGAAAGTTTTAAAATCATCAAATCTAACTTAAAATTAAATAGAATGGTATTAGGAAACTTTCCTAAAATAAACTCATACAAATAGAGAAGGGTTTGATTCTCCAATTTAATTAAGTTGGATTCTCAATTGGATCCCAAATTTAGGAGAACCAAAGAGGGCAAGTGGGGAGGTAGGCCGGTGGTATGGCTTAGTGGGGTCGGCGGGTAGATGAGGGCTAGGGGAGGATTTTGGGATAATTAATGAAGTCTCCTAATTTAGATTCATGAGATAGGAAATATCTAAATAAATCCTTCTCATTTAAATTTCTAATAGGAGCTTATTAATAGACTTTCCAAAAATAGGTTTAGTAAATTAGGAAGGGTTTTAATTTTCAAATCAATTGAATTTGAAATTAAAATATGCCCAAATTTAACACAATCTATTTTAAGAAACAAACTTGAATGGGGTAGAGGGAGGAGGTTGGCCGACGACTAGAGGAAAGGGGCCGGCGACATGGGGGCTCGGGTTGGGGCTGTGGCCGTGGGGTTGGAAGGGGAGGAGGAGCTCGGGTGGGGGTTTTGCCGTGGGTTGGAGATGGGCAAGAGGAGCTCGGATGTGGTGAGGGTTGGCTGCCAATTGCGGTGAGGGAAGTGAGGGGGAGAAGGGGAAGAGAACCAAGAGCCACCGGTGGTGGCTGTTGGGTACGACAGGTGGCCTATCCTAGGCTCCACCAAGCTCTCTAACTCTCTCTCTCTAGCTCTCTCAAAAGCTCTAAGAAAACAAGTGCAGAAAATTCTCATAATCATTCATTAACCTCAAACATTAGACAAGAGGCTATAAATAGCCAAGTACAATGGGCTCAAGAAAATAAAAGACCAACTTGCCCTTTGGGCTCATACACGACAATTCCTACTAAAGGGGTACAAACGGAAAAACACAATGATGCTAATAAAATAGAAAATACATGCATAATAAAATAACATAAATGACTCAGAAATACAAAGACTCGATCGTGGCCGTAGATCGGCAACCATGCCTTTGATAAACCTTCCAACAGCTGATGTCCTCATCAACACTTCTTTAGGAGATGACATGCTTACCAAGACAGTAGTATGCTTCTTAAGACAATTGACATGCTTCTTGAGGTGACAACAAGCATCTAAAGATGATGCTTTTTTTTTTTTTCAGATAGTAATGCTCAGGCTAGCACACTTCTTGATGTAATAGCACACTCTTTGATGAAATAGTGGATTTTTCACGTAGTGGCATGCTTCTCAAGATGATTGTATGTTCTTTGAGGCAATAGCGTGCTTCTCGAGGAGAATGCATGCTCTTTGAGGCAATAATGTGCTTCTCAAGATAATAACATGCTTATCAAGATGGTGCACTTAATATACTAGTCACATTTTAATGCAAGCAAGATTTAAAAATATTCAATTGGATTGCTTGCACAGATGTTCAACATTTAATTGCCACTAGTATGATTTCTCGTTCTTCGTGTGTCTTTGCCTCATGTGTAAGAAAATTATTGTTGACGAATATTTTCGCAACGACTCGACCCCGATCGGGCCCGACTAAGCTCGATCGCGCTCGATCAACTCAATTGATCATCGTCGAGGTGAAATTAATCCAAATTGAGCCTCAATTTAATTAAATTAAATCAATCCTATTCAAACCCCGTCGAGTGTCGTCGAGCCCAATTCGACGCATTTCAGCGCCGATTCAAGTTTAATTTCATGAAATTAGCTTGATCGGAACCAATCGGACCCAAACCGACTCAAATCGGTTTGAGTCGAGTCCAATTTGGGCTCAATTTTCAGCCCTAATTTATCAATTGGGGCTAAATCAAAATTTCAAATCAAATTCCCAAATCAAGGGTTGAGATTTTACATGAAATCTTGCCCTAAATACTCATTCCACGTGTGAGAAGAGGGATTGGCCCATTTGGGTGGTGCTTTGTGCGCCTCTAAGAGAGACGAAAGGGAGAGGGGGGAGCTCAGTCGGCTCCCCCGTTTTGTTCCGCCCCAATACAGAGAGGGAGAGATCGGGAGAGGGGGAGCATTTGGCTCCCCCGTGTGGTTTTGCCCGTCCCATACAGAGCGGAGAGGAGAGGGGGAGCCTTCGGCTCCCCTTGCTTGCGTGCAGCCCGTCCAAGTGAGGAGAAGAGGCTGACGGTGGCCTCTTGCATGCGACCTAGCTAAGAGGAAGGGCCGGCCAAGTCTCTTCTTCCTTGCATGCAGCTCTTCTAAAAAAAGGGATGATGGAGTTGGAGATTTGAGGGCTTTTTCTTCATTCTCAAGAAGCAAATCAAAGGTTAAGCCCTCCATTCACTTCTTTTCTCAAAAATCAGCAAAGTTTGTGGCTTCTCCCCCTTTCTCCTTCAACTCCGGTGAGTCCGTGGCAATTTGGAGGCTGTTGGAAGTTTCCAAACAGCAAAGCAAGCCTTCAAAACCTCCCAAACAGTGGTTTAGAGGCTTGACAGTGCCTTGGACAGCAAAGGGGTCTTCCACAGCGGCTTGGACAGCGACGGCGACATCCGGAAAGGCTTGGACAGCAGCCTTCTTCCTTGGGAAAGACTTGGACAGCAGCCACGCGACCTCCGGAGGCTTCCAAACAGTGAAAACTGCTGTTTGGAGCGTTTGGACAGCAAGCAACTACCTCCGGCGACCTCCAAACAGCGAGGACAGCAGTTGGAATATTCTGGACAGCAGTTTGGTGTGTCTTCTACAGCATATTTGTCATCCGGAGCAGCTTGGACCGCTGTTTGGGACGTTTGGACAGTAAGCATCCACTCCCGGGAGCATTCAAACATCAAAACCTGCTGTTTGGAGGTTTGGACAGTAAGTAAGCACTTCCGAGATCCTTCCTGATGTAGAACGGACACGCGGACTTTGCTACGGAGAGGATCTCCTCTCCAAAAAAAAAACCTGAACACAAGCCTAGGTGGGGCCTTGGAAAATTTCAGCCTTGATGGTGAAAAGAAAAACAGAGAAGAAATTTAGATTTTTGGGAAGGGGGAAGAAGTTCCAAAACTCCTTTCAAAATCTGTAATATTATTTCAGATTTTTATTCAAAATTTGAGAGAAATTCAGATTTTCACAAAGAATGCTGAGAGGCGTTCAGATTTGCAATCTTCCCAAAATGAACACTGCCCGTGGGAATTTTTCGGTGGAGAGAAGGGAGGGAATTAAGGCTTAATTCCCTTAAAGTGTTTAAACAGCAGCTGTTGGACAGCAACTTCTATTGCTTGGCATGTTCTGGACAGCAGCTACCATGGGTTCCAACCTTAGGCTTGTGGGTGAGATCAGTCCAGAAATCTGGGCAGCATGTAGGCGGCAGAATTTCCAGGGATTTCTCCCTAATGAATGCCTGAGATATTATATGATGGAGTGGATATCTCGTGGACATCTATGGGGGGCCTCAGGAGTTGATTTCCAAAGCTTAGGTGGCAAATTGAATCAAAATCCAATTAACGGGAAAGAGGAGAACTAGGGGGCAGCGGGTAAGAGAGAGGTTGGGACTTAATTCCAAAAGTGGAGGTGTGAATTTGGAAGGAATTAAAGAGGTGAGGCTTTGGGGGGTTTCGGCCTAGGAGAGAGAGGGGGAAATTTGTGTCTAAATTCGTTGTATGTGGGTCATGGGATTAATGATTGATGGATTAATTAAAATCTGAAATTAATTTCAGGTTTTAATTAGAGTGAATGGCTGTCTTAAATGGTTTGAATTGATTTGGGAAGTTTTAGAAATTCAAATCAATTAGATTTGAATTCGAATTCTTTCCCAAAAATCATGTGGCCAAACATGGAAGGTATTGAATGGGGAATTTTAAATCTAATCCAATTAGAGATTAATGTGGATTCGACTTGGAAACTTTTCAAAAATAGAGTTCTAAATTTGGAAAACTTTCCTAAAATAGAATCATTAATTTAGGAAAGAATTTGAATTTTGAATTTGAATAATTTCAAATCCAAATCATTCCCTAAATTAACCCAACCAAATTAGGAAATCTCAAAGAGGGTGGGAGGAAAAGTGAGGCCGGCGGCTAGGGAGCCATGGCCGGCGGTTGGAGGATCTTCGAGTGAGGTGGGAACAAATAACAAAAAAAAAAAATTAAAGATACAACCGCGAGCCCGGACACATCCTGCGGCTGACGGGTACTACGTCGCCCTTCTCCAAGGGACTTCACGCCACGAGCCCGGACCCATCCTGCGGCTGGTGGAAACTTCGTCTCCCTCCCATAGGGATTTCACTCTCGTCCTCTCTCAAGAAGAACACAAGTGCAAACACACAAATTTTTTTATAATTCCATCATCCCTAATACATGAGAAGGGGCCTCTATATATAGGCCTCCAAAGAAATTAAAAGACATATTTGCCCCTTGGGCTTACATAAGAAAAGAGGGTAAAAAGGGAAATTGCAAAACTAAATTAAAATATACTTAATAAACGAAAATAAAACAAAGTGATCTTGGTCGTCGATCTTCAGCTACTCCTCGGATTGGCATGGACGGTTGGATGTCCGCATCATTCTCCCGGGGTGGAAAAGACTCGACTCCGTCGAGTTCGCATCCCGGGCGAGCAACCATGCTCTGATACCAAACTGATGTAGAACGGACACGCGGACTTTGCTACGGAGAGGATCTCCTCTCCAAAAAAAAAAAATCTGAACACAAGCCTAGGTGAGGCCTTGGAAAATTTCAGCCTTGATGGTGAAAAGAAAAACAGAGAAGAAATTTAGATTTTTGGGAAGGGGGAAGAAGTTCCAAAACTCCTTTCAAAATCTGTAATATTATTTCAGATTTTTATTCAAAATCTGAGAGAAATTCAGATTTTCACAAAGAATGCTGAGAGGCGTTCAGATTTGCAATCTTCCCAAAATGAACACTGCCCGTGGGAATTTTTCGGTGGAGAGAAGGGAGGGAATTAAGGCTTAATTCCCTTAAAGTGTTTAAACAGCAGCTGTTGGACAGCAACTTCTATTGCTTGGCATGTTCTAGACAGCAGCTACCATGGGTTCCAACCTTAGGCTTGTGGGTGAGATCAATCTAGAAATCTGGGCAGCATGTAGGCGGCAGAATTTCCAGGGATTTCTCCCTAATGAATGCCTGAGATATTATAGGATGGAGTGGATATCTCGTGGACAGCTATGGGGGGCCTCAGGAGTTGATTTCCAAAGCTTAGGTGGCAAATTGAATCAAAATCCAATTAACGGGAAAGAGGAGAACTAGGGGGCAGCGGGTAAGAGAGAGGTTGGGACTTAATTCCAAAAGTGGAGGTGTGAATTTGGAAGGAATTAAAGAGGTGAGGCTTTGGGGGGTTTCGGCCTAGGAGAGAGAGGGGGAAATTTGTGTCTAAATTCGTTGTATGTGGGTCATGGGATTAATGATTGATGGATTAATTAAAATCTGAAATTAATTTCAGGTTTTAATTAGAGTGAATGGCTGTCTTAAATGGTTTGAATTGATTTGGGAAGTTTTAGAAATTCAAATCAATTAGATTTGAATTCGAATTCTTTCCCAAAAATCATGTGGCCAAACATGGAAGGTATTGAATGGGGAATTTTAAATCTAATCCAATTAGAGATTAATGTGGATTCGACTTGAAAACTTTTCAAAAATAGAGTTCTAAATTTGGAAAACTTTCCTAAAATAGAATCATTAATTTAGGAAAGAATTTGAATTTTGAATTTGAATAATTTCAAATTCAAATCATTCCCTAAATTAACCCAACCAAATTAGGAAATCTCAAAGAGGGTGGGAGGAAAGGTGAGGCCGGCGGCTAGGGAGCCATGGCCGGCGGTTGGAGGATCTTCGGGTGAGGTGGGAACAAATAACAAAAAAAAAAAAAAAGAGACAAAAAAAAAATTAAAGATACAACCGCGAGCCCGGACACATCCTGCGGCTGACGGGTACTACGTCGCCCTTCTCCAAGGGACTTCACGCCACGAGCCCGGACCCATCCTGCGGCTGGTGAAAACTTCGTCTCCCTCCCATAGGGATTTCACTCTCGTCCTCTCTCAAGAAGAACATAAGTGCAAACACACAAATTTTTTTATAATTCCATCATCCCTAATACATGAGAAGGGGCCTCTATATATAGGCCTCCAAAGAAATTAAAAGACATATTTGCCCCTTGGGCTTACATAAGAAAAGAGGGTAAAAAGGGAAATTGCAAAACTAAATTAAAATATACTTAATAAACCAAAATAAAACAAAGTGATCTTGGTCGTCGATCTTCAGCTCCTCCTCGGATTGGCATGGACGGTTGGATGTCCGCATCACTTCCAAACATCGCAAACTGCTGTCCGGAGCAGTTTGGACAGCAAATCTATCTTCCGGAGCGGCTTGGACAGCGACGGCGACCTCCGGAAAGTCTTGGACAATGCTTGGAGCTTGGATTGGAGCGATAGGACAAACCGGGGAAGATAAAACACTGAAACTTAGTGAAACCTAGGGTCCCCCAAGGCCAATTGTTGTGTGGTTGACGCCCCCAACCCCTAGGTCCTTTAGAAACTTCATTTGCTTGCTTCCCCAAAACCTATGTTGGCTGTCCACTTCGCAAAAACAGTGGAAATTTGGTGATTTCCATTTGTTGGCTCTCATGTGAGGGCCCGGAGAGGATTTCGATGCGTGTAGAGGTGCCGGAATATTGTTATCCAACACCTCTCAAATGTATGTTTATGCATCATATTGTGCCTAATACCTTCGCCTACGATCAAACCTTAGGCTAAGTATTGTCATTCAACCATACCTTGAATGACAATGTGTAGGGATTCTCACATCTTGTAGCATGCATGTCACCTCTAGCAAATTGTAAGTTATGACAAAATTAACTTAGACATTTGGGAATTACATTGCTAACATTTGTGATTTTGTCCGAATTTGTTGAATGTCAAGAAAGTGAATTCAATTGATTTTAGAAGCTTGCAAATAAATAGTGGGGTCTTTCATGAACCTTCAAGTTCATGCTTTAAATCCCATGACAAAAGAAATTATTTGAATTCTCTTTTGATACATCTTCGAATTGGGCAACTTGCAATATCTCCAAGCCAAATGTTTGCATACTTGACTAAATTAGTTTGCATGATTTGGATTGCAATCCTTAGCTTTTGAAAGTTTGGAAGATAATTAAATAGGCTTATTTAATTCAAAGAAATGAACTTGAGATATATTATGGACCCTCAAAGGCCCATGATCTCTCATGTTTTGGAATTATTTAACCCTATTTTATTATTTCCAAAATTGAATGTTTAAGGTGAGATTGCTAAAATTTCCGGATCTAAAGAATCATCTACACATGCATACATTCCTAGGTTCATTCTTAGATCATATCAAATTCGATCTTAAGTTTCCTAGAAGTCATAAGGATAAATCTCACCTACCCAAGATTTCTAGATCACGTCAAAATTGATTCGGAGATCTCTCCAAAGCCTTAAGAAATCATTCTTCCCTCTCTTACTTGAGTCCAAAACACTCTAAAGGACATAGGGAAATTCCTTTCATGTGCACATCTCCTCTTTCCATGGATCCAAAACATTCATGGAGGAATGTGATGGATCGGACCGCCCGGTCCATCCCGCATCCGCACCGGCCCACAAGGGGCCGGTTCTCGCCTACCGCAGGTGGAGAAAACGCCCGCCTGGGCGTTCGGCCGAAGGAGAGGGAAGAGGCGGGTGGGCCCAAGGGGCCCACCAAATGTAAGAGGGAGTTTGTTTTGTTTGCCCTAGGGGTAATTAGGGTATTTTGGGGGGATCATGTGAGGGTTAAAGGGGAGTTAGGGTTTGTTTTGGAGGGATCTGGTTTTGGTGGCTGTTTTAGGTTTTTCTAATCTAGGGCTTGGGAGAAAGCTTCTCTTCTCGAATTGAGAGCATTGTATCCGTGGAAACTTGTAAGTCTTTTGATATTTAAGTAATCGAAGTGTTTGTGAGTGTTTTCATCCAAGAAACCTTCCATTTTTCCACTATTTTTGGGCTGTTTTTCTTGGATTCCGAATTTTGCAACTCAAGTTCCATCAAAGTGGTATCAAAGCACTAGATCCACAAGGAAGGGATGGGTACACGAAGGATTGAATCTATTGAAGAGAAAGTCGGAGAGTGGGAAGTAGAGTTCACCGCCCTCAAAGAGAAATTTGCATCCGTTGATGAAAAACTTGATGGAGTAGAAGAGTTGAAGACTCAAATGTTAGGGTTACAAGAGATGATCAAACAAATGGTGGCGGGCCAACACAACATAGGGGGGTCGGCTAACCCTAACCCTAACCCTAATCCTAATGCGCAGCCGGTTGATGGTGAAGGTGGAAGTAGGGTTCGTGAAGGACCTAATGCAAAAGGGAAGGAGGCCATTGACATTATCGACCATGGAGGGGATGCATGGTCCGCCGGCCCAAAGGGGGGCATGTATGGCCCAAACCGTGGAGGGGAGGGCTACTCCACCGCCTCATTTATGGGTGATGCTAGGGCAAGCTATACTCAGAATCATCCAGATCAATTTTACCAAGGAAGGGAGGGAGGAAGCATGCCTTACAATCAGTGGGGAGGAGGATTGTATCGAGGCAGAGCGGAGGCCGAACCTAGGGAGCCTCATTGGGGGTCGGTTGGTTATGCAAGGGGGGATCCGGTGGCACCTCAAGCTTGGAAAAGAAGGGAGAATTGTGGGGTGGACCCACGACCATGGGAGAGGCAACCAGATGGGAGATATGGGTAAGGAGGTATGGGCAACGGCAGGGGGAATGGGAGAGGAGAATGGGGAATGAGGAAGTTGAAGTTTCCAATCTTTGATGGTGAGGATGCTTATGGTTGGATCTTCAAGGCGGAGAGATACTTCACAGTGATGGGGATGACGGATGAGGAGAAACTCTTAGCGGTACCTTTATGTTTGGAGGCAAGAGCCCTAGCTTGGTATCAGTGGATGGAAGAAAGGCAGAGATTCAGATGTTGGGCAGAGTTTAGGGAGATGTGCCTAGACCGCTTCAGACCGCCAAAGGAGGGAACTCATCATGAGCAGTTCTTTGCACTGACTCAGACTGGTACAGTATCTGCTTATAGGGACATGTTCGAGTTGCTGTCCAGTAGACTTCGTGGGATGACAGATGAGGTGTTTGAGGGGAACTTCATGAAGGGTTTGAAGCCCCACATTCGATCAGCAGTTAGAGCGGCCAAACCAAGGAGTCTGAGGGAGACCTTGGAGATGGCTGAGCTGATAGAGGATAGATTGTCTTCTGATCAATACCGCAGGCCTGCTTTCTTTGGAGGGGGACAGAAGGTGGCAAATCCTACGGGAGGAGCCAAGGGTACTTACTTGGGGGCAGGAGGAGAAGGACAGAATGAGAGGGACCAGAGTGCACCGGCCAAGGGGGAGTTCAGGAGGCTCACTGAGGCAGAGCTGAAGGATAAAAGAGCCAAGGGGCTCTGTTACAGGTGTGATTTGAAGTTTGGGCCAGGGCATAGGTGCAAAGACAAATCACTCCAAGTCCTATTGGTGGAAGACCCCGAGGAGGAGGAAGTTGAGGAAGAGTTAGGAGGGGGAGAAGAAGGTGTGGATCATCTACATCTTGACATGATTGAGGTTTCCCTCAATTCAGTGGCAGGGTTGACAACAAATTCCACCATGAAGATGGAAGGGAGGATTGGGAGTTATACAGTCACGGTGTTAATAGATAGTGGGGCCACCCACAACTTTATAGCTTGCAGATTAGTGGAAGAGTTGGGCATTCCTATGGTCCAAGGGAGAGGAGTGGGAGTCTCCTTGGGGACCGGTCAGAAGGAACAGTGTGCGGGAAGATGTAGCGGGGTTACTCTATCCATACAAGGGAAAGATATTACCCAGGATTTTTTGGTGCTTGAGCTGGGTAATACTGATGTTATTTTAGGTATTCAGTGGTTACAAACTTTGGGGGAGATGAAGGTCAACTGGAAGACCTTGATGTTGGAGTATGGTGAAGGGGAACATCGAGTTACTTTGCATGGGGACCCCAAATTATGCCGATCTAAGGTGGCTTTGAAGACTATTCTCAAGTCTCTTAGGAGTGAGGGGGAAGGATTTCTGGTAGAGTTATGGCGATTGGAGGGAAGGGAGCCAGTTGAGCAGAGTAATATCCCAGCAGAGGTGGGAGAGTTGTTGGAGCATTTCGCCCCAGTTTTTGAGCTGCCAGCAGGGCTGCCACCACAGAGAAGCAAGGAGCACGCCATTGTACTGAAGGGGGGAGCAGATCCAGTTAGTGTGCGGCCATATACCAAATATTCAAAGATCATCCTTGAAATGTTGTAACTCTCAAGTTACATTTTTTTCCTTCAACCTCAAAGTTGTAGGAAAATTATCAAATCTTTTATTTGTTGGAACACAAACCAATGAGTAATCCTCTAGACATAGGATTCAAATCCTAGTCTTTCTCATTTGCTTAGCTACTAATTAAGTAAATGAATGCTCCTCCTTGGACGCTCAATGTCCAAGGAGCTCCTTTCAACATGCAACTCACTAGTTGTGTGTTCCTTCTCTCACTCCTACAACCCAAGAGTTCCTCTCTTTGAACACCAAATGTTCAAAGAGGTTTTAGAAGCTTGCAACCCAAAGTTGCTTCTTCTCTTCTCCTTTCTACAACTCAAAAGTTGTATGAAAGTCTCATTCTCTCAACTCATGTTGAGAGTGAATCAATCTTATTCCAAGTCATCTATTTGTTTAATAAAATCAACAAGTAGTTCAATCAAAAATCATTTATTTGTTGAACCAACCTCAACAAATAATTTCATGTTAAGCAAGGGAGTCAAAATCCTAGCTTTTCTTTCATTCTCCTAACCTAAATTAGGTGAATGAATTCCTCTCTTTGGACACCCGAAAGTCCAAGGAATCTTTGATGTGTGGCTCAAATCTACACATCAATCTCCTTTATTTGCTTAATCCAAATCGAGCAAATGAAACTCAACTCCTTGAATACGACAATTCAAGGAGACATCTTTTTGATTTGTAGCCTCAAAGCTACTAATCTACATTCACTTTTATAGGTTCCAAAAGCCTTAGAAAATGTAATACCTTAGCCCAAAAGCTATAGGTTCTCTCTCCTCCAACTCCAAAGTTGTAGGAGATTCCGCCTCTCTTTAGCTCCAAAAGCTAGAGAGAGTTCCCCTACCTTAGCCCAAAAAAAGCTATAGGTCCCCGCTCTCCTCCAACTCCAAAGTTGTAGGAGATCTCCCCTGCCCTTTAGCTCCAAAAGCTAAAGAGAGTTCTCCTACATTTAGCCTAAAGCCTAAATGTTGGATTCCTACTCTCTTCTTAGCCCCAAAAGCTACGGAGAATTCTTCCAACACTTAGCCCAAAAGCTATGTGTTGGATCCCCTTTCTTCCCATTCTTTAGCCTCAAAGCTAAAAGAATTCACTCTTCTCCTAGCTCCAAAAGTTAGGAAGAGAATTTCCTTAACATGTAGCCCAAATGCTACAAGTTGGACACTGCTCCCTTAGACCCAAACTCTAGGAGGACCCTTAGTGTGACATACCATACAAGCCTCACACACTTAGGTGCACAACCCCTTAGGCATGCTAAGATTAGGATTTTCTTTTTCTGCGCATGTATTTAATGTTGTGGAGTGATTGAATTTTGGATTGTCTGCGTTGTGGGCACTTGCCCTTAAGTGGTTAGTATATAAAAATATAAATGCTTTTCTGTGCAGGTGGCCATGTCCAAGAAGGGGATAAAAAAAGATCATGATTATCATAATGTTGTTTGCTTGCAGGCACTGCTTAAAACCCCTCAAGAGGCATGGTCAATAGGGTAGAAGCAGGGGCCTAGCACTTAGCGCTCTAAGTGCTAGGCCAATTTTGGGATGATTATATGCTTATTATATAAACTGCCTCATAACTCTGTTTTGCATATTTGAGTCTTTTTCTATTTCATATCATGTATTTGATTAGATCTAGGATGTAAAACTTATGGGGCTTGATTAAAAAGAAGGGAGGATCGAAGGAGAATGTACCATTTTGGAGATGAAGCCCAAAGACCTCTCTGAAGGTTAAAGCTTGTTGACCCCCACAAGTAGAATCTATAAATATAACTGGGTTGTATAATGACAGACAACTCAGCTGCCAAATCTGGTTGTAATAAATAAGACTTTATCTAAGTTTCTTGCACTTTATTTATAAATAAGAGCATGCGCTGTTTGTTTACTGGGTGTGCAATAGAACAAGATATTTTTTTCTAGGTTTCTTCTCTTGTTTATTTGGGTGTGGCCTGGACTTTGATGTGTTATGCTCTTAGGATAAAAACTAAGTTTTCTACCCCTTAAAATGTAAGCAACCTAAAATAAAATTAGGCTCCATGATTTTCTAACAAAAGAAATTTGCATGGCTCTCTTTTGAAGAGTCAAGTTTTCCAAAAACTTAAAAGAATCATGCATGGCCAAAAGTAATGCCCTCACTTAAGGACTAGATAAGAGAAAAAGTCTTTTTCTTTATGAGTCAGCATATGCATACCTACATGCTTAGGCATCTTGGCCTCAAAGCCAAGTTGTAAGACCTACCTTCTAAATAAAAATAACCCTACCACTTTACATTTGCATTGAGACCGGATAGCATGGTTTTAAAAGTGATTAGGAGGGTTAGCTGGTAGTCTCTTCCTGGCGGGACAATAAATCCAGAGGTCGGGCAGGCTATGCCTCTTGTGAGGTGTAGTTTGTAAGCCCCTTTGCACTCGTTAGATTTAGGTTCGAGGCACTACCTATCGGTAGTCCTCACCTTAGTCTTAGGGTCCGAGGTAAGGGTTGATTCCAAATCACCCTATAAGCCCTCACCTTTTCGGGCAATTCCTACAACATGTGTTGTTGGAATATAAGCCCCAACTTTCTAATAAACTGATCAAACTTAAACAAAAATTAGAGCTAAAAAATGTAATGCCCAACTTAGGATAGTTTGGGCACCTCTGATTTTCTCCTCAGAATCAAGTGCCCCTACTTCGTTTCCTTTGGCTCTCATTCCAAAATCTAATTCTAAGTTGATCACCTCATCCTTGAAATTCCTAAAGGACCAAAACCTTTAACCAAGACATTCATGGATTTTAAAACAAAAAGCAAACTTTAGCCAACATTTAAATGACTTCAAAAGAAAGAAAACCACTAGTTTAATCAAAAGTTTTCCCAAATCAAACTTGGGATTTAATTAACCATAGGGGCTTGCCCCTATGGGATGTCTGTACCCCAGAAATAAACAAACCGCACTCAACCAAACATTGAGTGGGGGAATCTCTGTTAAAATTGTATATTTTATGATTGAGTCCATAAGGAAATAATATTTTTACCCTTCGGGGTGATATATCATATTCTTATGTCGTACTCGATGATAAAGTATGCAATCCGTTTGAGGATACAAAAAATTCTCCAACAATTATCATTGATGCTTTTACAATCCAAATCCATGGTCTTCATCCAGTTCTCGAAGTCTCCAATCTCTTGTAGATTATGAGGCTATGGTATGAGTTATAATGGTACCCATTTTAGTGGTTCACAATAACTTTTCTTCATTGGATTCTCCAATTTAGCTAATAAAAATGATGGTGAATGTTTCAATTCATGCGAGAACCCATGCAATATTGTGTTTTTTTCAAGTAATTTTGGCGTTCTGCATCTATTTCGTGAATGGGCGATTTTGGGTGTACTCATTCAGTGTGATGCCCGTTGACTTGAATCAAGTGTTAAGGATGCTTTTTTTTTATAATTTTGGTGCTTTAAGCGCATCTTTCAAGTCTATTTTGTGTGTTTAGGTGATATTTTGCAACATCGGGGAATTGTAAACCTCTTTCATATGAAGTTGCATCAGTTGGTCGTTGTTCTCATCGCAAGTGAAATAATCGATCGTGTAGTGTATATGGAGATCAGCAATTAGAATAAATCACAAGTGTTAATCAAAGGCATGTGGTTAATTTGCATCACAAATGATCTTCTATGTCGAATCCAATTTTATCCATGGATGATAGTTGACCTTACTAACAAGTCTATTATGCGAGCGTGTATCTTGGAACTTGTGTGAGAATGGAGAGAAGAAATAAATCTAGAGAGGAAGAAAGAATGTTCATGAAAGTTATGAATCTCAAACTAGCATAGGATTGACCAAAATTAATCAAAAAGTCTCAAACTGCTCCTCACCATCCCTTATTTATAAGGTTTTGAGGGCTATATGACAAGTCACATAAAAAAGAGAGTAAAAAGTATAATGCCACATAGAATACAACTACACTAGATACATGTCGTCTCTTGGTTGGTTGGAAGAGGTCAAAGTCTGGAGAACTTTGATGATTTATCTCTAGACGAGCTTAGCAGTGCCATGTGTGGATTGGAGAGTTTGATAGTGTTGAGCAGGCGAGTATGCTCGAGTGAGTCTGTGAGCGAGAGCTAAGATGAGGGGGCCTACGACTGGTAGACTTGCTAATATTATCAGCAACTAGAGTGGGAGATCTCAGATTGTCTTGGAAGAAAAAGGCGAGTAAGATGTTGTCGCGATAAAGGAGGGCTTTAGGCAGTCTGGTCGTGGCAAGGTGAGCTGAAGGCCCGATGAGTAGGCACTTTTCTATAGCTAAACATGGTAGGTTTGTATGAGGATGATGACTCTAGGATGATTGACTAGGGAGGTGATCCAAGTATGTGGCAGGTGGAGATTTGCTAGCTTGGCAAGGAATCCCCAATTCACCCTATAAAGGGCAACACCCATAATAGGCCCGGGTGAGCAGCGCCTGTTAATCATTTTGAGCATGTTCTACGGTCCCAGGCGACTAGCATCTATCGGATTGTTAGGCAAGTTTCTCACGTGGGCGCCCTTTGTGGGCGAGCTCCTTTTGTTATGATCTATATACTATATGCTAAATACATGTGAAGACATCTACGAGTATATATCTGTTGATTATTTTTTAATTGGCCATCCCAAGCTCAAATGATTAAAGTTGAAGGTTGACATTATGTTTACATTAATCTTATAATGTAACTGAATATGTAGTTTTAATCAAGCTTAGATATCCTTCTTGTAGATCATTATGGTAATATGCAATAATTATTTGTTTATATATATATATTTCAAATCATGTCCTTAGTTTTTTAACTTTTAATTTTGATAGCCTTTGATTGTTATCATGATAGGATATGCATTTTGATTATTGCTGTTGTGATCCTATGATTAGACTTTCAACCATGATATTTTCTGCTGCTCAATGGACATACCGTAATGTAAAGGAATTTATTAAGTTACCATTTCTCTCATTGCTCTGTCAAGTAAGTACGTCAATTGATGCTTACCCTCAAGTGCTTCAATATAAATATTTTAAAATTGACATGCAATTGTTGTTACATCATCATTGTTCCTTAAGTTGGCCCTAACTTTGCATACTGGCATTGAAATTTAACTTAGTGATGGTTGAAATATCGGATTGGATTCCTTTTATCGAAACTTAAAACAAAGTTATGTCACAATATTTAATAAATATGATAACAAGATTATGTGGTTATGATCCTTATTGTTTTAAGGAGAGAAATGAGTTTCTCTTGTAAAGGATAATGTGGTTGTGATTTATTAGTGTACAAGGAGAGAAATTAGTCTCTCTCCATATTAGTTGCTCATTTGTGCATACCATTATGAGCTCTTACATTATCTCCTTGGTTTATACGCTCTTTCTCTCTCTTTTTTTTTTAAATTAATTTCTCGATTTGCGAATTACCATCTAGATCTCCCTTCTGTTTCTGATTAATTTCATTCTGTTTGGTGACAGCAAGACTTATTGCCCATACTGCACAAAGGTGAAGGACCTGTTCTCCAAGCTGGGGGCTAATCACAAAGTGATCGAGTTGGATAAAGAAAGTGAGTCAAGCTTTTTTTATTGCATGTTAATCCTTATCTGAGTTTAGTTTACTTGCTATCATATACTCGTAATTTTAATAGCATTATTACTTCTTCTATAATACTACAATGATTTATTTTCTTTAAATTGCTGTTTGATAGTTTTTCATACTACATGATTTGTCACGCAATTTTGGCTCCAGCTAATTTGTTGGTTAGTATTCTTCTTTTGATGTTTTGCAAAATTTAAGTTTTCTTAAAATGATAAATAATTTAAGTTAGATTTGGAACATCTCAAGTTGGTAATATTTTTACGAATTAAGTTCAGTTGTGGAAGCTAACAATCTCCGCATTTCTTTTTGAACTTTATCTGCAAATCATTTTATAAGAAGTTTGATTACTATTTCATATGAATATGGATCTTCCTCGCGGATCGGCCACTCATTCGGAATATATCCATTTGGGTTGGCTGAGGAAAGATATCATTTTGATGTCTCTTTCTTCAGACAAAAGAGGAGCTGGAGCTCTCTATCATAATCATAAGGCTCGGCTACTCGAGGCTGTATTCCCCAAGCTCGAGAGTTCGCCTATGACCACCTAAAACTGTCACTTCAGAGAAGCGAGCACTGAAAGGATCTTTAGAGGCAGTAAAAGCTTTTTCTTTAGCTAAATCTGTTTCCACCGGACAGTCAAAAAGTTATTGGTGCTCTAGCTTGTTACGATTGTAGTGGCCTGTATTTGAATATTTCTATTGGTGCTCTAGCTTGTTAGAATTCTTTTAGAGTTCTGATGCCTACTGGTACAATAGTTGGAAGGATCAGCACATAAGGTTCCTGGTATTCCCTAGGAAAAATGGAAGCATCTTCAAACTACAGGAACTTAAAATATTGGGCTAGTGGTAATATGAGTAAGAGGACTGACTATAAAGGGTAAATAATGAGGGTAAGGAAAACATAGAAAAGACTGTATGGTTAAAGGGAGGAAAACAAAAGATGGAATATCAGTAAATTGGATTTGCTGTAGTAACACAGCACCTAACCCAAGTCATTCAGAGCTTAAATGTCAAAAATTGCTTGTTAGCTCTTTTTTATGCTTACGATCCATTAACTCATTGTGGCAAAGTTATATTTGACTTCTGACAAGCAATTTGTTTGCTTGGTTTCGGACCTCTTATATTTTTTATTTTTCATCCATCTGCGGCTCCTTTTGGTACAACTTTCTGTTGCAGTGTGAGGTAAATTTCTTGAAAACTTTTGTGAGTTTTATCCAATCTATTCATCAGTTAATTTCATCCGTGTAAGGCTCACGTATTGGGCTATATTTCTTCTATAAATATAATACATCTTTTAACCCAGTTATATATGAAAATATTTAACTTTCTTTTCGCATATTTTTAATTAAGTTTTTACAAAACACAACACAATAGAAGACGTTATTGCCAAACAATCCTAGTTCTACCAATTTATTTAGTTACTAATCTAAATGTTTATGTTTTCCATTTTAAGGTGATGGTTCCGAGATACAAGCTGCACTTGCTCAATGGACCGGGCAACGAACAGTGCCAAATGTGTTCATCTCCGGAAATCACATTGGTGGCTGTGACAGTATGATATTTGTTCTCTCTAATCATTAGCAATTCTGTTGCTACAGTTCATTTTCTCCCTCAAATTCTACGCATTTTTTACTGCAGATGTCATGGAAAAGCACAATGGGGGTAAGCTTGTGCCCCTGCTGACTGAGTCTGGTGCTCTTGCTGCCTCTGCTTCAACCTGAAGAGCCTGGTGAATGATGAATAAACAGGCCTGGAACATATAAAACTGGCCGTAATGAACCTAGTTTTCTTAATCTTACTGAATGGAACTAAGTGTACGTAATGCTATTAAATAACAAACTAAGTCCAATGCTGCTGAAATATTGAAACGATTGCGCAACTTCGGCAAGAACTTATAATTTGTTTTGATTACTATTGTTTTTTTTTGTTGGCAAATATTTTGAGCTCTTAATGCATATTGCAAATCCGGGCCCGCCATTCGTTCCATTCAAACGTTAAATAGCACTGTTTACATACGCCAATTTTTTGTGTTATGGGATTTGCCAAAGAAGCGCGCGAAAGAGGAGAAAGATGATTACCTTTGCAGTAAGATGAAGAAGCACATGAAAGAGGAAAAAAAATGAAGTTCTATTGGAAATGAATTATTGCATTTTGGAGTGAAAAATGGATTTTTCCATTGGAGATGCCCTTAGCGAGTGAAAGCAAACTTCTAGCATTAGAGTAGTATAGCCATAAAATCTTTCACCAGATTTTCAAGTGAGGTATGAATTAACAAATTCGTTTGATACAAATCCTATAACTTAGCACTAATATTGATTAAATCTTTCAACCATTATTGAAGCTTTTGACTTGCTTTAGAACTTTTGCTCGGTTATCAGCTAAGATTTGCAGGCACTAATAAGTGCAGAAAATCTTGTTCACTTTGAATGTCTGATATTTTGGTTAGATGAAAATTTTACAGGTATAAGTTGAACTTTTTTTTTTTAAGACAGTAGGTTAAACTTGGCCAATGTAAAATAATTGATTTGCTAAAAACTCCAACTCAAAACCAAAGAATCATAAATTCAGTAGAACCAAATCAGTAAATTTAACATAATGTAAGACTATTTTCTCGTGCCTAATTTTTTTTTTTAAATCGGGTCAAACGAAGGCTTTTTTCTTATCAAATTAACTTCAAATATTAATGAACTGTATGTTAAGAAAATTTAAAGGGATTAAATTGATGTCTAAATTTATACAAATGGGTGGAATTGGACACTGGACAAGCTAAAAATTGTCCCCCTTCTTGCTAGATTTGGCTTGTCGCACTAAGCTTGGGACTCTTGGATCAATTGAGTTTGAGCCCAAACAATCTTGAATTAGGTGATAAAAGGTTGACTAATCCTTGAGTTAAATTGGCAAGCTTTTTTTATGTAGTAGAGATGCATAATAATTAAAAAAAGTTGGACGGCGGGAGCCTCATCGCACTACAATTGATGATAGCAATAGGTCCACTAAAACAACCACTAAGGCTTCTCTTAATTCGAATAAAAAGTATTATAAATATGTTAACATATACTTGTAATTGTGTAATTCAATAAAAATATATATTTTTGAAGATATTGTACAATAATAACAAGTCTTTTTTTTGAAGATATTGTAGCTCAAATAAAATTATTTAATTAGTTATTTATCTCAAATTTTTATAAATATTTGTGAGCAATAGTGTTCACAAATTTTTAATCTTTTATTAAGAATTCGTTTGAAATAAAATTTTATGTTTACTTTTTTTTTTTAAATTCTTTTTTTATTAATTTTTATGCTAAAAAAACTACAATAAAAAATCTAACCCAAACCAGCAGTTAAGTTGTCCACTACTGGTTTTGCCCTACTCGCTACAATTTGTTCATCCTAGCCACCGCGGATAAGCCGTACTTTTGCTTCGGATCGCCGGCGCCGGGCGAGAATGGAGGGCGTCTCGTACCAGCGTTTCCCTAAGGTCAAAATACGTGAGATGAAGGATGACTACATGAAGTTTGAACTCCGGGAGACTGATGCAAGCATGGCGAACGCCCTCCGGCGCGTAATGATAGCTGAGGTACCGACCATTGCGATCGATTTGGTGGAGATCGAGGCCAACTCATCTGTCCTAAATGACGAGTTCATTGCCCACCGCCTCGGGCTCATTCCCCTCGTGAGTGATGACGCCATGGGGATGCGCTTCTCTCGCGATTGTGATGCCTGCGATGGTGATGGACAGTGCGAGTATTGCTCTGTTGAGTTCCATCTTAACGTCCGCTGCGACTCGGACCAGACGTTGGACGTAACGAGCAACGACCTACGCAGCACGGAGCCCAGGGTCATTCCTGTTGACGTTGCAGCCCGCTCTCTCGCTTCTGACAGTGGCGGCTTTGACTCCCCGGACCAGAGGTTAGATTTGACTATTATTTCCTTTTTTTTGTTGAAGAATGCCGTACATCTTTAACCTCCAGATGTAAAAAGGGTTAGCTTGGATGACGCCGCCTAGTACTCGGTACTACTGATACAAACTGTTCTATTGTTGCATTGTGGAGAGATTGTTCAGTGATTTTAGCACGTGACTTTCAGATTACAATCTGAGAGAAACCTTATCATTCCTCAACCCCCCTCTAAATCACATAATATTGTCTGATCATTCCCAATTGATTTGTTCTAATCCGAGGAGTATAGGTTCTCGTGGCAAATACCACTTTTGGATTTCTTTTTGCCGCCATGCTGACTTGCTAGAAGCGCTTAAGGCACCATGACGTCTTTATTTTGAGCAACAGGAGAGGAATTATATTTCATGGAAAGTGTTTTGTAAAAGATGAAATTCCTTTCCTTCAATTTTCAGGTGTATTGGATTGCTTGATTTGATTGGCGGCATCTGGTCAGACTTTTCCCCTTAGCGTTCGTTTGAGTTGCGTCTTTTTTTTCCCAGATAACTGCCACATTTTTTTTTACTGCAGCATTTTTATTGCCTCCAATTGGTTTGTTCTGTTTGTGAAGCCAGCCTAGTTACCATTGGCAACCTTTTGGCTAATTGATAAAAACGAAATTCAAGAGTTTCTTGGAGCATTTCCAACCAACCTAATTGCATCCAATGGTTTTCTGAACAAGAAATTCTACTCATGTAATGATTGGACAATGGAGAATTGGGGTTTTGGAGGATCCTCTTGAATCGCATCATTTCGGTTTCCACATTCCAAATGGCTGATGTCCAAAATTGTAAGAAATGTTGGCTACCAACAAAAAGTAAACAACTTCAAGCCTTTGTCCCGCTACATGGGTTTGGCTAAAATGTAAAGAATCCAAAAACCAATGGGCAGATCATTGTTGAAAAGAAAATATAGAAATAACAAAGGTGGAGAGGAAGATAAATAGAGAACTTCAACGTGTTTCTTGGCTGACGACATCAAGGAAGCCCAAAAGATAGAGTTACAAGACCTATTATGGTGGTAGAATATTGCAGGTATTGTGGACAGCCCGCTCCCAAAGCCAATCCTAAGTTGTGGTGATGATTTTGAACTTTTTCAGCCTTAGATACTGTTTCTTTTGGAGTAGAGTAAGCCATTAGAGATGGTGTATGAGTTCCAGGATCAATCATGATCGAGTCATGGACTCCGCTATAATCATTTTTCCTCTTTACTTCTCCATGATAAGGGACTCCACCCCAAAAAAAGGGGAATCCTTTCCAGATCAGGATAAAACATGAAATAAACTTAAAAAAAACTCTCATTCCTAACATCAAAAAACTGGTATTTACAGGAAAAAAAACCTTTTAAGTCCTACTACACCTAATTTTTAAACTACCTCACTTGAGGAAAAGGAGAAAAGGGGACCTCCTAAATATTTTTTGGCTAATAGAAATGTATCTAATCTAAATAAAATAAAATAAATCCTAATATAATTGTGTCAAATTAAGAATCTAATCTAAATGTCCTAACAACCTCTCATTTATACATTCAAATTATCCTCCTCATATGTTGTTGATGGCCAAGGGATCAAGATGAGGTTTTTGAATGCTTATTTTGACTTCTAGTTATCTTATTTATTTCCTAAATGTTTCTTGATACATATAGAAAGTTCCATAACCTTCTAAAGCTTCTAGAAACTTCTATCTTATAAATAATCACTATATTTTAGAAAAATCACAAAACCTTGTCTAGCTTGATTTCTTGAGATAATAATGCCTTGGACATTTCCCCTTTATCTTGTTTAATCTTACAAATTAGTTTTAAAGCATACTTGTTAACGGCGAATGATGCATCATGGCGCAAAGGTCCTATTTGAGCCATGACGCATAGCGCATGGCGCGACGCACGCCATTTTGAACATGACGCAAATTATAAAAGAATTATAAAATAATAAGCATGAATATGAAATATCATTAAATTAAAAAACAAACTATCATAATAACAAGCAAACAATGACAATACAAATAAATAACAATCCAACATAATTTCAAGTCAAATAAGTAGTCAATCTTCATACAACTAAAATATATTTAAATGAAAGCAAATAGCATTAAGAAGATAATAATATGCAATCTAACATTTATCTTAATACCTTTAATATATTTAAAAATTAGAAAATATATCATCTTTATATATATATATATATATATATATATATATATAATAAATATTTATAAATACATTAAGAAAATTTTAAAACAAATGGTGCGTGCTATTTTGTGCCATGCGCCATGGCGTGCATGTTGCGCAAATAGCGCGCGCCATTTTGAACGTTTGCGCCACGCCATACACATGACGTCGTAGGTGCGCCGCGCCGCGCCGTGCGCCATGGCGCGCGCTATTTTGCGCCATTGACATCTATGTTTTAAAGGGAATGAGACCTCCTCTTTCGAGTTCTTGGTCTTTTATTTTTTTCTTCCTTTCATTCAATGGATTTTGAGAAGGTTCGGATATAATGATGTTGACCAATAACTAGGATGGTGCTTGTCATGCATTAGTAATTCTCTAGTTTTGTGGTCTTATCCATTCTTTCAAAGGGGTGAATAATAGGCTACTAATCCTATATTTTTTCACTCCTTTTATAAGCATAAGTTTTTCTTGTATTCTAAAATGGATAGCATCTTTAACTAATAGGCATGGAATACCTAGTTTTATGTGCTTATATCTAATGGTACAACTACACACACAACCTTATCAATCACTTCTAGAGAAACCAAACTTCTAAGTATATTTCTTAGGCATTTATTACTCTTAAAACCAATTCAAAGAATAGAGCTGAAGTTGGTGACAAACTAGCCAAGGCTTGTGAGGTAAGTTTCTTTTTAATGTTTAGTACCAAACTGATATTGACTAAGCTAGATTTTACTTGAAGCTTGAGGTTGAAGAGTTACTCATATATTTCTTTACTATGGTGATTGTGAAAATATGATTGACTTTAGTGATAAAAAAATGATTGACTTTAGTGACTTTAGCATCCTAAATGAAAATAAAGACTTTTGTTTTTATCGGCATATTAGTAAAATTGAAGTTAGAGAGACTTTAAAGAAATAAGTGTGAAAAAGCTATTGGACCTAATGATATTCCAATAGAGATGTGTAAATGCTTAGGAGATGAAGGAATTTTTTGGCTTACTATACTTTTTAATACTGTTTTGAAGACTAAAAAGATGCCAGATGAGTGGAGAATGAGTGTATTAATTCATATTTTTAAGAATAAAGGTGATGCACAAGAGTGTGCAAATTATAGAAGAATTAAGTTAATTTGTCATACTTTAATACTTTGGGAGCGAGTTATGGAGCATAGGTTACGGCATGTTACTAATGTTTATCAAAATCAATTTGGATTCATGCCGGGTAGGTCTACTATGGAAGCCATACATTTATTGAGAGGTTTGATGAAGAAATTTAGAAAGAATAAGGAGGATCTACATATGATATTTATTGATTTAGAGAAAACATATGATAAAGTTCCAAGAGAAGTGCTATGGAGAGTTCTTGAAAAAAAAGAGTTAATAATGCTTATATTCAAATCATTAAAGATATGTATGCAGGAGCTATTACTTGTGTTCAAACACAAGGTGATTTGACCAAGTATTTTCCTATTTCAATTGGATTACATCAAATATCAGCCTATCTTTTTGCTTTAGTCATGGATGTTCTCACTAGACATTTACAAGAGGATGTACCTTGGTGTATGTTTTTCGCTGATGATATTCTTCTTGTTGATAAGACTAAAGAGGGAGTTGAATGTAAACTTGAATTATGGAGGTCAACCTTAGAGTCCAAAGGTTTTCGCTTGAGTAGATCTAAAACTGAGTATATGGAGTGTAATTTTAGTAGCAATAGACCTAGTGAGGGGATTGTGACTTTGGGCGATCAAGTCATTAATAAGAGTGCACGTTTTAGATATCTTGGACCTATTGTTCAGAGTGATGGTGAAATAGATGGGGATATTATCAGCAGAATTCAAGTTGGATGGTTGAAGTGGAGGAATGCATCGGGCTTGTTGTGCGATAGAAAAGTCCCTCTCAAACTTAAGGGAAAATTCTATAAGATGGTGGTGAGACCTGCAATGCTTTATGGTGCTGAATGTTGGCCATTAAAAGAGAAGTATAATACTAAGTTAAGTGTTGCAGAGATGATGATGCTTAGGTGGATGAGTGACTTTACCCTTAGAGATAGGATACGAAATGAGCATATACATGAAAGGTTGGAGTAGCTCCGGTGGAAGATAAGATTAGAGAGAGTAGCCTTAGATGATTTGGTCACATTAAATGGAGGCCTTTCGATGACTCGGTTAGGAAAGTTGAGGTTTTAGATTTGTCTTATGTTAAGAAAGGTAGAGGTAGACCTAAAATGACTTGGTTAGAAAATATTAAAAATTATCTTTCTTTATTAGATTTAAATGAGAAATTGACTTTTAACAGGACAATGGCGAAAAAGGATTCATGTAGCAGACCCCAAGTAGTGGGATAAAGGCTTGATGTTGTTGTTGTGGTGTGTATACAACATTATGTCCAACATTGGATCTGCCCTTTTTCACTACAAGAACTTCTAATGAGGTGGTGGAAAGAGCCTTTATTAATATTTTTTTGCCCTTACATTTTGGCTTTTTTCTTGAATAGAGATTTCAGTAGAATTTGGGCTTGTGCCTGGGTTATTTCTAGTGATGATATGATTTTTTGGTGTTTTGCTCCCCAATAATTGGACCTTCAACACTAACGCACTAGTAGTGATGTAGCACATAATATTGTTCAAGATTATTAAGTTAAAAGTTCAATTACAAGAATTAAGGCTAAAAGCCAATGCGGAGATCAAAGAAATGACCCAATTTTAAGAGCAAAAAATATAGAATATTTTAAATATAATTTATATTTAATTATTTTTGCATTTTATTTTCCATCCATGAATGTGTGTGGCTGGCCTTAACATGTAGGAATTATTAAAGATAAGAAGTTAGAACTCCTTCATTAATGGTTACAACACTTTTTCTCCTCCTTTTCTTCCTCCATTTTTTCCCTAACAGTGTTAGCCCAAGAGTCATATTGTGCTTATAAATATGATCTAAAAGGCTTTGTATTTTTTATTATTGAATGAAACATTCTTGTGAAGAAATACTCTATTAATTTGCTTAGAGCTTCGTGGGTTTAAGTATTGCCAATCTTTGATGAAATTTGGTATTTATCTTTATTCTCGTAATCTTTACTTGCTACTCAAGTGACTACCTACTCTAAATGTTTCTCACATCATAAACATCCTTCAAGATCAGCAACCCATCTTCCAAAGCCTCACTACCACTCCAAGTACCTCCACATAGCTCTTGGCCAAACTAGGGAATACTCGGACCTAGTCGTGATCCCTACACCACCACACTCCCTTAAACGCCTCCAAACTATACCAACTATTCTAGATGACAAGTTCATGCCCTAAGCTAAGATTTTATCATCTTTTCAGCCAATTATCTTACTTAAAATCCAATTTCTAAAATGATATTTAAATTAGATTAAATTAGCCCATTTTGAACTAATTTTGGCATTCATTCTACCTACTCCTCTATATCTGTCACTTTTCCACTACGAAGTCCATATCATATCCTAGATATCTAACTAATGACTCAGTCATTTTTAGTCATTAATCTAACCAGAAGGGTATCAATCACCATTATATTTAATATAAATGCAAATCTATGAAAATGACAATCTAGTCATAATCCATAGGTAAAATGAAAATTTCTTATAGTGGACTTGCTCTGAGAGTCATTCCAACAAGTTTGAAGATAGTGAATCCATTTTATGATTGATTCATTTTATATTAATTGTTTGAATATTTACAATATTTTTTACAAATTGATTGTGCTAACTTAAAATCCAATTAATGAGCTCCACTATAAAGTCTATCTTATATGTTTGGAATAAATCTATCTTTAAAATTTATCTTGAGTGGAAACTTAGGTGTGGGAGTGTTCCACTTCAAGACAATAAAACATTATCTTAATGTAAATAAAACTTTGCACATCCTGCCTCATTTTTCATGTTTAACTTCTAAGATAGAACTAGTAGTTTATTTGCTAAATTAAAAAAATAATAATAACTCTCAAGGACTTGAGGCTAATTAGTTTTAGGAATATATATGCAACAACAACATCAATATATATATATATATATATATATATATATATATATATATATATATATATATATATATTTGTATTCAAAATAACATGCATAAAAAATAGTCTAAATTTTGTAAAGAGAGCTTGAAATACAAAGAGGTATTTGTACCCCTCTCCACACCTGAATATTCTTTTAGCATGAAATTCACTTCTTTTTGCATATATAATATATGTTTTACTCTCTCTCATCTAAAACCTTTTCCCTCTCATTGTTATATTCATATTTTTAATAATCATCTCATGGCACTCAAGTTTATTTCCCAGACCAATTTTAGAATTTGATTGGACTAGTTGATTCCTGCAATCTTAAAATTCATAGTAATGATAACAACACCAAAGAATTCTTTGTTGAAATAAAAAGTAAATCAAGGATTAAAAGAATAAATACAAGCTATAATGAATCATTTGTAAAATAAAGAAATACTAGGGAAATAGTCTATTTTTTGTATCGCAATAAATGCTACATGCAAAATCAATGTGGCCCAAATTGGTTTTTTCCTAGAAGAAACTAAGTATCTTATTAAAGATAAAGTTTATGTTGAAACACATTTCTTTGTTGAATAATTGGATTCATAGTTAACCCTCAATTCAAGTTATGCACTATTTGCTCTATATAAGAGCAATAGTGCATGGCACAAAGTTCACATAGCGCACACGATTTTATTATATTTTTTATTTGGGAGAAGGGGGGGGGGGGGTATATTTATTAATTTTAGCATTTATTTTATAATTTAATAACCATAGCCCAAATCGGCATAGAATCAGGAAGACGATCTAGGCTTCAACAAATGATTGTCTCTCCTCTACCTCTCACGGTGAATTCACAAAGCTTCGTATAGGCAATTGATTGCGAGTCATGTGGTGAGTGTTTTTGGACTACATACAAGCGAGTTGAACATATCACATATACCTTCTGTCTAGTTGCATATTCAACCTATGGAAACGGCTTCAAACAAGTTGTGTCTCCTCTCCTTAAAGTTGCTACAATTTCTTGGCGTGATGAGTAGGTTTATTCGAAGCATAATTTTGATTATTTTTATTATCATGATGGTTTTTCTTTTAATTTAATAGTTTTCATATTAATAAGTATTTTTATTTATAATTATTTAATATTATGTGCCATATTTAAAATGGTGCATTCAATATTGTATGCTATTAGTTATGACTCCACAAGAAGTTTTGTAATATAGTGCGTCATTTAAAATGGTGCATTTGGCACTGTATGCTATTCGTTGACAAGTACAAGAGAATGTTAGTCTATATGGAGTTCTAGCCTTATTAACCCCTAGAAAAATGACACATGGAGAATGCATATTGGTAGTCGGATCATAAATAAAATTATTGTTAATTATAAATTTCTTATCCCTTTATTTGACAATATGTTAGATTTGATCGTGGTGACAATTTTTTTTGATTAATTTAAAAAAAGTGGTTATGATAAAAACTACTTTTTAAGGCTACAATGGACTTTATGTATGGTTGGTGATGCCATTTAGGATATGATTGTGATAGCTTTCTCATTGCATTTCTTTTCAGGCAGCAACTACAATTTCATTTGGTTACTGCTCTCTTGCTTCTTTCCGAATGCTTTTCAAAAAAATTTATGATGAAAAAAGACTTTTTGCAACCATAATACTTATGCTATTTTCCCCACAACAACTTCATAACCAAGTTTATAAAAGGTTGTAGCAATCTCAAACATACCCTTTGACTTTTGAATGCCATCAGTATATTTATCAAGTTAATGAACACTAAACCCTTCATAGGAAAGTTCTTGGTTGTGTACTTCAATGACTATCTTGATTTTTAGTCTAAGTGCCAAAAAACCATTATGACATATTAGGGAAGCTTTTGAGATCCTTTAGAAAAAAATGTGCATCAATGTAAAAATATTTTTTTTTTTATAATTGAAGTAATTTTACTAATATTCAATATTTCTACTTCTAGAATTAAATTTGACATTCAAAATAGCTCTCATCCAAATCTTTCATCGAAATAAAAAGTCTTTACGGCCTAGTTACTTTTTACATGATGTTCATTTAGGATTTAGTACGATTTTTTGGAGCCTTGCAGTACAAAGGCCTTAGATTAGGTTAATATTCTAATTATATTTACCAACTAATTTTTCTAAAGCCTTCAAAGTAACCTATGCTGCTTATGAAGTTGGAGTTGGAGTTGGAGGAATCCTAATTTCTAAATCAAGAAAACCATTCCTTAGCATTTTTTAATGAAAACTTACTAAATGGAACAAAGCATCAAAATTCAATATATGATGGGATATTTAATCTTTCAAGCACTAGAGACACTATCTATACATAGGGAATGCTCTCATTTCACCAACTAGCCAAACATTGACCCTATCTGCTCAACTTATTGTTCGTGGTTCATACTTACCATAAAACACTTTAATATTCGTAGATCCTATTCAAGTTTTAGCAAGTCTGATATATGAAGTGGATGGCATACTTGTAGTAGTTCAACATAGATATCTGATATAAGTAGGGAGTGCATAATAAGATGATGGATACGCTCTCATGGCCTGTAGTGACTATGTAGCAGTAATGTAGTTGCAAACTTGTCAACACAAGAAGTAGGTTGATTTATATAAGTTAGATGAGGACTTTTGAGAAGTTTTAAGGACACTCGAGAAGAAGATACACTGCTCGAGAGTCGAGAATGATTGCTCTATAAGAATGTTGATTAACTGAGGTAGATTTAAGAATCACATACTACCAACGTGAGTAGGACTCCAAAGCCCATAGAAATGAGTTTATTGGGTGTGAATGCACTGGGATGTGACCTGACGAGATGCATTCTCTGTTACACCTCAAATTCCCTAAACAAGAAAGACTGTATGCTCCTTTAATTGTGCCAACTTAGCATGTTAAAGCATTTCCATGGACTTTTTGGGAAGATTGTTATTGACCCATAGAGATCATGATTATGTTTTAGATTCTTAAAGATGTTCATGGTCATAGCTTATAAATACAACATCACTTGAGAAGAAACAACACTAATAGAGAAATTTCTTAATTGAGGAATATGCTCCATCGCAAGGAGGAAGGCAGCCTTGAGCTGATCCTCTTAGCCTAGAAATTTATCATCACGAAGAGACAATACCTCTAGCACCTCAAGATTGAACAATGAAACCTTGAATGTCTTTAGATTTTTCATATTCATCATTGAGTAGTTCTTCATATTACTAGGTAGATTCAACTAGTATGCATTGCCCCCAATCTTCATCAGAACTTTGAATGGACCACACCTAATGCATTTGATTCTACTGCTCTTCTACATTCAATCTTTCTTTGCTGATGCGGAGCCATCTAATTTTTCAAACTTCTTCTCTATTTGGTGCTAATAATTTTGACACTTATAGCATTGTTGTGATTTGGTAAGATGGGCATCTACCACGGAGTGAATTTGCCAAAATTACTCAGATAATATTTATGCTTTCCCAAGACCTTCATCTTAATTGTCAAGGTTGGGCATTGCTTCCATTCTCAAGTTGAATGGACTCAGACAGATGCCGTATACATGCCTCAAATGGAGCTCAATGTATTAAACTATGTTTCCCCATTGAAAGTGAAGTAGATACACAATTTCATCACAAGTCTTTGGATGGCATGAGTTAAATCCACTAAGTAGATGCACAAAAATTTTATTATCTAACTCAATTCGATTGTTAGTTTAGACATGGAAGGTAGTATTTCTCTTAAGAATATGTCCATCCTAGCCCATAGTGATTTCCAAAATGAGTTGAAGAAGTGTGAATCTCTATTTGAGATTATTAAACTCTTGAAAATTCAAAATGCACTAAAACATTCCAGAAGAAGAGACGTGAATTTGATTTACCCTCAATTCAAAATGCACTAAAAATTCAAAATGCACTCAAGTTAAAATTTATTATTTTAACTTTTATTTGGATTAGTTATATCCAAAATTAAATTATATTTAGATTATTTATATGAATCAAGACTGGAAAGAGTAGTCACCATAACCATCGAAGGAAGGTTTCAATTCGTCAAAGAACATAAAGAAAGGCAAAAAGATAGATAGTGCTCTAAAAGTTTATTCCACCTTTAAGCCAAATGTTGCAAGGAAGTTCAGTGATCAGAACTAGATACTGACCATATCAGAGAAGATGCTGGAAGGTATACTCTGAACTTTTCTCTTAAAAGTGGAAGAATAATGGAAATAGAAAATGATTGCTATTGCTGCGGATGATACAGACAATTTGACCCGTTCTTATCTCTGATGACTATGTCGAATGATATAGTAGGTTTGTCATCCCTAATATGGACATGCATGAGTACTTTTTCACTTGGAGAATCTAAGTTAAGCAAGAGGTAATCAACTCCAGCATCGATAATGATTGTCAAACAAAACTCATTTATACCATTCTGGTGCAGAAGTTGGAATTGAATATCATACCTCTCCAAATCCCTTATTCTTTGGGATGGATTCACAAGGGGTATGAGATGAGGATTGATCGTTGATGCTGATTAAGTTTGCAATCATGAAGGACTACATAGACGAGATGGTGTGCATTGTAGTGCACTTGATATCTATCAAGTTATCCTTAGTAGCCCATACATGCATAAGAAGTATGTGGTTGTAACATTCTCCTTACAAGAGTTAGATGATTAAGGAGGAGAAAAAATACTTGTTGAAGGACTATATTGTATCGATGATGAATGTTGTGACGAAAAGATTGGTATGTAAAATCATAATTGATGCCCACAATTTTTGTTTCTGGTGAAAGAAGAATGATTAGTACTTTATTTACATTGAGTAAAGTTGGGGATGCACAAATACAATAATTTTTGTAGAATTATGCACTTCTCCTAGAGGTACGTGGGTGGCTAATGTTGTGACCCATAGAGCATGATATCCAATTGATTTCAGACATGCCACTGCCAAAACTTTTGTCACGTTAAAACTAAATAATTGAGAATGATGGGTTTATAAAGCAGGTTGCAGAGTTTTTGGTTAACCAAATTATTCAGCCTAGCAGTTCACCTTTTGAATTACTATTCTGATGGTCCTAAGGAAATATGACACATAGAGATTGTGTCACTCAATAAAGTAATAGTAAAAATTCAAATACATTATATGCAATTGCATTCGATATCTTAGTGGACCAACTGAAGTTTGCAATCATATTCACCAAGTTGGATCTCAAATTTGGCCATCATCAGGCGCACATTAATGAGATAGATACATGTAACATGACTTTTAAAACTAGACAAGGGTGAATGTTTGGTTATGCCATTCATACTTTGCAACACCATTGCTACATTCATGCAGCAAATAAATGTTCTATGGCTGTAAGTATACGATTTTGTCATCATCTAACTTTATGATATCCTTGTCTACAATAAACATTGGGAGGAGTATTGGAGCATTTAAGGAAGACATTCCATCTATTGCAACAACACCAGCTCCATCTTTGCATAAACAATTGTCAATTTGCCAAAAAAACCCCTCCTCTACCTAGGATTTGAGTTAGGCAATGTAGAGGATAAGATTGATCCCAAAAAGGTGAAAAAAATTGAGTGACTCAGACTGCAATTAATGATTGATGTAAGGGATTTAATGGGAACTTGCCAATATATTTTTAAGTTCTCCCGCCATTTTTTCTAATCTACTTTTCGTTGCATCCTTTGATTAAGGTCAATACTAAGTTTGTATTGAGATAGAAGAAATAGGATACATTTCTCTTATTGAAGAAGAAAAACAATCCCCTTGTGCTAGCCTTACCAAATTTGTAGCTACTGTTTGAATTTGAAGCAAATACAAGTGGACATGTAATGTGCACAAGATGGAACATTAGTTGCGTATCACTCTGAGATGCTACAAGGAGATCTAAAGAAACACTCGTCTATGACAAAGAGCTGTGGTTTTTCATCAAGTAGTAAAATATTAGCGTGCTTACGTTTTATGAAAGGAATTTTAGTACATACAAACCATGACCACTTTAGTATTTATGAACTCAAATGAATCTAAATTAGGTTTGACATATGAAGTGGATGACTTAGCTACAAAAATTTTGACTTCGTGATCAAATTCAAGAATAGGAGCACAAACAAAATGGTCCACATGACCTAATGGACGCCACTAATGCTTTCTTATTTAAGTATTATCATGTAAATTGAATCTTTTGCGTAGAAAAATTATAAAGAGAAATTCTTTAAAAATCCCATTGTCAAAAAGATATTGGAGGATTTGGAGAAGATAACCACCTTAGAGTTTGCTTACCAAATTCTATAGATGAAATCCAATTGATGTGAGGGCACATACATTCATAGTTTCTTGGCGCTTTAGAGTGGAAAAGTAATTTCTGAATGTGGCTTTACTGACCAAACATGCAAGGAATGTAAGTATATCAAAGGGTCCATACTCTATAACATCTCCAAAATTGCTAATGTGAAGCTAGGATACAAGTCGTTTGTGGCAAAGTATTTTTATGGATTTTTTGATAAGTTTGCCAAAAATAAATATGATCATGAATACATTTTTAAAGATTATTATTCCAATCCCTTATATAAAAATAATCACAAGCGAGATGGTGGTCAAATTATTTATGCCAACATGTATGTGTATACTTTTGATTGCCCAATTCCACTGTATCTAATCGAGATAACCAATCATGGGGGACCATGGTGGCCATAATGGTAGTCATTTGTTCCAAACTAAAGAGGGGCACTTTCTTTACTCTACTCATTGACAAATAGAGGTGGCTCATGGTGCATTTACTATGAGGTACGACTCTACCCCAAAACTTGGGATGATAGCATGTCTTTTCCCATGCGGTGGCTCCTTGGCTTCCTCCCTTGGGCTGCTGTTTTCCGTGCCTTGCCTCTTGGATTTCCGGCCGGCTGCTGGTTTTCTGCGCCTGGGCTCTTTCCCGTGGCTGTGGCGCCTTGGTTCCGGGCGGTCTCCTTGGCTCCCGTGGTTGCCTCTTCGGTTCCTTGGCTTGGGCTATTTTTTTTATGAAAAGCATTTGGGTTTAATGCTAAGTCTTTTAGAATTCCTATGGGAATTTCTTAGGAGTCTCTTTGTATTCCCCTTTCATACCTATATATATGGGGGGTATTGTATTGTTTTAAAGGAGTTGAATGAAATGTTATTTTTTGAAAAACTATAACCTGCGGGTTTGCTTGGATAAGCTTGCGAGCTTTGTCCGTCTTCTTTCTCATCCCCTTCGGAAATCCTGCGGGCTCTTTCCACCCTTCTTCTTGGCTCTAATCTCTTCGTCTCTCCGCAAGTGCCACTCCACCTGTATCTTTCTTCCAAGTGCAGCAACTTTAGGGTGTCTTTGGTTTATGAGTCAAAGTTTGTAAGTCGTTGTAATTTTGTGTTTTGTAATTTCTTCTTTTTAGTTTTATTGTAAGAGTTTGATTCTTCCCCTTCTTCTTCGTCGTTGTTTCCTTGTTTTATCTCCTGTGCGGGCGAGGGGTATAGGCTTCCTATATTTCTTGCCCCCACCAAAGTTGACCAAAAAAATGCCTGTAAGGCATTTGTAAAATTCATGCGTCGGCAAAGAAGCAACTTCAATAGACCTAATAAAAATACAAAGAAATGCATGATCAGCATCATGTCAGAGTTGATTTTCAAGTAAGGATTTTGCCGGATTACATTTAACCAAATATCACTTCGAAGGACAAGAAAAGAAGTGAAGCCAATCCAGTATGGCTCGTTTAAAATCCTCAGGTAAATTGGAGAATGCTTGCCAGCTAAAGCTACCACCATAAATTGAGATGTATTTTATGGTAAATTTGGAGAACTTGAAGCTTTTGAATGTTATATGCTTGATGATGAGTCAGATGAAGTACTCCTTATTATGGATGATCTATTCTTGGAATAGGAAGTACCTTAGAAATGGACATCTTTTGGAGTAGATGATTACCCCAACTTGACATAGACCAAAGGAGACGTTTTGCAGTGGAATCAAAAGTTAGTTACCAAGCATAACCAAATGGTACACCAAGAAAGTTGGACAAGCAGATTCATAGGAGTGTAATCTTCCTAAATGGGAAACCCATGACTTGGGGATCATATCTAGTAAGTTATCAATCAAATCTTCTTTGATTACAATTTGGGTATTAGATCATAGAAATATCAAGGAGATAGCGTGCATGGTAGTTATAAAGGTCTGAATTCTCCAAGAAAATTATTGACAACAACGATTCACAAGTCACACTATTAAAATCATGAAGGATGTATGCAGGAGTCCCTAGGCACATATTAATCATCAATTGGGCATCATTCAAGGAGATTAGTCAGATCTAATAGGAGATCAATTAAATCATTTTTGCTCGTGATTTAGGCATTAGATCATGGAAAGATGGTAGTGATCATAAGTGTCATAGTTTTTATTGTGTGATTTCTCTAAGAAAATTGCCAACAATTGTGATTCTCAAATAATACTATTGAGATTGAAAAGGGTGTTGCTAGAAGTTCGTAGGCACAATCAAATTTTCAACCAGGCTTCACACGAGGGAGATCATTGCTTATGAAATTTGATAGTTGGATCTAATTTCATATTATAGTAGGATGAAGATAAATTTAAAATTTAAACTGATTGGATAAGGGTTATTTAAATTTAGATTTATTTGATATTATTCTAGCAAGAGTTATCGTTTGGTTTGAACCTCATTAGATTTCTCAAATAATACTATTGAGATTGAAAAGGGTGTTGCTAGAAGTTCGTAGGCACAATCAAATTTTCAACCAGGCTTCACACGAGGGAGATCATTGCTTATGAAATTTGATCGTTGGATCTAATTTCATATTATAGTAGGATGAGGATAAATTTAAAATTTAAACTGATTTGGATAAGGGTTATTTAAATTTAAATTTATTTGATATTATTCTAGCAAGAGTTATCGTTTGGTTTGAACCTCATTAGATTTCTTAGTACATTAGAGTTCCTTTCTTTATCAAGTTTTTTTTTAGCTTCGGTTAAGACCATTTTCATGTTGCAGTTGCCTATTTATAGGCTTGAAATCCCTAGAAAAAGGCAATGAGAAATGAAATTATCCCCAATTTTCTGCTTTTCTTCCTTTCCTATTGGCTTTCAGTTTCCAACAGAGTAGCCAAATCAATGAGGTTATGCGATTGAATGTTGTTGCAAGAATCTAAAGTCCGGGAATTCTTTGCCATTGCCTAAAGACATCCCTTTTTAATGCTTTCGTCTACGTTTCCAACATCATCAAGGCTAGTCATGACCCTACACTACGGGGATATAAATGAAAAGTTTGCTTTTTGGAAATGCAAATACAAGCAGATGAATCAATGATTGTTGGTTCTTTGGTTAGAAATCTAAGAACAACATGCTATTTAATAACAAGGAGGAAGTTAAAATTAGAGAAAAGAAACTTCATATACAATGAAAGCAGCTAAATTAAGAAGGGGATATATGGATCATGGTGGTGGTGCCACTTTATCAGCAATAGTTTTAAAGGTAACCATCATTGTGGTCATCATATCATGCATATGCTTAGCTATTTGTTTCTTCAGGATGGAGAGAGACTCTTTAATTGTTTGTAGCATCTCTTTTTAGTTGTAGATCTCTTGTTCTATAGAATCACTAATGATGTATTTTCCAATTCTCGGTCTTGCCGTGATGAAATTTTCCTATAGATTGGAATTAATCAGATCATCATTCGAATTAGTGGTGTAGAAACTAATGTTTAATTTTTTTTTGGGGTTATAAATACTCTGCAATTATAAACCAAGGATTTCTAAAAAAAGCTCTTATAAAAAGTTGTAGCTTGTGCAATAATCTGGGGTTAATTAAGGCTGAATTCAACAAAGTGATTAAGAACAAAGTTATAGGGAATTGAGTTAGGGATATATCACTTGATCCTTATTAAGTGGTAGTCCAAGAATTTCTTGTAATAAGATTTAGGTGGAGGAATAATTTGGCTATGGAGATAGAATTTAGAAGGAATATTTTTTATTACTTCATACTTAAAAAATAATATTAGAAAGACATCTTTTTTGTAGAAACAAGAATTTATCCAAAATGTCAAAACAACCTCTCATTTATTCATTAAAAAACATTCCAATTACTCTCATGCATGATGCGGATGAAAGAAGGGTTTTATTTTAACTTCTAATTATCATCTTTATCTTGTGAAAGTTTCTAGATACTTTTGAAAGGTTCCACAATCTTATGGAAATTTATAAAAACTTGTAAATTACCAAAATTTAGGTCATTTAGAAAAAGTAAGCAATCGTAAAATTGGCTTGGTTTTTTATGTTTGGATCAATAACAGTTCTGTAGATTTTTGTACAAGGTTTTACTTTACTGAAAGCAACTTCAACATTTGTCTTAATATTGAAATTTAACAATGCATTCTTTTGGTGAGCTTGGCAGCTTGCAATGTTAATTTTGCTAAGCCTACAACCCTTGCTATCATATTTCATTGTTTGAATTTGAAGTCTTGTGCTCTTAAGTTTCTGTCTTCAACACTGCATTATGATGAATTCTGACTGTAGGGGCATAATAATTGTAAAGTTGAGGCGTGGACAAGAACTGAGATTAAGGGCAATCGCTAGAAAGGGAATCGGTAAGGATCATGCAAAGTGGTCACCTGCTGCTACTGTAACCTTTATGTATGAACCAGAGATTCATATTAATGAAGAACTGATGGAAACCTTAACACTCGATGAGAAACGAACTTGGATTGAAAGCAGCCCCACCAAAGTTTTTGACATTGATCCTAATACCTATCAGGTCTGTTCTGTTTTGTTCTAAACTTCCTTATGTTAGGCAATGTTTCAAGAATTCTGCTGTAATGAGTTAGTTTGGTACGAGAAATTTCCAAATGTGGCACACCATACATGCATATTCAAACATAATTTTGTTGTCTTACAAGAAATGTCATTGCATAATTTTAAATTCTTTTGATATTTTATTCATTTCAAGTTTTTATTCTGGAAGATTGTCCCTGACATACTAGTTGAAATCAACCATTAAAAAAGCGGATGAGGCGTCCGCATTGAGTCGCGCCTCAAGTCGAGGCGGAAGTCATGTGTATCGGGGCTTACGCCTCGAACCATCCAGCGAAGCCTACGATTTTTTTGCATGAGGCGTACGCATTAGAGCGTAACGCCTCGAGGCAGTATGAGGCACTGCCTCGAACTTTTTTCTTCGGTATATATCTAAATACGACGCAGCAGATTCGTGTTAGTGTATTCACGTATAGGATTAGGGCTTCCTGTGAGAATTGAAAGGCGAACTAGAGGCAAAGCCGTGAGGGAAGGAGATGAAGTCGGAAGGAGACGAAGTCGGAAGGAGACGACGCAGGGAAAGAAATGAAGCCGAAGTTGTGAGTGTATGAAATGTTCAGACATCGGTTAGGTCGGAAGAGCAGGTACGTGGTGTTGTGGCCTTAACTTTGACGTGCAGGAACGAAAGCTTGACTAACTCCTGATTCGGCTTTCTTTCATTCGTCCGCTCAGTACATGCTCGGTACCGAGCATGTACAAGCTCGGTACCGCTCAGTACATGCTCAGTACCGCTCAGTACATGCTCGGTACTTAGCGGTACATGGTCGGTACCGAGCCAGTACAGCTCAGTACCGAGCGGTACATGCTCGGTACTGAGTGGGAATTGAGCATATACAACAAGCAGAATTTCAAAATTACTTTTATAATATAATTTTGTTCTGGGGGGCAGCGCCCCCTTGGACCCCCGGCAAACTGGTATACTTTTGTATTAATGTTGTTTTATTATTGGTAGTACAAATAATTGTTAAAATATGTTCTATTATTAGCATGACTAGTGGTACAAGAAGGAAAGATCCTGCATGGAAATATGGAACTCAAGTTGAAGTGTCAGGTGAAGATGCAAAGAAGGGATAAGTTTACATGAAATGTAATTTCTGTGAGAAACGCATAACTGGTGGCGTCAAGAGATTGAAGGATCATCTAGCCTACACTCATGTCAATGTGGGACCATGTGCAAAAGTTCATGATGAGGTGAAAAAGGAATGTACAAATTATTTGAAGAAGTTTGCCACCACAAATGAAGTCACACAAAGAAATATGGAAGAGAATTCTTCTTACAATGGATCACAGCATGAAGGTTCTAGTACTGGAAGCCATCTAGTTTCTTATGGCCGAGGCAGTCGGGGGTCAATGGATAGATTTATGCTAAATATTGATAATGAGGAAAACATATATACTCAGGATATTCAGCCTCCTACAGCTACAAAAGAACTCAGGAACAAAGTTTGTTTGGATATCGCCATATTCATCTATGAAAATGGGATTCCATTTAATGTTGTTAGGAGTCCGTCGTGGATCAATATGTTACGATCTGTTGGAAGCTATGGAAGAGGATTACAACTTCCAGGCATTTATGAGCTGAGGACTTGGATGCTGAATGAGGAGGTTAAGACAACTTCAAAAATGGTGGATGATGTTAAGAAGACTTGGATTGAGACAGGAGTGACAATAATGTCAGATGGTTGGTCAGATATTCGACATAGAAGTATTATTAATTTCTTGGTCAACAATCCATATGGAACAGTTTTTCTCAAATCAGTAGATGCTTCAAACTTTGTAAAGGATGCACAATTATTGTTTGAAATGTTGGATGAAGTTGTGGAGGAAGTGGGAGATGCCTTAGTAGTACATGTTGTTACTGATAATGCAAGTGCATACAAAGCTGCAAGAAAAATTTTAATAGAGAAAAGACATCACCTTTACTGGACTCCTTGTGTTGCACATTGTATTGACTTGATGTTTGAGAGGTTGAGACAGTTGCCTGAACATAAATCAGCCATATTGAAGGTCAAATTTGTTAGTAAGTTTATATACAATCATTCTTGGGTACTCAGTTTGATGAGAAAATTCACTAACAAGAAAATTATTAGACATGCTGTTACAAGATTTGCTACTGCATATTTAACATTGCAGAGATTCAAGGAGTTAAGACAACCTTTGGAAGCAATGTTTGCTTCTGAAGAATGGGATAAAGTTCATGGGCCAAAAAACAAGAAGGAAAACAAGTTAAAAAGATTGTTATGAAAGACGATTCATTTTGGCGCAGTACAAATTATGCTTTGAAGACAACAGGACCATTAATAAAGGTGCTTAGAATGGTTGATGGTGAGAGGGCACCGACTATGTGATTTATTTATGAAGCAATGAATAGGGCTAAAGAAGATATTGCAAAAGAATTGAGAGGTCAAGAAAGTGCCTACAAAGAAATATGAGATATTATAGATGAAAAGTAGGATCGACAGTTACACCAACACTTACATGCTGCTGCGTACTATTTAAATCCCTAATTTCATTATGATAAGGATTTTCATATTGACAAAGAGGTGAAAACTGGTTTGTATGCATGTATGGACAGACTCATTTTTGAAGAAGACTACCTCAAAGTGAATGATCAACTTGAGGATTTTCATTTGAAGAAAGGAATGTTTGGATTTAGAGTAGCACAAGCATGCTACAAAACACAATCTCCTGGTATATTTATAGTTTGAGTATTTATAATTTTAATATTAATATTTATATTCAAGTCTTCTACTTCAACCAATATTCATAAAATACTATGTTTGTCTTCATGTAGAACGTTGGTGGGCTCAGTTTGGAGATGATGTTCCTGAATTGAAAGCTTTTGTAGTTAAAGTTCTTAGCCTAACGTGTTCGGCTTCTGCATGCGAGCGTAATTGGAGTATCATCAATCAAATTCATACAAATAGAAGAAATCGATTGGCGGCAAATCGAATGAACAAACTAGTTTATGTTATGTTTAACAAAAAACTGAAAGATAGACATCTCAAATCGCAAAATCAAGAAAATATTGAGAATGAAATTGACCCTTTGCTTGTTGATGAGTTACAATCTGATGATGAATGTGTTACTCCTAAGAATGCTGATGTATCTGAAGTTGAAGCAGAAGGAGAAAGTCATGCCAATGAAGATGACAATGAAGCAACTACCCAAGTATATAAAAGAAAGAAATAAAATGAGATTTGAGCTTCAAAAAAATTTAATGGTATTGTTAAATATAATGAATTATTTTGTATGTTACTATTGTTTCATTTTAGAGCTAATGAAATATTAACTGATATAGGAGAAAAAGAAAAAAATATTATAGATGAAGAAGAGTTGGAGGATGACTTTGACATTAATTATGAAGATTCTTCTGAAGACAATCAAAGTGATGATGAGGCTGCTTTGGGTCTTGATCATAAGGGGATGTTTTATTTTTAAGTGAGTTTATTTTAAATCTTTTATTCCAGTAATATTATCTTAAAACAAATCTTCAAACTCATAGTTGACATAATAATTTATTATTTTTTGTCATTATTTATAATTTTAAATTAATTTATTTTAATCGTTTTGAGGCTTACGCCTCGATCCGCCTCAAGGCTTACGCCTCGCCTCGCTTAGAAAAAAACGCCTCGATTCCCGATTTTGCCTTTTAAAACCTTGGTTGAAATATGAGTTATTGTTTAGGAATCATTTTAACAAGTACTGCATTGGAAAACCTAGAATTTGCTTACAAATCTTTTTATTCGTATTTCATACATCTTTAATGTATAAAATGGTCAATCAAACCAACAAAAAAAATTACCGCTAGATTAATTATATAAATTCTTATATTCCTGCCTATCAGATTGTTATCACATATTTCAAGCTTAGTTTACATTTTTATTTAGGTTGGATGCATTTTCTTATAAAATTTTTGAGCAAATTTAATGATTAATATGTCTAGATATATTGTCAAAAAATTATGAAGGATAAATTAAGGAATTATTATATTAGAAAACTGTTGAAGTGACATATATTCATGATAAGGTAGTTAAAAATATTTTTAGGTGATTTGAATGTGTTTGATATATGGTAGAAAATATATGATGATGTTCCTATAAATTAAGCTGGTTATATGATGTGATGCTTGACTTAAACCATCTTTTTTCTGTTTTTTTTTAAACCATCTTTTTTCTGTTGAGAGTTAGAAATAAGAAATTTAGGTGTGATGGATTATTTCCTTTCTCTTATTTGAATGGGAAATTAAAATGGAGATTTTGAATGTTTATGTTATCATCATGATGGGCTGGGTTTATCATAATAACTATCTTTGCTTTATGAATCTTTTTTTTTTATTCATTTTAGTGAATTTTGAATTTTTTATCATCTTTTCATTTAATACCCTACCAACTCCTTTGTTATTCCATGTGCATCTTACTATTGGCAACACCTTATATGTGTTTACCATACAAACACTTCTATATTCTTTCCTTAATAGTCACATTTTTCTCCAATGTTTATGTTAGAAAAATTAATTTATTAGTACAACATCGGAAGGTTCATTAGATAAATAGAAATTTGAGTTTGCCAGAGACTTAAAAAAATGGTGGATTAAGGGGGAAGAAGGAGAATCCTAGATCAAGGAGTATTGTTCATTCTTATTGCAAGCCGTAATAGCTCTCAGTGGAGTCTATTTATAGAAAATACATAACTCTTAGTCTAATAAACTACCTATTGGCTTTTAAAACTTATTACTTAATTACTCATATATACACATTAATATAATCATAATATATCCATGACATTATTGATCATATCATTATCGACTCCTTCAAAATCAACCTTGACATCAAGGTCAAATCACATAGTAAAACAGGATAAATACACAAGAAACCCATGTAAAATCTTCAAGTCATGAAATGGAGGCGCAAATGTTGGTGAATATGCAGGAGGTGGTAGCTATTGAGCCACACTTCAGTTGATGATCTATTGGTGACAAGGGAGGTGGTAATTATTTGTACTCTTTTTTTGTGTCATGCAAGTGTCTCAATGTGATTGCTATTGTGTTGGTCAGACCTATAGTTCTTTAGTACAATAAATGAAGGCAACATAAATTATGGTGCTGAAATAGGAGTGGTTGTTTTGGATTTCTAATTGAAACAAGAAGCTTCAGTAAGTACTTTCCATTTGGAAAGAGCTCAAATGCATCTCAATGTCCATGCTATTCATTAACACCTTAAAAACCCCCATAAGCAATAGCCTTGATTTTGATAATATAACTATGTTTGGAGTACTTGTTTGCCAATTGGGGTGTTAAAGTTGTGTTTGGCTCAAAATTTACTTCAAGCCTAGCTAGCCACTAATTAATACCATGTATAATCTTCCAAATTTTACTTAATTTTTGTTCAACATAATTGGGGTGGTCTAATTCTCCCATTATCTCGATTGCTCCATCCATATCATATGCAGTCCTTAAATAGCATTTCATCAAAACTTGAGCTGCAGTGTACATCGATAGAATCAAAGAGGTGGAATTTGGACAATGTGGATCATGATAGACTTGACAAGATAGAGTCAAAGAGGTGGCAATATACACCGATATGTATCCACAGTTGATAAACTTGGTGTAGTTGTAGTATCACACTTTAGTCTTTTCGTAATTCCATTTGGGATGATCTTCATAACGAGGAGTTGCATCTAAGTTCTTCTGAAAGTGTTGTTTCAATATGTGGGCTCCGAAAATTAGGCCCTGGCCTCCCCGCCGCTGCTTTTCTATTCAGCGAGGGAGGTTTAACGGAATAAGTTCCGGGGTAAATTTTGGAAGGCAGATGGATTTGTAGATAAGACACTACCCAGAGATTTCGTCCTCATTTTGTGAGGACTTTATGATCTGAGTTCTAGTTTCCTATAGGCGCAAGCCCCTATTGTTAATTACCCCTCCCGATCACGAGAGAGAACTTTCGATTAAGGCTAGTCGTCAATCAGATATGTAGAGAATACACGTATCCATAGATACGTGGTATCCAGCATATAGTAGCAGCAATGGGCATTGGTATTTGAGAACTGGATTTGGATTTGGGAATCTGGAGAGTTTGATATTTAAATTAGAAATTGCACCATCTTGCACTTAAAGCGGATGGTGGGGGAATGAATGATGGGCCCGATCAAGATCCCATGGTTTCATCGTCCCGGGCCATCATGGTCCCTGGTCTACTTAGTCAGAGGAGTTAGTCGACCCAACCTGACAGAAGGATCCTTGTCGGCAGCCATGAGTTGCTTCGTCCAAGGGGACCTTGTAGACCGGGGATGAATATTTGCCTAAGGAGACAAATTTGATTCCACCTTAGCTAACAGAGAGCTTTGTGCCCTATCAATTATATCCTATTGATTCATATCTCAAGGATTTGATGTCACTAAGGAGCGTATTGGATCTGGCCATAACCAGTATGTGGTGCCATTTAGCGGCAAAACCACTTGGTTCAAAAGACCCTGGGTCGTCATAATCGTTTATCCTACGGTGCCATTTGGCGGCAGACCGCGGGTTAGAGGACACGTACCACGTTCTTATTGACAGGAGATTGTTTGAGAATAATCCTAGTGGTATTTTCGACTGGGCATTTGGCTCTTTGTGAGCAGAAGTAGATTTTGATTTGTCCACCCCGACAATTTGTTGCCGGGGGTTGATGGATTTTGCTTTGAGTGGTTGATAAATTTATTTCAGATTTAAACATCTTGGAATTTGGGATTTGTGGAGTTTTGGATTTTTGGGTGGAGCTTGGTGGGCATTTTTGGAGTTTTGGAATTTGAATGGACCCCTCCGGTTGAGATAAATATTTTGAATGGACCCCTCCGGTTGAGATAAACATTCAACACGACCATCATCGGAGTGTTTGGGGTTATTTCCATTTTCTAGATTAAACCTTGTCGACTCTGTCTGGCTGTCGACAGATGATCGTGTTTTGTAGGCTTTATGCCTTTGTTTGTGAATTTTCTTGATTGTAGGCCTTCAAAGCCTAATATGAATGTATTGAAACAAATACATCGGTCCCCACAACCATGTATTCATTTGAAGGTTCGAACCCTGTCGACTTCTATTGATCTATATAGAAGGATCAGGTTCGAACTTGAATTCACTTGTCAACTCGCGCAGCATCTCTAGGCATCACGTGTACCAATAACATGTCCGCCGGGGCTCATATGGGTATTTGGGGACATTTTGTAATTAAACCCTGTCTACTCCTTTTTACCTTCCTAGGAGGATCAGGTTTAAATTTAATAACCTGCACAGCATCCTAGATATCACGTGTGTACCAATAACATGCTCACTGGGGCCCTTGCGGGTTTTATAATTGCTTTTACCCCTTTTAGTGTACCTAAGTGTATACAAACTACGGTGCACATGCAGAGGTATTTTAAAAGTATTTATAGATGCCTTCTGTCCGCTTGTATGAATGTTGTGGATCCGGTGGCGTTGCGTTGTAGATTGTAGACGCCTTATGTCTGCTTGTATATGTGTTGTAGATCCGGTGGCATGCATCTTGATATTGACTCCCCCTTTCTCATTCACCGGGGATGTTATTTTCTGGATTTTGGGGTTAATGACTGCTGATCTGGATAGAACTCCTTTTAGGATCTTCGGTGTAGTGGACTTGTTATTTTCGATGTTTGTGGGCACCAGAACTATTTTTTTATCAAGTACAGAATTAGGAAGAGACTTTGGAACACCTGGAAGTTTGGTTCTAATTTGTTCAAACATTTCTTCCATCTGCCAGGAGGTGTCCTTTTTCGTACATTGAATTATCTTTATGCCTGACATGTTAGTGGATCTTGATCACTGTTGTCGTAAGTGATATTCATACTTGTGCTCACAGTGGTTCGTTGCACCTACGATATACCACTGTTGTTATCCACAAGCGACTTGTATATATTTGCGGGGACCCGTTGTATTCACTACGAGCTCCTGGAACTGTTCGTAGGAGATCCATTGTTCTTGCATCACATCCACCTTTCACCAATCCCAGGTGGTTTGATGATTGTACTTGTTTGTGGGGGCAGATCTTTGATTGCTGGTCTCCAGTATTGTCATCTCAATCAATAGGCATTGTATGGATTGTCATAGGAGATTTCAACAGTAAATGTATGAGGGACACCCACGCATTCTGCAGCCATTCATTATTCCCGTAGGTACGATGCTCCCGATCTCGTAGGGACTGTTGTAAAAGTCCAATACATTCGTTGTTTATACGCCTTGAGGTCGTAGTGTGCCTGCTTGTACCTTGATTTGTCGTATGTCTTGTAGGAGAGCGGGACACTCATTTTCAATCAAATGATATTGATTGTGCAAAGACTGCATTTGCTTTGGATTCTTTGGATACACCTTTATTGCTAGCCCGTTACATGTTGGATTCTTTTGTCGCTCATAGATGAGCCACGTTGCATGTCACAAGTTCTTTATTGCTTGAGTTTATTTTGAGCCTAGGTGTTCAAGTAGAGTTTGGGTTTGCAAGTCTTTGTACAAATCCTTGCACATTTGTTTTAGCTTGAGTTCAAGTATGAGTTCCAATGTACAAGTTCAAATCATTGTTCAAAGTCTTGTTCATCTCATTTGATATCCAAATCAAATGCAGAATCGAGTCCCTTGTTATTCTTAAAAGTTCAGGTTCTTCATTGTTCATGTTGAGCTTGGATCCAGTTTGAGTTCAGAGTATAAGTTTAAGTTACTTTGGTTCAGGATCTTCTGAAGTCCTTGCAAGTTCAATTTTGTGTTCAAATTGATTTGAATTTGGGTTCCAATTCTTTTATCTGAATTTGATCTTTGATTAATCATTTTGAGCTTTGTTCAATAGTCCAGGTTCAAGTCTACAAGTCCGCTGTTCTTGTTCATTTGAGTCTGAATGCTTGTTCTTTTGAGTTCAAACAGGTCCGGGTCCGAGTTCAAGTTCAGCTTGTTCAAATTCTGCCCAAGTCTCCTGTTTCAATGAAAATTTCGGCAGCCTCCCGGCGTCTCCCCTGTTTAGGGGAAAAACCAAGAGGCAACCTTCCCCTCGATGCTACGTGAGCGCTTTAGGTAGGTGTCAAAAATAACATCGCGGTCGCATATTTATTTAAAATCCCCGCCCGCTACATGAGCGTTTAAGGGTGTGGAGCACGAGTCAGAAAAACACAGATTTCCCCCCTCTGCACTACGTGAGCGTTCGGGGGTACTTATATATACATAAAAAAGTATTTTATTTTTATCTTTTTCGCCGCAAGCGCCGCATCGGTTTCCTGCCCTACAACGCTACTTGAGTGCCTCGGGGGTTTGCCGGCTCGTTGCAAGCATTGAAGAGGGATCCTTAAATCGTCGCAAGCATTGCACCGGTTTTCCACCCTACAACGCTACGTGAGCGCCTCGGGGGTTTGTCGGCCCGTTGCAAGCATCGAGAAAAGAATCTTAGGCGATTTTCCGCCTCGTCGTAGGCGTCACACTAGCTTCCCTCCCCTACAACGCCACATGAGTGTCTTTGGGGTTTGCTAGTTCGTCGCCAACGTCGAGAGGGAAATCTAAGTTTAGGGGTTAGACCTTCAAGACCGGCGGACCTGCGGTGGAGGGCACGGATGTCGAGGCGGGAGAAATATTTATAATTAATTACAGTTAATTATTATTATTAACTAATTAGGATTAATTATAATTAAATTTAGTTAATTAAATTAATATACAATTAATTATATTATTATAATTATCACTTAGTTAATCATATGATGATTAACTAATAATAATTATAATTATTAATTAAATGTAATTAAATTTTAATTAACTATAATTAATTTATAACTAAAATTAATTAGTCATAATAATAATAATTATCATAATTATAATAAAAAATAAAATACAACTCTCCCCCTCCTTTCTCGGCTTAGAGGATTTACGGGATTTGGCCGGGTAAGTGCGTGAAAGGGAGAAAATTACCCTTACAGCCGGTGAGCTCCTTTGCTTGCTTTCGATCAAAATGTCTTAGCTTCCGATCTAACGGGGAGGGGGCGACGAAGGAGCGGGGTCGGACAACCACGAAGAACCGAAGAAGCACACGAAAGGTAGAGAGTTATCTTCACAGTGACGGGCTCCCGTTCTTTGCTTCCGATCAAGATGTCGTAACTTCCGTTCCGACTGGAAGGAACAGTCATCGAAGGAGCGAAGTCGAGCAACAAGAGAGGGTTGAAGCAGCGTTGAGAGAGGAAGGGCGGCCAAAGGCCTCGCTCTCGCTTCCTTTTAACGACGCGGAGAGGTCGTGCGAAGAAAAGACGTGAGGTCGTGTTAAGCGACGTGCGAACTGGCTGCGACGTGGGAGGACGTCGTGTGACGTGTTTCGGCATAGGGCAGGTAAGACTTAAAATTTTTTTTTTTTTTTGTCTGTCATAGCAGACGGGTCAACAGAATATCACTTATAATGGGCACCTTAACACTGACTTCATAATTCTTTCCTTCATCGATCTCCTTAAATTTTCTTTAACCCATTTTAAAGAAGGTGCAAAAGAAGATTCACGTACAATCTTGTGCTTTTCATGGTTCTTGTGGCTCTCCAAGAATAATTCATTGACTTCTTTGGTGTTATATATATTGATTTTCTCCTTATCTTAAAGGTATGAGAAAAGTTCAAGCGAGATTTTTAGAAAGAAGTCAGGGTGTATGCTACAAATATTTGGAGAAATCAATGTGTTGATCACTTCTCAAATCCACGCAATTAGTTATAATCAATGTGCTAGCTCATCAAGGTAATATTTTTTATTCTCTTGTTGTCGATTTTTTCAAAGAGGCAAGAGAATTACAAAGCTAATGTACTAATCTTTAATCCCTAACACTAAAGCTTATAGAACTTAATCCAGTTAATCAAAAGTGATTTGCTATGGGCAAGCTAGCAAACTGATAGGCTCTGATGGTTATCATATTCAGAGTTGTGGATCTTCTAAGAACGTGCTTAATCATTAGAAATGCTGGGAAGCTTGGTGAGTATGTAGTTTTTGGTTAGATGTGAATTTTACCATACATAGTTTTTTGTTTAATCAATTTGACAAAACTCAAGTCTATACCATGGAAAGATAATAGGTTTGATTAAAATCCCAAATCTTTACCAAAACAAGATGAAACTGATCTGGGCCAAAACAACAAAATTTTGTAGCGGGGCTCAACTTCTCAATTGAGTCTGTTCATTGCCCACCTCTGTAATGTTAAACCTTCCTCTACAGCATGTAAAACTTAATCGACGTCATCAATATTGATTTACACGATAATATCAACAACTTAGCTGATAGTTTTGTTCATATCATAATCATAGTGTATTTTGTGTGGAAATGTTGCACCTTGTGTTCATGAGAAACTCCTGCAGTGTGGCTTATTATATTATTTAATCAGTTGCATATTCTTTGTTTTCCTTTTTATGATTTCTCCATGTAATTATGCTCCGCAGCAGTTAGCAATTTTTTATTTTCTTGATTTTGATCTATAACAGTTACAATTATATGTTTTAATCAGGTAAGAGTTGTTGATCCTGAGGCTTACACTTACGACGAAGAAGTGATAAAGAAGGCAGAGGCCATGGGAAAGCCAGGGCTGGTTGAAATCTATGCCAAAGAAGACAGCTTCATCTTCACAGTGGAGTCCACTGGTGCGATCAAATCTTATCAGATGGTAATCAATGCAATTGAAATCCTCAAGCAAAAGCTCGATGCGGTTCGCCTGCAAGATACAGTGGATGCCGACATTGGAGAACTGACTCAACATCTTGGACGTGGACTGTGATCTTTATTAGGTTTTTTTTTGGTTTCTTGAGCCAATGATTGGCTGTATTTATGTATCGTCACCTGCGCACCACCTAGGGTTTATAAATGTTCTTGGGGACTCCACCGAATTATTGCGGGGATATTGTTTACATTGCCCTTGAACCTTTTCTAAATTTTGGGTTTTTTTTTTCACCTTTATTTTTATTCATGTTTTTTTTTTTTTTAATTTTTTTTTACTTTGCAAAGAGATAAAGAGGAGACGAAAAAGAAGTTTCTAAGTGTTTTAAATTAAATAACTGATTTGTAAGATAACTATATAATTCAACTGATCTGACAGTTTGGGAAGCTCTGAGTCGGCTAGGGCATCCCTTCTCCGCCTCTGTGTCTTCCTCCCCACTCCCTCCTCCGGCACTGCCGAAGGCTTCTCTTTTTCCCTCCCCATGGAGACGAGACTCCTCACTTCAGATTTTCCCCCTCTCCCAGTCTCCTGGCACTCCAGCTAAGTTCACTCCAAAAAATTGGAATCAGGTTTTTGCGCCTGATATATCTGCCCCGAAAGTGCTCAATTTCTCTCATTTTCCAGATGAGCCGGAGGTTATCCCCTTCTCTAATGTTCATCTTTCAAAAGGAGAAGAAGATTGGACCTTGTGCTTGGTCGGCTACTCTATTGGTCGAAGACCGTTCTATGAAGCTCTCTTGGGAGCTATTAAGAAAACGTGGAGCCTTAAAGGGTCAGTCCAACTACTTTCTCTAAGTGATGATTTTTTCTTACTCCGTTTTTCATGTTCTGAAGATTACGATATGGTTTGGTCGCGGGGTGTATGGTTCTTGTTGGGACGGCCTTTTGTTCTCAAAAAATGGCATCCAAAGGTCAAACCGGTAAGGGATAATTTTGCTTCTGTCCCTATTTGGGTGAAAATTCATGACCTTCCTCTTGCATGCTGGAACTCGGAGGGAATATCCAGGATAGCTAGCAAGATAGGGATTCCTCTTGCTGCCGATAGTCTGACCGAGCAGAAAACGAGACTAATATTTGCTAGAATTTGTGTTTTGGTGGATTGCAACGCGACATACCCGGAAGATATCAAAGTATCTCTCGATGGTGATGTCGTTTCCTTGAAAGTTCAGTACGAATGGAGGCCTCTGCCGTGTGAGCACTATAAGTCGCTTATGCACTACTCTTCCCTTTGTCCTTCAAATCCGGTTATACAGGACGAATCTGTTAAGAAGCCAGACAATTTTAAATTCCGTGGGAGAAGTTTTAGTAGGAAACCCAAAAACAGAGGTCCTTCCTCTTCTAACAACTTCTCTAGACCACCGAATCATTTCCTCCCACCTACTTCGAATCTTCCCCCCTCTACTTCTGTGAGAGCTTCACAACACGACAATAGTATTGGGCTACCACTACACTATCAACCTCATTCTCCACCTCCGACAGTGCACGAACCCAGTCCCAATGCCGAGAAATCTCTCGGCAATGAACATATCATACCTGAAATCCTGAATCTTAATTCTCCAAATGAGGAGGATGTGGCTTCTACAAACACTAGTCTTTTGCTCAGTCACGGGATTCCTAAAGTAAAGGAGGTAAATGTCAATTCCCCCAACAAATTTGAATTTTTAAATGTGGAAGAGGATGATAACTGTACTCAGGGAGAGTCCTCTAATGATCTGGTTGATCGTGAATCTATGATTCCTAAGCAAATACCTGTTGAAAAAATCAAACAGAACAATTCTGTGGTCTCTAAAAAATCGGCCAAGGGGAAACAGGCCAAAAAACCCCATTCTTCAAAATCATAATGTTCTTTCCTAATATTGCAGCGTGGAACATTAGGGGATTCAATCGTTCTGACAAAGTGCTTTGCTGCAAGCATATTTCTGAGTCTTTTAAGCTTGACATGTTATGTATTTTGGAGAACATGATACATGTGCAATCTCTGCAAGACCCATTTTTTGAGCAAACCCATCTCATTTTCCCTAATGAAAATAGCTGCCACAATTTCCATTTGGCCACTTCATGGAGGATTTGGCTTAAGTGGAACGCTTCCAAATTGAATTTTACTCCCTTGCACGTCACCTCCCAAGTCATCTCTGGTATAGTTTCTATAGCTTCTCACACTTTGTTTCATATATCTGTTATCTATGCTTCCAATAGTGCTTTGGAAAGGAAAGTGTTGTGGGACTCCCTTGTGGAGTATGCACCTCCTGCTGATATTCCTTGGGTGCTGCTAGGGGACTTCAATTGTTGCAGATACGCCTCTGAAAAGTTGGGAGGTTCTTCCTTAAATCAATCTGCACTTTTTGATATTAATAATATGATTTTCATTAACAGTCTTATGGATTTACAAACAGTCGGAAGCAAATTCACTTGGTTCAATAACCGGGTTGATTCTCCTATACACATTAAGCTGGACAGAATTCTTGTTAATGACACTTGGCTGGAAAAATATCCTGATTCATTCTGCTCTGTCCAGAGTCCCTCATGCTCTGATCATTTCCCGATTCTTCTTCACTCTGGTATGTACAATCAAGTCCAGCTGGTTGAGACATGGAGAGGATGATCTCAAATTTCTATATGGTAAAATTAGATGTAGGAGGGGAAGATCCAAGTCGGTATGTAACTTGTTGGCTTCTTCTCCTAACATGGCTAGATCTGAAGTTATTGCTTCTATCACCCGGCACTTCCAAGATCTGTACAATCCTACTCCTTCTTCCCTTCTGTCTATGAATGGGTTTCCTACTGGGAAGGTGATTACTGACTCTATTGCGAATACTCTTACCACATATGTGCACAATGATGAAATTAAAGCTGTTGTTTTTGGGGCTCCTTCCAATTCCTCTCCGGGGCCGGATGGCTTCAATTCCCACTTTTTTAAATCCGGGTGGCATATTGTGGGACCTCATGTCTGTAAAGCTATTAGGTCCTTTTTCTCCAAAGGGTACATTCCTCATGGGGTTAAAGCGACTGCTCTTACAATCATTCCCAAACACAACAATGCCACAGATATATCTGATTATAGACCAATTGCTCTATGTAATGTGATATACAAAATAATTGCTAAGGTCATTGCAACTAGGTTAAAGCCTATCATGCCAGAAATTATCAATCAATCTCAGGCTGGATTTGTTAAATCTAGAATTTCTACTGATAATATTCTACTTGCTAGTGAAATTCTTGCCTCTGCAAGTAAAAAGAAAGGTACCCAGTTGTTCAGTGCAAAACTTGATATTAGAAAGGCGTTTGATTCTGTCTCCAGGGAATTTGTATTAGCTAGATTGATTCAAAAAGGATTTCTCAATCCTATGATTAACTGGATTAAAATGTGCATTTCTGATGTCCATTTTTCTATCGTTCTTAATGGTGCATTGGAGGGATATTTTACTTCATCTGCTGGGTTACGTCAGGGGTGCCCGCTTAGTCCTTATCTTTTTTGTGTGGTGATGGATGCTTTTTCAAACCTTTTAGAGGACAGAGGTTTTAAAGGTGTATCTGCTGATAATTTTTCTCTTACTCACCTTTTATATGCTAATGACGTGCTGATTTTTGGAGAGGCTACTCTTCTCAATGTTCACAAACTTGCTAGTATTCTTAGTGATTTTGCAAATGCAACGAGATTGCACATAAATTTTGACAAAAGTTCCATTATGTTTCCTAAGCATCTAAGCAACCAACAAGATATATGTGACATCTTATCTATTCACAACATCACTCCCAAGATCACCTATCTTGGTATCCCTTTGTCTTTTCATAGACTTAAGATAGAAGACAATATCTCTTTAGTGGATAGTGTCAACAAAAAAATGAATGGTTGGAAGGCTAATCTGTTATCCTTTGCTGGGAGACTTTAATACCTCAAGTTTACTATTCAAAAACTATAGGCTATTGGATTCGTGGTGCTATCTTGCCTAAAACTATCTCTAAATTATTGAAAAAAGCTAGCTCCTGTTTCCTATTTTTTGGGGACACTTCTCAGGATAGGAAGCTGCATATGGTGGCTTGGGATGTTATCTGCCGTCCTAAGGAAAAAGGGGGACTGGGGGTTCCTTCCTTCAATGCTTTGCAGTTTGGATTTAACTGCTCTGTTATATTTAGAATGTACAACTCTTCATCTACATTATCTGCCTGGTTACTTAGTAAATACCAGTCCCCTTGGCGACAGCCTTCTATCTCTGATACAAAATTTTGGAAATGTGTGAGGAGAACTGCTATCCAGGCTAAATCTAGCTTCTGCTTCAGAATTACTACTAATGCCCCTATTTCCTTTATTTGGGACCACTGGTGCAATACTCTTACACTTCAGGAATTCATGGGGAATGAAATTTACTATCCAAATTGTGCTTAAGGATCATTTTTTAGGGAAGACCAATGGGTTATTCCGGAATTCTTACCAGTGCAAATTAAAAATCTTTTTCAACATGTCACTGCAGTTGAGGGGCCCTGTTTGCTTTGGAAAAATAGGATTAAATTAAAGTTTAACAATTATATAGAGGAGTATTATCAAGACTTACAAAACTGCAATTGGCATAAGACAGTTTGGCACAAAAGGAATTGCTTAAAACATAATGTTTATGTGTGGTTGGCCCTGGTTGGGGGACTTAAAACTTTGGATGCTCTTCGCATCAGGCAGATATTGGTACCTAGTAAATGCAATTTATGCCATATATTTGATGAATCGGTTACTCATTTGTTTTATGAGTGCTCTTACTCTTTTTCTGTGATTAATGAGCTTATTCCAGCCACTGTGAGGCTTCTTTTTAGACAATCTCTGTTGCAAATTTTTTCCTGGATCAATGCTACTTACAAAGGCAAGGCTTCGGTTAAAATTTTTTACAAACTTATTATTGGTAGTGCAACATATTATGTTTGGAAGGAAAGGAACTCTAGGAGATTTGGGGATACTATGCATAGTTCTACCTCTCTATCCTTGCTTATTAAAAAAGTGGTATTTGAAAAAGTATTAAAATGGAAGGATTCTTATCATTTGCTGGAAATGCTTTAACCTGGAGAGTTTTTGGAAATGTGATGTGGCATTTTGTTGGTTGCTGCTTTGCTGCGGATGGATATCTTTCTCTGTGTTTGATTACTTCGAATCCCTCTGTCGCTATGCTGTGTCTGATTAGCTCAGGCTGGACAATGATGAAGCTCCCTTTAGACAGTCCCTTGGATGGTCTTCGGGCAACCAAGGCTCTGTCTAAACTCATTTTCAATTGCCTGAGTCCAGTCTGTCTTGCTAGGGAGCTTAGTTTTGCTGTCTCTCTTTGCAGGCTGGGGATTTTCTGGAGTTGGAGGATGTTCCCTCTGGGCTCATCTGCATTCAAGCTGAGCACTGCTGTATGGACACAAGGATGCAAGCATTCAAGACCTTTTTTGTGCTCTTACCACTTTTTTGGCTCCTTTAATGTATTTACATAGTTATGGGTGGTATAGTTGGGATTTTCCATTTATTTTGTCCTTCATAAGTTTTTTTTTTTTACTTATGTAGGAGTTTTACTTGTAATCTCTTTTACTTGTAATCTTCTCTTCTGATTGCAATATATGGGCTTTGGCCCCAAATTTTCCCAAAAAAAAAAAAAGATAACTATATAAGATATGTGACATAACGTTTTCTTGGATACTTTTATGAGCGGTGTGAGTTATATCTATATTAGGGTTTCAACCAGACGCTTGACCCTCTAACTAAAATAGCATGCCTCCATTTTAGCCCTAATTAATTTTGTAAAGTCAGAGCTTTCTTTACCTAATGACTTGCCACTACACTAGGGTTGTGACTCAGGCTTGGTTTGATAAATGGTTGGTGCGCCTAGCTTGATGAGCTACCGAGTTAAATTTGAGCTAGTCCTGACTTGACTCTTAAGCTCATGAGCCGGCTCGTTTAAAAAAATATTAATATAAAATATATTTCAAATATATTAGAATTTATGATTTAAAATACAAAATTCTTTAAAATATTTAAAAATGATATCATAATTTTTTTTTAGGTTAAGTCATTCTTTATTATTTTTCTTATAGTGTATCATTTTTTACCATATTATTAATTGTCAAACTTCTACAATAAAGCTCGAGTTCGTGCGTAAATTTGATTAATTAATCAAGCTAAAGTAGAGGGACTTGAGCTCTACTCGATTAATTAATCAAACTCAATAAAATGTTGCTACATGGCGGCCAGATGACTCGCACTCAATGAAGTTTTAATATTTGTTTTGCCTTTTCCAACTTACCATGCAGCCCGAGGACCTGACCCGGACTAGACACGAAAATTAAAAAAATAAAACTCGCGTAAGCGCCAACATTTAATGTTTAGGACATTGAGTGACTATTTTTGCCACCATAAACGGGATTTCTCCTCATAATAAAGTCAAGAAAGAAAAGAGAGACATAGGCTATGAAGATCAAAACTGATTTGGAGGAAGTCGATTTCTATTAGGAGATGGAAGGTGTTGCACAAAATGTCAAGGAAGATTTACTATAGCGAACTACGAGAGATAAGTCTAGGATATTATCAGTAAATTTTAAACTCCGAAGAGGTTTTGCTATTTTTTCATTTGAAATGTAGAGTTTTTAATGATTAAGGTGCATCGTTCAAATCTTTTTTGCTCCAAATTTATATTGTTGTGTACATGCACAGATTTAAGTTTGAATTATGTGTGCAAGTCCGGATAAAAATATAATTTGATATGTATTATTGTTGTGTATTATCACTTCTATGTACCACTGTTGTGTACTATTGTGCTTCTGTTTACCACTATTGTATCGTTGTTGTGTATCGATGTATACTGATGTTGCATACAATTGTGTACCGTTGTGGTTTTGGTGTATTTTCATGTTTATATCAGAATGTTAAACAAGTTTCTCTTATGCACATGGTGTTTATAACTATGAGAAGGAAGCATATGATATGTATTTTCATTATGCTCATAATATTGGTTTTAGTATTTGCAAAGAATATCACATTTATTGCCTAATTTGAGAAAAATAAGATTCAATGATTTTTTCTATTCGAAAGTTGGATTTAAGAAATGAATTGACTTAAATTCCCAATCAAAATATCAAAAATCAAATACAAAAACATGGTGTTCTGTTATGATTAGATTTTCAGTGGATGAAAATGGAGTTTGAATTGTGCAAAAATGCATAGAGAGCCACAATTATGAATTAGCTAGGTCGGAAGATCAACATCAGCTTAGATCATATAAAAATATTAGTGATGAGAAATCATCAGTTTTTAAAGCAATGAAAGAAGTCAGGATTACAATTGTTAATTTATTTACCTACCTAGCCAATGAAGTTGGAGGTTTATAAAATGTTAGATTCTCTAAGAGAGATGCATATAACTACATTCATAAAGAGAAAAAAGCGAAGATCAATATTTAAAAATTGATAATAGATAACAATATGTTTACATGAGACGTTGTGGGCTCCGAAAATTCAGCCCCGGCCTCCGCTCGCTTTTCTTTTTATTCAGCGACGGAGTTTTAACAGAACTAAGTTCCGGGGTAAATTTTGGAAGGCAGATGGGTTTGTAGATAAGACACTACCCAGAGATTTCGCCCTCATTTTGCGAGGACTTTATGATCTGAGTTCTGGTTTCCTATAGGTGCAAGCCCCTATAGTTAATTACCCCTCTCACTCATGAGAGAGAACTTTCGATTAAGGCTAGTCATCAATCAGATTCGTATAGAAATATGTGTTATCTGGCATATAGTAGCAGCATAGGATTAGGATTTGGAGATTTGAAATTTGAATGTTTGAAATCTTGGAAATTTGGAAAGTTTGGAGATTTGATATTTAAAAAAAATGAAATTTCACCATCTTGCACTTAAAGCGGATGGTGGGGGAATGGATGATAGACCCGATCAAGATCCCATGGTTCCGTCGTCCCGGGCCATCGTGGTCCCTGGTCTACTTAGTCAGAGGAGGTAGTCGACCCAACCTGACAGAAGGATCCTTGTCGGCAGCCATGGGTTGCTTCGTCCAAGGGGACCTTGTAGACCTGGGTTGAATGTTTGTCTAAGGGGACAAATTTAAATCCACCTTAGCTGACAGAGGGCTTTGTGCCTGTCAATTATATCCTATTGATTCATATCTCAAGGATTTGATGCCAATAAGGAGCGTATTGGCTCTGGCCATAACCGGTATATCGTGGTGCCATTTGTCGGCAAAACCATGCGGTTCAGAAGGCCCCGGATCGTCGTAACCGTTTATCCTGCGGTGCCATTTGGCGGCTAACCGCCGGTTAGAGGACACGTACCACGTCCTTACTGGCAGGAGATTGTTTTGAGAATGGATCCTAGTGATATTTTCGACTAGGCATTTTTCTCTTTGTGAGCTGAAGTAAATTTTAGATTTGTCCGCCCCGACAAACGGTTGCGGAGGGCGGATGGAATTTGCTTTAAGTGATTGATGGTTTGATTTCGAATTTAAATATCTTGAAATTTGGGATTTTTAGAGTTTTGAGTTTTTGGGTAGAGCTTGGATTTTGAATGGACTTTGGATATTTGGGAGACATTTAAAATGTTTGTGAACCCGTCCGATTGAGATAAACATTCAACACGGCCATCATCGGGGTGACCTTGAGGTCACTTGAAAAATATTTGAATTTTGTAGAAGTTTGAGGGCATTTTGAAATATTTTGTGGACCCCTCCGGTTGAGATAAGCAATCAACACAGCCATCATCGGGGCGTTTGGAGCCATTTCTCCTTATGGATCGAACCTTGTCAACTTTGTCGGGCTGTTGACAGAGGATCGGGTTTCGTAGGCTTTTTGCCCTTGTAAGTGAATTTTTTTGATTAAGGGCTTTGGAGGCCTGATATGAATGTATTAAAACAAATATACTGGTCCTCTCAACCGTGTATTTGTTTGAGAGTTCGAACCTTGTCGACTCCTATTGATCCGTATAGAAGGATCGGGTTTGAACAAGAATTCACTTGTCAGCCCGCGCAGCATCCCTAGACGTCAAGTGTACCAATAACACGCTCGCCGGGGCCCTTGCGGGTTTGGATTGTATTTTATAATTAAACCTTATCAACTCCTTTTTACCTGCTAAGGAGGATCAGGTTTAAATTTAATAGCCCGCGCAGCATCCCTAGACGTCACGTGTGTACCAATAACACGCTCGTCGGGGCCCATGCGGGTTTTATAATTTCTTTTATCCCTTTTGGTGTACCTATGTGTATACAAACTATAGTGCACATGGGGGGGGGTATTTTTGGAATAGACGCCTTCTGTCTACTTGTACGGAGATTGTAGATCCGGTGGCGTTGAGTTGTGGATCGTAGACGCTTTCTGTCTGCTCGTATCAGTGTTGCAGATCCGGTGGCGTTGAGTTGTAGATCGTAGACGCCTTCTGTCTTCTTGTATATGTGTTGCAGATCCGGTGGCGTTGAGTTGTAGATCGTAGACGCCTTCTGTCTGCTTGTATATGTGTTGCAGATCCGGTGGCGTTCTAGTCTTGATATTGACTCCCTCCTTTCTCAATCACCGGGGGAGGTTCTTCTGGGCTTTGGAGTCAATGACTGTTTGTTTGGAAATAACTCCTTTTAGGATCTTTGGTATAGAGGACTTGTCATTTCTGGTATTTGTAGATATCGGAGCTGTTTTCTTCCTGAGTATAGGATCAAGAAGAGGCTTTGAACACCAGAAAGTTTGGTTCTAATTTGTTCAAACTTCCTTTCTGATTCTGCAAAGGAAGTGTACTTTTTGTACATCAAGTCACTCTTATACCCGACATACTTGGAGATTTGGGTCACCACTGTCGTAGGCGATGTTTGTGCTTGTGTCCACAGTGGTTCGTTGCGCATACGACATACACACTGTTGTTATCCACAAGTGGCTCGTACATATTCACGGGAACCCATTGTAGCCACTACGAGCTTCTGGAACTATTCGTAGGGGACCCATTGTTGCCTACATCATGCCCACCTGTCACCAATCTCAGGTGGTTTAATGTCTGAATTTGTTTATAGAGGGCGGGTCTTTGACTATCTAATAGTAGTGTTGCCTTCTCAATCAACAGGCATTTGTAGAAATTGTCGTAGGAGATGTACTTATGTCCACAGTGGTTCGTTGTACATATGACATATACACTGTTGTTATCCACAAGTATTCATTTGCTGGAGATCAGTCGTATCCGCTATGACCTCCTATTAGTATTCGTAGGATAACCCTTGCCTTTGCATTGAAACCACCTTTCGCCAATCTCAGGTGGTTGTTGTTGGGTTGCATTTGTTTGTAGAGGACAATCCTCCACTATTGGTTTCCCGTATTGCCATCTCAATCAACAGGCATTTGTAGCTAGTGTTGGAGAGTGATTTCAGGTACATATAGGAGGGACACAAATGTATCTCATTCTTGCAGATACAGAAATCCCCGATTTTGTAGAGACTGCTGTAAGAGTCCGATACATTATTCACTTGCATGCATTGAGATTTTGTGTGTTGTTCTTGGAAGTTCAAATCTTCTGAAACTTTGTTTAATACATGTTAGAGTTTACTTGAGCTTGAGTTCTATGTTCTTTTTATGTCCAAGTCCCCTGCAGTCCAAGTCTTCAGGTTCAAGTACATGTTCGAGTGCTTGTTCAGAGTTTTCTGAAATTCTTTGCAAGTGTAATTTCATGTTTGAATTGATTTGAATTTCAGTTCTGACTTTATTTTATTTGGATTTGAACTCTTAGAAATCATTTATGTTTTGGTTCTGATCCTTTGCACATGTTCAATCAGGTTCAAAAGTCCACTGCTCTTTCTCATTTGGTCCAAATATTTTGTTCTTTTGAGTTCAAAACAGGTCCGAGTGTAGTAATATTTCACCCGAAATTTCGGCAGCCTCCCGGCGTCTCCCCCGTTTAGGAGAAAACTACGAGAAAACTGGGCCTTCCCACCACGGCCAATAAAGGCGTGCATGGTAGGTGCCCTCTTTCGAGGACACCTCGGCCGTGATTTTTCTTCCCACCACGGCCAATAAAGGCGTGCATGGGGTCTTTGACGGTACCTGTTACAAGAAGAAAGGCAGTTGCTTTCCCCCCGCCCGGAGGTACTTATAAATTATTCCGGCCGAGCAAAGAAAGGGTACACCAGGCTCGTCTGGCCTCGCCGTGTGCGTCGAACCGGTTTCCCTCCTACCACGGCCACTAAAGGCGTGCTTAGGTGGTTTGCCGATCCGACACGCATGTCGAGACAGGAAGGCGTGGGTCGCTCGCTTACATCAACATAGGTGTCGTGCCGGTTGCCCCTCCTACCACGCTCAATAAAGGCGTGCATCGGTAGACCGCCGGCCCGACATGTTAGTCAAGATAAGAGGGCGAGGGTCGCTCGTTTATCTCAAAACAGGTGTCGTGCCGGTTGCCCCTCCTACCACGCTCAATAAAGGCGTGCATAGGTAGACAGCCGACCCGACACGTTAGTCGAGATAAGAGGGCGAAAGTTGCTCGTTTACCTTGTCGTAGGTGTCGCGCCAGTTGCTCCTCCCACCACGCTCAATAAAGGCGTGTATGGGTAGACCACTGACTCGCCACGCATGACGAGGTAAGAGAGCGAGAGGGGAGGCGACTGTCCGCCTCGTCGTAGGCGTCGGACCGGGTTTCCTCCTACCACGCTCACCAAAGGCGTGCTTAGGTGGTCTACCGGTCCGTCGTACACATCGAGGACGAAAGCCTGAGTTTAGGATTATACCTTCGGGGCCGGTGACCGGCGGTCGTCGATGAAGGCTCGGACGTCGAGGTAAGGGATGGGCAGGCATATTTTATTACTAACCTTAATTAATTATAATTAAAAATAATTAAATTTAATTAATTATAATTAATCATAATTAATAATAATTAATTAAAAAAAACCTAATTAATTATGATTAAATTTAATTAATCACAATTAATTAGAAATAATTTTTAATTAACTATAATTAAAAAATAATTAAATTATAATTAGCTTGATTAATTAGTATTAATTACTACTAATTAAAATTAATATAAAAATCATTTTTTTTTTTAATTTACGGGATTTGGCCGAGAGAAGCACACGAAAGGGAGAAAGTTACCCTCACTGCCCGCGAGTTCCCGTAGTTGCTCCCGATCAAGGTGTCGGTTTTCCGGTCCGACTGGAAGGGAAGGTCGGTGGAAGGAGCAAAGTCGGCCGGCCAAGGAGGAGTCGGGTAAGGGGACGGCCGCTCTCTCTCTCTCTCTCTCTCTCTCTCTCTCTCTCTCTCTCTCTCTCTCTCTCTCTCTCTCTCTCTCTCTCTCTCTCTCTCTCTCTCTCTCGATTTCTCTGGACGGGAGTTGGCCGAAGAAGCTTATGAAAGGGAGATGGAGGGGAATCGATCGGGCCTAGGGGAAGAAGCTACGGCTTCTTATGGGGCTTCCGATCTGAAGGATCGTGGCTTCCGATCTCACAGAAAGGGAAAGCGTCGGAGGAGCTAAGCCGAAGCAGCGACGAAGAAGACGGAGAGGGATCGTGGGAGAGAGCCAGTGCGAGCGAGAGGCCGAAGGCCTCATCCCTTTGTCCATTTAACGACGCGAGATCGTCGTGTGATGAAGTGACGTGAGGTCGTGCGAGACACGACACTGGTCGTGCGAGCGACGTGCGACAACGTGGGAGAGGCAGAGCAGGTAAGATGTGATCCCTTTTTTCTTTTCTTTTTTTTTTGGTTACGGGAAGGGTCAACAGACGTCCAAATTGATGATGAAATAGATTGTTGCTTTTTTTTGGATTGATGAATTAAGAAGAATAGACTATGACTGTTTTGAAGATGTGATAATTTTTTTATACTAGCTACATGCTTAACACATATAATTTAGCTTATGCATCTTTTTTTGGAGTTAATAATTATTTGTAAAATTTTCTATTATGGGTGACATTTTTATCGGAAGAGAATTAAATCATTTATCTGGTTAATTAAAACATTTTTACGAATAATGGGTGATGAACATCCCAAAATAATATTTACTTATTAGGAACAGGTAATGGCTAGGGCAATAAAAATTGCATTACCTCATACATGTTATTATAGGCTGTGCCAATGGCACATCACTAAGAAGGCTCCATCCAAGGTGTGGTGCTTCAATAAGAACAACAAAGTCGGAGGCCTTTTTTATAAGTGTTTAAGAAAGTGTGATTATGAAAAGTTAGAGAGAACCTAGGCTGAAATGATCACTAAAAGGAACCTTCACAGTCTTGATTAGTTGAATGAGCTTTACATAATCATGAACAAGTGGTAAACAACATTCAACAATAACTATTTTAACATTAGTATTCCTTCAACACAGTATAGCGAGTATACTAATAATGTGTGTCATGACATTTCAAAGCCAACAAATTCTATAACTGATTATTTTATGGGCTTAGGGAATGTGATATTGATTTGATGTCGGAATGAACAAGATGAAGACTTTAAATATTGACAGTCTAAAATTGTAAAAAGTAGCCCAATACTAAAGCAAGACGCGTGATTTTATTCAAGTAAATTATATTCATTTTTTAAGAAGAATTTTTATAAGGTGTGGGTGGAATGTGTATAGATCATGCATTAGGTGACTCATCAACATTTTTTTATGAAAAAGTTTATAGAATATTGATCAGTTGATCCGTTGGACTGTTCATTTTGATATAAAATAAGGTTTCATTCAATGCATCAATGGGAAGTTTGATATGATAGATTTATTATGATCTCGCTATATGAGAGTAATAAGACAGTTAGTTATAGTTAATATTCCTTCAAAATACCTACTGTTTAGAAGGTCAGCCATAGCTAGGAAAGAAATTTATGTTAGTCGCACGTTCACATGTATGGGAAAGAAAGCGATCCCATCTCAGGAGGGATGTGGTGGTATGATATTCAAAAATCATCTTAGCAGATTTGCATATCAAATTAGCATACAAGCACATGGGAATGAGGAAGTAGAATATTATATTTTGGTTGCAATGACTGATATAGCTAAAAATATCAACTTGATTCTGGATGGTAAGAAAAAGAACCACAAGCTCGCTGGCAAAATAGAAGTGGGATAAAAAATTGAAAGACTCGCTCAAGTGTAGGCCTAAAGGCATATTTAATGCAATATTAAAGAGTCATTGGGAGAAGAAAAAATGTAAAAAAAAAAAAAAGAAACCAACAAACCAGACCACTACAATAAAATAGTGTACTCCCAAAGAACTAGTGAGTCAGGTGAAGTTCTCAAACATACTAGAATGCTTCATATATGAATATATTTTTGGTCCATCAAACGCCCAACCGACACAAAAAACATATAAGAATGATGATGGGAATAATTGAATCAGAGTAACAAGGATGATGTGCAATCATTTCAATTTAAAATTATAATGTGTATTACAAAATTTCATTATATATTTCATAAATTCATTGTAAAATTATATTTTGTATCGTAATATTCAAATGTAAACTCATTATAAAATTTCATTCTATAATTCATTATAAATTCTCATTATGTATTGTCTACCTTTGCTAGGTAGCGTTGTGTACCGATGTTCTTCCTATGCTTAGTTCTGCGATTTAAGCCAGGATGATGTGTAATTATTTTAATTTATGGTCAGTAGTTGTAGCAGTTCAGCTATTTAAACTGAGTTTATTGTAACATTTATGGTGGGTAGGTGTACCTTTGCAGCTATTTAAGATGGGTAGCTGTAGATTTTGTGCTATTTAAGGTGTATTACCAGTTCTCTCTAGCAGCGATGTACCTTTATAATCTTTTCGATTGTGATCTATCGACTGTGTTGGTTGCGCCTGCTATGTATCTTTCATACTTACCGTTCATGTGTACCACTATTTATTCTCATAATGAAGTTATTAGAACTTTTTTAGGCATGTTCTTTTCTATCTTCTATACTTACCGTTCCTATGTAGTGTCGTGTGCCACTGTGTACCCCTGTATCTATGATACTTAATAGAACATCATAACTTGATGTTTTGTTCCATTTTTTATATGTATTGTTGTGTACTGCTGTTATTCTTTTTTTACACTTATGTATACAATTACATAGAAATTATCTACACAAAAAATGTCTACAGAGAGTACACATAAAATTATAGCTATAAATCAAGATTAACAAATATAAAGGAAGAATATCTTTATAAATAATGAATGTATGTACAAATAATGAATGAAACCTTCTCTGTACAAATACAAACATAGAAATTTTATGTACAAATAATAAATGACAACTTCTAATCAATTATTTTTGGGTTTCACAAAGAATGGGGTTTACGAGTTTGTCCCTAAATTTAGGCATTTTATATTGCTAGTCTTTATGCTCAGTCCAATTAACAGCCTGATGTAGGATAGCAGCCTCCATATATTTACACACGAACATACCGCAGTCTAAGCTATTTTTCTTGGTTGGCACACCACCGAAAGTTAGGACCGGACACTACCTTATGTCATCGTCAAAAGAATATTTTGTTTCTTCATAAAGATGATTAATCTGCACAGAATGTTGACACCATAAAAAATTCAATCTAGTGGGGTACAAATTTCAGATGGAATTGTATGAATAAAAATTTTTACTCACAATTTGAGAATGCACAGTTTTATGAGTCGAGTTGGGCAAGGAATCAAAAAAATCCCAAACTTAGTTCTTCAAGTTTTCTACCAAAATGGTACAATGTTCATTGTTGACCATAGGTAACATCAAGAGATTGGAAGTCCCAATGGATTCTTTATTGATATGGGCGACATACAATTTGGTATAGTTCTTATATTTTGAGTAAGCTTCGCATGACACAAATAGAGCAAGAAATTAATTGTCCAAAAAAAAAAAAAAAACAAAGACATAAATATCAATAACTAACGACATACCTAATGCACGAAAGAAATAAAAAGGAATGGTTGGTAAAGTCCTGGGCATAGTCGGTTCTTCTTGGCTAGCAAAATGACAATGGCATCTACATGGTTGTTATCTAAGTACTTATCCGTTAAAATCTCATCAATTTAATTTCTAAAAATAATGATGTTCCTAGCAAAAAAAATTATGTCAAGATCAGCAATACACATAAGCGATAAACAGCGATATATAGCATCGATACACAATGGTAAAAAATTTAACATATAATTCAAATTTATAGGTCATTATACTTTTGGAGACAACTGTTGATGAAGACATGCATATCTTCCCTTATCATCACCCTCCCCAAAAAATCTATTTCTTTTGATGTTGGTCTGGGATCGGGTGATTTTCCATCTTCTACCTTAGTAATGCCAGCTGCAGCTGCCGCCAGTTCTTCCATAGGAGTAGGCCTAATGGCAAGTACAGCAGCTGTCATATCTTTCATAAGACTAGGCCTAATAACAGTTGTAGCAACTGTCAGTTCTTTCATAGGAGGAGGACTACTAACTATTATTTCTCTTTTTCTTCTTCTAACCTGTTGTGAATAGGGTCTTCACCAATTTCTTCTTTCGGTCATCCCTTGTAAGCACCCTACTACGTGTTATGCCTGTGCCACAAGTCGAAGCAAAGCCCTTATTCTCCTCATCATCTGCCCGATCCTTTGGTGTATCAGGGATTGCTTATTTTTTGATTAGTGACACTAAGACCATAATAGATATATTGACATCCACAACAATCTTTTTTAGGGCTTCCTCAAAATTTTTGATAGTAGGCGGCTGCTTTTCAGTTGTAACCATCCTTGAAGAAGATTTTGCAGGCTTTCATGTCTGATATGCTTTGAACACAGGAAAGTTTTCCAATAGAAATATCTCTATGGCATGATATTTGCTTTGTAGCTCTTTATGTTCGAATACATGGTGTTCCAATGTAAGTACTCGGTGCTTAAGAAGCCTAGCTATAGATTCAACCTTCACTAGCCTATTTTGTATAATTTTATATTGGGAGGTGGTATTGTTAATGGCTTTCTCAAGGCTCTGAAGACAGTTTGCATCGTAAGTTTCATCAGAGGGAGAAGGTTATTTTTGTGCGGGGTGCCTGGGGGCATGAGGGGGTTGGGGTATGAAAGAGGTGGGGGTGTGAAAGTTCGTCAAGGATATTAAGCCCTTATGAACTAGTCCCGAGGGTAACCAAGAGGGGGGTGAATTGGATATTTAAAACTTCTTTAACTAAAAGAAATATCTTTTTATATCTTGAAATGGAAACAAAATAAATCAATAATAAAAAGATTAATTAGAATTTTCACCCAAGCAGTTAATCATAATAAAATTAAAGTGCGAAAATAATAAAAGAAAGAACACACTAGATTTATTGTAATTCGGTCCAACTTGACCTACGTCCACTCCTTGGAGGCACCCTCCAAGTTTTGCATTAAATCATTAGTGACTCTCCTTCAGCCCCTATAGCTAGGTGGAGAAGCCCTTACAAAATCACTTTCACCTTCTCCGGTGCGGTAGAGTAGTTGGGTCCTTTGACACCAAAGAGATCTTCTTCTTTCCAAAATTTCCCTCAAGATGAACCTTGAATCCGATGGTACTAAGGTACAATCTTATCGGTCAATTTTGAATTTCCACTTAATAGCCTTGATTTTCTTTTTAGTAAAAAGTAACATTTTGTGTCTGATCTAGGTTGGGTAGTCGGGCCGCACGATAAGTTGGAAAAGGTGTGACGAATATTAAAATTTCATTGAGTGCGGGTCAACGGGTCGTTAGGCTTCCATGTGGCGTCATTGTTTTGGGAGTACGGACGTAGAGCTTCGACCGAACTCTGTACAGAATAAAGTCACATCGTTTACACCCCTCCTCGCCACCTTCCACTACATCCATTATTATGTTATGAAACGATTGGTTTAATTAAAACTATAAATAAAGAGTTTAACAAACATAAGAGTTGAGATCTCCAAATTTGTGAGACCTCAAACATAATATGTTACTAACTCAACAAAATGACCCATGGCCAAGTTCAATTGGAGCAAGTAATTTGCAGTACAATGCATTTTATGGTTCACGAGTCATCTATATATCTTATAGTCTCAAAAGTTGATTAAATTCCCTTTCTCATGCTTAAACATATATTTTCTTTCTTTTCGGTTCCCTGGGGATGTATCACGTATGCTAGAATTAGGACCGTTTAAAAAAAACTAATTACTTATAAACAGTTCATGTTCAACTTGTTAGAAAAAATATCCTATTCTATTTATTCTTTAAATAATGGAGCCAAATATGAACAATTTTGAACTTGATTTTTAATTAAGCAGAATATAAATAAATTTTTATTTATTTGTGTTCTACCCCACTACCTCACATTATTATAACAATAATTGCGGCTAGTTATTACCCAATCATACACCTATTTTCATTCTCAATGCATGTATTACCAGCATATTTAAATAAAAATATCAAATCATTTATTTAGTAAAAATCATACAAAATTCATGAACATTTATTTTACTCGATGGAATTTAATAATTAATAATAAAAATACTGTCATTGCCAAGTTCCAAGTCCTGAATGAGAAAAGTGGAGGGCTGCATTAGGTAGTCGATAGCCAGTGCAAAACTTGTCGAATAATCATGGCATGAATCCATTAAAAAATTGTGTTAATGCTAGGGTGTCCTCTATAAATGATGCATTGTATGACTTGAATATAGCGATAAGTGTTCAAGGGCTACTGCACTGGCGCCCAGGTGCAGTGTTAAATAGGCAAGGATTCATTCCCACATCAAGGACGGATGTGGGCAAATAAGCTAGTCCATGAAACAAAAAGCATGATAAGAACTTAAATACATACTCTCTTATAGGAAAATTAATTAATAGAATTAATAAATATTATGATTCTAAGAAGATAAATATTTTGTGCATTCAAGAAACTAAATGGGTTGAAGAGAAGGCTAAGGAGATTAATAGTTTATGATATAAATTATGGTATTCAGGTAGGAGTCATACTAGAAATGGTGTATATACGATTATAGATAAAATTTTGAAGGATAATGGTATACAAATTAATAGAATTAGATATATAATTATAGCTTTAAAGATTGTTGTTGATGCTAAGATTGTTAATATTATAAGTATTTATGCTCTTCAAGTGTGTTTGGATATTGGTTCAAAATTAAAATTTTGAAATAACTTAGAAAAATTAATACAAAACATACATCTTGAAGAAAAAGTTTTCGTTGGAGGAGATTTAAATAGACATGTTGGTAAAATGGTAGATGATTTTAAAAATATTCATGGTGGCTATTAGTTTGAAACAACAAATGAATATGATAAGACCATATTAGATTTTTCTTTAGCTTATGTTTTTTTAATAGCTAATATCGTATTTAAGAAAATAGATGAGCATCTTATCACTTATAAAAATGGACATAGTAAAACACATATCGTTTAGATTGTAAAGTTATTCTGAGTAAAAAATTATGTACGTACCCAATATTGAATATTACTTTTAGACTTTAAGATAAAGGATATAAAATAAAAATAAATAAAGTAAAATGATTTTTTAGGATTAGTTGAGGGCCTTTAAAGAATATTAATAAAAAAAAAAAATTTTGAGAGTAAGATTTTAGATCTTAAAGTTTTGTTTGTGCATGAGGATGCTAATATTATGTGAAAAAAGTGGCTATTGATATTAAAAATATTACAAAAGATTCCCTTGGAGTTTTGAAGAAAAAATCTCATAATAATAAAGATAGTTGGTGGTGGAATCCCAATGTGCAAGAAAAGATAAAAAATAAAAAGATTTGTTATAAAAATTGGTTTAGATATAAAATTTTTTATAATTAGAAAAGCTATAAAGAGACTCGTAAGGAATCTAAAAAAGCTATTTGCAATGCAAAGAGCTTAGCTTTTAATGATTTATATAATAGATTAGTTATTGAGAGAGAAAGATATATGTATAAGTTAGCCAAACAAAGATATAGTAATAAGGATTTTGTTCAAGTAAAGTGTATTAAAGATGAATATCAAAAAAACTTTTTTTAGAAGATGATATTCAACAAAGGTGGATGAAATATTTTGCTAAACTTTTTAATGAATAATGTTAAAATGCGATTTACTTTAGTGACTTTAGCATCCTAAATGAAAATAAAGATTTTATTTTTATCGGCGTATTAGGAAAACTGAAGTTAGAGATGCTTTAAAGAAATTGAAGTGAAAAAAAGTTGTTTGACTTGATAATATTCCAATAGAGATGTGGAAATGCTTAAGAGATGAAGAAATTTCTTGGCTTACTAAACTTTTTAATACTATTTTAAAGGCTAAAAAGACGTCAGATCAGTAGATAATGAGTGTGTTAATTCCTATATTTTAGAATAAAGGTGATGCACAAGATTGTGTGAATTATGTAGGAATTAAGTTAATGTGTCATACTTTCAAACTATGTGAGCGAGTTATGGAGCATAGGTTGCGGTGTAATACTAATGTTTCTCAAATCAATTTGGATTCATGCCAGGTAGGTCTACTATGGAAACCATACATTTATTGTGAGAAATATAGAGAGAATAAGGAGGATCTACATATGATATTTATTGATTTAGAGAAAGCATATGATAAAGTTCCAAGAGAAGTGCTATGGAAAGTTCTTGAAAAGAAATGAGTTAATAACGCTTATATTCAAATCATTAAATTTATATAGGCAGGAGTTAGTATTTGTGTTCAAACACAAGGTGCTTTGATCAAGTATATTTTTCTATTTCGGTTGGATTACATCAAGGAACAACCTTAAGTCCATATCTTTTTGCTTTAGTCATGGATGTTTTCACTAGACATTTGCAAGAGTATGTACCTTGGTGTATGCTTTTTGCCGATGATATTCTTCTTGTTGATAAGACTAGAGAGGGTGTTGAAGATAAACTTAAATTATGGAGGCCAACCTTAGAGTCTAAATGTTTTCGCTTGAGTTGATCTAAAACTGAATATATGGAGTGTAATTTTAGTAGCAATAGACCTAGTTTGAAGGTATTGTGACTTTGGACGATCAACTCATTAATAAGAGTACACATTTTAGATATCTTGGATCTATTGTTTAGAGTGACAGTGAAATTGATGGGAATATTATCAGCAGAATTTAAGTTGAATGGTTGAAGTGGAGGAATGCATTGGGCTTGTTGTGTGATAGAAATTCCCCATAAAACTTAAGGGAAAATTCTATAAGATGGTGGTGAGACCTGCAATGCTTTATGGTGTCGAATATTGGCCATTAAAAGAGAAGAATAATACTAAGTTAAGTGTTACAGAGATGAGGATGCTTAGGTGGATGAGTGACTTTACCCTTAAAGATAGGATACAAAATGAGCATATACAGGATAAGTTTGGAGTAGCTCCAATGAAAGATAAGATTAGAGAGAATCGCCTTAAATGGTTCAGTCACATTAAACAGAGGCCTTCCGATGACCCAGTTAGAAAAGTTGAGGTATTGATATGACTTATATTAAGAAATGTTGAGGTAGACCTAAAAAGTCTTTGTTAGAAAAGATTAGAAATTATCTTTCTTTATTAAATTTAAATAAGAATTTGACTTTTAATTGGACATAATGGAGAAAAATAATTCATGTAGCCGAATCCATGTAGTGGGACAAAGGCTTGATGTTGTTTTTGTTGATGAAATTTAATAATATTATAGATGCTCATATTATTAACATCTATTATAGGGCTGTCAATTCGAGTCGGCGGGTCGTGTTCGAGTCAGACCCGAAATTGACCCGGCTGTGCTTGACACGACCCGAACATGACCCGAAATTGGATTCGGGTCAACTATCTGAACCCGAACCCAACCCAAATCGAGTTCGGGTCAACACGACCCGACACAGAATTTTTTAAATGCATGAAAAATTCAAAATTTTAATTAGATTTTATAATTAGAGGATTAGAGCCTTCAGCCTTAGAGCAGATTAGCAGAAGTGCAGAACAACATAACTATATAAATTACAAAAACAAAACTATATAAATTTCAAAATTACTATATAAATTCTAACAGTAATCAAACATTTATTAGAAATTATAATCTACATATTACAAATTTATAATTTACAAACTATATAATTTACAAAATTCAAAGTACATTTATTTATTCTTAAACAGGCAGTTCGATACGCCAACGTCTCCAAGTCACAAGTGCAAGTGCCAACACTTAAGCTTCATTCTTGACTTCTTGTCTCTTGATTCTTGAACCTATTTTCAACTTGCATTAATAGCAAAATGAAAAATTGAAGATGGTTAAACAATAAACATTAAAACAGTAATAAGATATTAAGATTGCATAATGTCATAATTGTATAAGTATAACTAGAAAGCTTCATTTGATTAGCTCAGGTAAACCCTTGATTTTTCTAACTATTACCATCCAAGGAGGCAAATTGCATTAAACTTAATGACTTAATATAACAAATATCAATGAATTTATAAAGTATCTGCTCTTGAATTTAGTCATTTAGGTAACACAAATGCCACCTGGTTGCAATAGTATTAACCAACACACGACGGGCCAACGGCTATCACTTTCTGTTTAGAAGGTTTTTCATCATTGCTTGAACTTTCATAGTTATACACTTATACATTAAGCATTTGATATTAAAAAAAAATTAATTCATTAAGCATCAGTCATCAGGATATTCAGAAATCAGAATGTTAGAAACTCACAAAGTCACAAAACTCACAATGTCATCAGATTATTCAGATATTCAGAAATCACAATGTCACATAGACACAAACTCAGATATTCAGAGTTCAGACATTTAGAAATCACTAAATCAGAATGCCATTAAGCTTCAGCCCAGCGCCCAGGTGCTCAGCGGCCCCAGACAGAGTTTCTTTTTCTGTTCAGATTTCAGAATTTACAGACATAAATATGAAACAGCCAAATACTCAGATAGTCAGATTCTAAGCTATAAGTTATAACATTATAAGCATTAAGCAGCCAGAGCCAGCAGCCCAGGCGCCCAGCAAGTCAGCAACACTGCAATAAGAAAGAGCAACGGCCAACAATAGAACCAGTGAACCACTAAAAACAAAAGTCACTAATCCATACAGTGATACAACAATTTAAAAACAACAAAGAGCAACGACCAAATAGTCACTAATCCATAGTTTCATACAGCATTTTATTAGGTACTGAACTACTGAAGTAACTGAACCAGTATTCACAGTGATACAGCAATTTAAAAACAACAAAGACATGCAGCAACAACCAACAATGAATTGGCCAATTTGGCTACCAGCCTACCAGTGACTTAGTCAGCTATGAGAGACCATATAGTAGTTCATTTAAAAAAATATATAATCAAACTAGGCAACTCTGTTAGCTGAACATTTGGCATCCTCATTGCCTATTTCTGTTATACCCAAGTTCATGATGTCCTCAGTTACACCATCAAGTTCCGGATCAGTCATAACTACAAAAAAACATTTTACTTTTAACATGAAGCCAGAAAACTGAGAGAATTTAATGCAAACATATAGAACATTTACCATTATTTCCATATAACCAATCTTTACTGCACACTAAGGCTTCAACAATGTCAGGTTTTAAAGCACTTCTATATTGATCCAAAATTCTACCACTGTTACTGAATGCACTTTCTGAAGCAACTGTGGAGATGGGAATGAATAAAACATCTCTAGCCATAGCTGCTACTTCAGAAAACCTGTATTGGTTACCCTTCCAAAAATGTAATACATCTAACTTAACCTTCCTATCAATTTTTTGTTCTTCAAGATACATTTCAAGTTGTGACTTCTTAGGCATAGTTATTTTCTCTTCAAATGAGTCATAATCCTAGTTATGAATGGCAACATAAATGTAAAAAGTAAGTTAATGAAAAGGTAATGAATAAACAACTTGAGAACTAAATAAGAAATACCTGAAGAAATTGTGATTTTGTAATTGAAGGAAAAGTCATTGAGCTATCAACTTGAAAACTAACTGAAGGTAATGATGACATGTCATCAGAGGTTTGTAGGTCCACCTTCTCATAGTTTGAAAATAAGGCAAATAGCTTACCCTTTATCTTCTTTGTTTCAGAAATATAATCACCTTCATATAATTTTTTATAACACCATTCAACAAATGTGAACTTGTACCTAGGGTCTAAGATGACTGTTATTGCCAAGATATCACAGAAATCAAACCAGTACTTCTCAAACTTTACTAACATCCTTGTTGCAATATTTTGGATGTACTCAATACCATGTAACCGTTCATGCTTAAGTGATGCATAAGCCGTAGATACACAAGGGAAGAATAGATTTGAAGTAGGATACTTAGTACCTGAGAATGCACAAGTAATCTCATAGAAAGGTGCTAGAAATTTGCAAATAATATCTAACCTATCCCATTCAGTATTACTAGGACAAGTTTTGAAGTTAGAGTCAAGTAATTCCAAATGTTGGAAGGCACGTTTGTAATAAATAGCTGAATCAAGCATAATGAATATAGAATTCCACCTCGTAGGAACATCTTGTCTTAATCCTTTCTTTGAGTCAAGATAACTTTGTTTGACACATTCCAAAAATTTTTGCTTTCCTTTCACATATTTTATACTTTCTCTAACATTAGAAACAGAGATATCAACCTCCTTCAACCCGTCTTGGACAATAAGATTCACAACATGAGCACAACATCTTATGTGGAAAAACTCACCTTTACATAACAATGCACCACACAAATTTAATTGGTTTCTTAAGAATTCAACACTCAACAGAAACATTGTTAACTGAAGCATTGTCAAGAGTTATACTGAATATTCTATTCTGAATTTTCCATTTAGTTAAAAATAAGTGAAGCTTCTCACACAAAGCAATACCATCATGTGGTGGTGGCATAAATCCAAAATTGATAATTTTTTTTCTGCAACAACCAGTTGTTATCAATGAAATGTGCAGTCAAGCAAATGAACCCATATGTATTAATTGATGTCCATAAGTCAGAAGTCAATGAAACTCTACTATTACTTTTCAAAATCTCCTTTTGAATAAGGCATTTCTCTTTAGTAAACATTTTCTTGCAATCACTTCTAGCAGTGTTTCTAGATATTATTTGGAGATCACGACGGAGATATTGCAACAAAGAACGAAGACCAGGCCATTCAACACACTGAAAAGGAAGATCATGCATGATTATGCAAGCAGTTAATAACTCACGAAACTCATGAATGTAAAACGTAGATTTAGTCATAGAGATAGTTGAAGTAGCATTGGACTGTATAATAAGTTGCCCAATGTCACGAGTGTCTCTTTTTTTACAATTTTGTATATGACGTCTTAAATTTCTAGTACCATACTTGCTATCACACTGATATATTGCCCCACATCTTCTACATTTACATCTCTGCTTGCCATCACTAAGAAGGGGCAACATCTCATAATAACCCCAAACCGTTGAACACATTCTTCGTCTTTTCTTAGTGGATGACGGGTCATCTCCTTCTTTTTCAATAATATTATAGAAATCATCATCCTCTTTTTCATTGTCAACTGAAATAGGAGCATTTCCTACTTCAACATTCTCAATGAATGTAGTACTTTCTACCACTGTGTTAGAATCCTCCATCTATTGAACAATAACAATGTATAAAAAATTATGATAAATATACAATAACAAGTTAACAAATATTCAAATAACAACATTAACATTTTAATGTTTAATCTAAAAGGCTAAAAGCCCAAGGGCCAAGGCTACAGCCTACAGGAGTAAACGACCACATGTTTTCCTTAGTCCACACAGTCACACTCCCCAGGACCTCAGCACTACAGCAGCACAGCATTTAGGAAAGTAGCAAACGTGAAATGGCAACAGCTAAAAGCCTACGATCAAATAAAATTCAGTCCACACTCCACAGGACCGCAGGTTACAGATTTAAACATAAATCAAACATAAAACATAAATAAAATCTTGAAAATCAGTACAGATTACAGAATAAAAGAAAATAAGTGCTAATCACGAAACCTTTACGGCATCACCTAGGGTTTCTTCTTGAGAAACCCTAAACTCATAATAAACAAAAAAAATCTTGCCATTCTCCAAGCAATCATCATATATAAACATTATATCCAAATGATCAAAAGAAAAATCTGGTTCACGGTATGTAACGACAGTTACGACATGGGGACTAGGGAGAGAACTAGAGAAGAGAACGACTGAACGAGACTTCAAGAGGAGAAGGAGACTTAAAATCAGAATTCATCACCTGCGATTCATGCGAAATCAATCAAACAACAACCGCTAAAGCACGGGGAACGGGAGAAAGATGGAAAACTAGGGCATGCCGCACGCAGAGGCAGAGCAGAACCGGAGAACCCTAAACCCTGAAGTCGAAGTAACTCGAAGTCACAAACTCAAATAATTATTTAAGGCTTTAAGCCTTAAGTCCTTGACGCCTTGACGGCTTCACCCACTGACCCCGTAAACCGCGCGACGAACTCGACCCGTCGACCGGCGAGTAAATTAATTTCGTGTTGAAATCGGGTCAAACTCGTGTTTCCGGGTTGACCCGGACACGACCCAAAATGAAAAATGGGTCATTTTCTTAGACCCGAACACGACCCGTTTTCTACCCGGGTCGACCCGAACACGATTTTTCCGTGTCATTTCCGGGTCGTGTTTCGGGTCGTGTTGAATATTGACAGCCCTAATCTGTTACATACCAAAAGCTATGGAGTAAAAGTTTGCTAAAAATTAAGATATCATAGATTTTGCAAATTCTGACTAAATTAAAATACATTAAATATAAAAATATAGAATATTAAAAAAAAAGTGTAATAATTCCTTACAATGAGACAAACAAATCTCTTAACAACTTCGATTGATAAAACTTGTTTCATGGCCTCCAAATCCTAACTTATATTATCTCTCTCCTCTCTCTTCTTCTCAAAATATCATGACATTGGTTTCAATTTTAAAATTGGAAAAATGGAAAATGGCTAAAAGAATAGAGGAATTAGATTTTTTATAATAAAATAATAATATAATATATATAGTTTTCAGTATTAAATTATAAATTCTCTTATATCTTCAAATGAAGAGCTTTAAAAATTATAGAAAAATATTTATAAAGTAATCCATCATATTTAAATATTTTTTGTGAAATCAATTTGCAAAAAGAATACCTAGCAGTCCCAAAACCCCCACTTATACCAACAAATATCAAATTTTTAAAAATTTACGTCAATTCCTAAACATTATCTAAAAATCAGTGTAATTAAAACACAACAATATATATGTTATGACATAGACGATTTATAATTTAGAGTTATAATGACTAAATTTATTTTGCTGGATCAAAATATGAGTTATTACAAGGTCAACCCAGTAACCTAGCAGGTTGAGTCTGGGTCTGAATTTCTAACATGTTTGTCTAATCAAGTCAGATCAATTGAATGAAAGTTTGACGCAAACCTGACCTGAAAACTCATTTTAACACTCCTAACATTACTAACTATTTTTTTTTTTCTAGAACTCCCCAAAACACTTCTCTTAGAACTTTATCATATGATATTTCTAAATTAATAAATATCATATGAAAATCCTCCTTGCTCTCTCTATACTTCTCCATCAAACCTCTCAACAAATTTATATCTTCCATAATAGACATACTTGCCATGAATTCAAACTGATTTTGAAAAAAATATTAATATTGCATTATAATCTATGCTCAATTACAGTCACATAATTTTAATGCACTCATGTATCACCTTTATTCTTAAAAATAAGAACAAATACACTCCACTCATCTTACATCTTTGTCTTCAAAATAATATTAAAAATTTTAATATACTAAAAAGTTCCTTAGTTATAACAATTGATGACAAAAAATTATTTTTAAAAATACTCAAAACTCTTAAAAATTAATTTGACTATTTTTTAAAATAAGTGTATTTATATTATATTAATAAGAAAATAAAGTTAAAAAACACAGTATTTTTTTTAAATAAAAATAATGATAATAAAATACAAGTGTTTCCAACATGCCCTAAAATGTTAAATTAGAGATATCTTATGAGAAATAAAGCACGAGGTAAAATACTCCCCAACCCAATGAGTCCTAACAAATGCTACTGTCCTCAGAAACATTTGGCAACCATTGAATGCTAATTAATTACAGGAATTCCAAAATCTCATGCTACAAGAAAAGTGTTCCTTTCCATAGCTAATGTTTAAAAAAAATCATCATGAGCTTATACAATTTCCTACTCGTTAAGAAAAACAAGATGGCCAAGTTGTGCCTATGCGAGTGTGTTTTACACGAGAAATTATTCTGTACGGAGTCCGCAAGAAGAGAACCATTTAAATTTGCTATGTATTTATAAATACTCAGCAAATACTCTATTGTTAGTTTTTGCTGAGTATTTTTTTAGTTTTTATTGATTTGTTGTTGTTGCGTATTTACTGCATATTTACAAATACTCAACAAATACAGAGCAATCCAAACGGTTCTTCCCGTCCGAAATATGCACAAGATAATTTCTCATTCTTCCCACTACTGTTGCAACGGGGCAACTCATAAGAGATGATCAACCTGAACTTCCTGATACGTGATTAGAATATCAAAGAACCCACGGATGTGTAGACAATCTCCTGAAGGTATCGGCAAAATAAAACCATGTAAATAAAATATAGAAGTTGGGTGGTATATGTAAGTACCATCCCCAATCTGAAGTGACCTTAAGGTGAGACAAGATAGTTCACGGCCTAATATAACATTGCAGCACAGCTTTATCATGGCCTAGTGACTCCCACATAAGTTTTCTTTTTCATTCTTTCTAATTTATGTTCATCATCCTACTAATAATTTTCATAAAGAACATATTAAGATGTAACACAACAAAAAACTTGAGAGAGATTTATGGAGGTAATGAATAGATAATATTGATGTGCAACACCTAAAACCAATTTGTATATCGGTTAGATTTCAACAACATAGCTAAGCTAGAATATTTGCATGAGCACTTGAAAACACACTCATGTCTAGGACAGGGTAACTTCAAAACCATCACAGTTAGCTAGCTACACTGGAACATTATCTATATTAGGATAACTTTCATAACCTGATCTACTTATTTACTATAGTTGAATATTTATTAAGCTATTAAATGTTAGTAAGAAAATGTTAATACTTGGAAACTGTACTAACCAAAGTCGAAGTACAAAACATGAATCAAGTAAAACTCCACACTAAAAACTCAAATACATGACATTTAAACTAAAACAACGAAATATTTTATTATTTATCAGTGCACAGATTCTTCATAAAACACAGAAATTTGATTTACAATGCAACCAAGAAACTAACATTGACAAGGTTTTGGAACTTGTCAAATGTATTAAAACATCAATCAAGATCAAGACAGCACCAGGAAAGCGAGATGCGTCATCCTAATAATACCTCCTACTTGCTTGATTAGCCTCTTGAGAGAGAAGTTGATAAGCAGCATGAGATTTCGTATGTCATCATTGTCTCTTGAAGGCCTGATAACACAAACGAAAAGACGACATATTGTAAAATATCAAATCCATGGAAGGAATTATTCTGAATTACTAGTTGGTCATATGACCAAGAGAACTTACATCAAAGTTTCTTGATGCTTCCTTGATTTGTTCTGCTACTTCTTGCTTTGTCTGCTCAGCTGCAAGGAGGTAGCAGCACAGCAAATTAAACTTGGTTCACTACTCTTTCTCATCGGGTCATCTAAATGTTATGTTTTCTAATTACAACGACCAAAAAATGTACCTTTAATGATTTTTTTTTTTTAAAATGTACCTTTAATGGACAAATCCTGCAATGTTTTTGATGTCCTCACAGCAAATCTTTGAAATGTTGGGCTGCTCAAAGCAGGAAAAAAATAGAATCATCAGATGTTTAATTAATTTTGTATTGTTTGTTATCTGCTAAGCAATTTCTCAAATGCAAGTCAGTTTAGTTTGTTTTTGTTTCCTATTTTTTTCTTTTTTGGGGGGTGGGGTGTTCAAAAAACAGCTCGCATGTATTGTGAGTTGCTTTTGTATATTTTGTTTTCGGAAACATTTTAGCGTGCTTCCAAGAATTTAGATGCTTTCAATTATTTTTAAAACACAAGAAAACAAGAAACAAATACACACCCAAACATATTTGAGCATTGTTGAAATGAATCAAAAATAAAATAAAATAGAAACAAAATAAAAACGAGACAAAAAAAAAAAACACAATTAAATATGCCAAGATTATTGAAAAATCTAAACAAAGTAATAACCTAAAATTTACAAAAGAGTTCACTTCAACAATGTTGCTATATTCCACAACAAAGCCCTACATGGGGTCCTAGTTGGGTACCCATTAGGAACCCATGCTTTACTCTGACAGGCTTCGCCCACCCACGCCCACCCATGGTGACTTTAGGGATGCCGTACATACCTTGAGGCTTGTTGCCCTTTTCTCTGATTACAAACTTTCAAGCCGTATATCAGAATTTACCGTAGTCGCAGCATGGTTATGTGCTGCACACTACATAGTTAGGATTGCAGTAATATAAGATATACAATGATTAACAATGTAAATCGATTTATGCCCCGATGTTGAGTACCCACCCACAAGATCATGGGCGTACCCATACCCTACATGGGTGGGTGTGGGTATGGGTACCCAATGCAGGGCTCTGTTCTACAACAAGGTTGGATTCATTCAGTACAATGTTCAAACAGCACACATAAATAAAAGACTGATAGATAATCCAGATATAATTCAGAAGGAAAATAATTAAAGCAGAAACAAACGAGAAAAATGCACAAATTTGTTCCTAGTCAAATAGTCAAACTAAAAAGGCACACGATAGAATACATGGAAAAACCCAGCACTTGATATAACTAATGTTGCGCCCCAACGTCCAATGCATGAAAATAGAAGTCCAGAATGGATAGCGAGGGGAACTATTCATAGAGCTTCTAGTGCACTTGGTCCAGGGATACTCAACACACCTGGCCATTAAAGACTGCTCACTGAAGCAGTTGTAAGAAATTAATATTAAAACAACATTGAAAACTAATAGAACGCATATAAAGAGTGAAAGCCGGGAAAATTCGATCAATTTCACAAGGGAATGGCCCTTAAAACATCACAGATTTACATGGGAAAAAATGTTCCTTTTATATTAGAAATAAATAAAGTTATGATCTTCATATTAGCCTCTTATCCCACCTAGTTGGGGTTTTCCAAAGGAGAAAGAAACAAGGTGAATTCATTAAACGAAAAACAAAATTAGTTAAAAAAAGCGGTATGAACAATTGCAAATTGGAATTAGACAAATGCCAGAGCAACTCAGCCCCTTGGATGTCCTATAAAATATGTGATCATTGCTGAAAAAATCATTACAGGTTTTTAGAGAGTCATCATTGCGGTCCTTATAAACAATTTATTAACATGATTCTGTAGTAAAAATAAATAAGGAGAAAGACGGCCAAGAAAAGTCATCAATAAGCACGCCATACACAATCGTCACATTTATCAATATGAGCATATAACACAAATAAAGATTGATTTGAAGTTAGCATATTTGGTAATCATGGAGAACAAAATCTTCTAATCTCATCTAGTAATCCACTGAGCTTAACTAAATCAAGATCCATGGAGAAAACCTCCAACTAAATGGTGAGTAAAACAACAAGTTGCAAGTGAGACAATCATGAACAGAAAAACTATTCTTGCTCCCACCAAAATAGCTGAACAATGAACAAAATGTACATTTCGATAGAGGACAAGATTTTAGAGAATATTCACAAAATTAAGGCTAATTAAAGGTACAATTCAAATGAAAACGACATAAAATCTTCATTTGAAGAGGCAATAGCTAAACTACAATATGATTAATAATACTGAAATAGAACCAATATTAAGTACGTTTTCAAAATGCATAAAAGATTACATCTTATGGATGTAAAAATTGAGTAAAAGTGGATTAATTACGATTCCAGAAAGGAAAGAGCATACAAAAAGGCCCTTCGAACAAAATAATAAGCTTTAGCATCACCAATGTAATACCTCACACCAAGATAGGGGAATGGGTCCAAAATGCAGTTTTTTTTTTTCATTATTATGGATTAGAAATAGTCTAATATTTTTTATAAAAAATATTTTAAATGAGCCAAATCACGAGAAAATGAATCAAGTTAAAGCTAGATCAAATTTGGTTCATTAGCTCATCAAACTCAGATCACGAGTCATTTAAAAAGCAATGGCAGAGTCAGCTCACGAGTGGGCTTGACTTATATCCATAAAAGAATTAAGATAAATCAACCATGCAAAAGTCACAACGAAAAAGCCTCTTATATGATAATAAAGTACATTAAGGGGCTTTAGGCTACAAGTAGGATTTAATTCAAGTAACATTTAGTAAACCCCTTGTATCCGAATTTACCAAATCTTGAGGCAGATAAATCCTAAAAATTGTTTGGCATGCCAATGGTTAAATTTTGTTAAATCCTGACAAATTGCTTGGCAACTTGCATTACGGGGCTTTTAGGCTACAAGTAGGATTTAGTTCAAGTAACATTTAAATAAACCCCGTGTATCCGAATTTATTAAAGAATTTAAACCCCGTGTATCCGAATTTATTAAAGATTGAGGCAGTTAAATCCTGATAATTATTTGGCATGCCGATGGTTAAATTTAGTAAAATCCTGGCAAATTGCTTGGCAACTTATTTCAAGATTTAAGTTCATTAACTCAAGTAGGATTTAAATAAAAATACTTGATGAATAATTTGAAACATGTTACACTAGTACTATTATAAACAATGATAAACAAGCTACCCATTAGTGAAAGGCCCTAAATATGTAAGAATAGAAACATGGCACTATTCTTTTGTCACATAAAAAGTGTGAAATGATAAAGCCGAATGATGTCTTTTAAGTAATTACATGCAATCAAATTAACGCATTAATAAATTCTATGCTACAAATAAAATTATTTTGAACTTTATAAGGTAAACATCTTACAAAAGCATCCCATATGTTGATGGAAAATACATGTTACACAGAATCTCTTTGAATTCTCTCCTTGCATGTTAAAGTCTTCATCATCAACTACCATCTCACCCAAATCAATTTCAAGTTGCATTTCAATTTAAAACATATTAAAATATGAGACATACGGATGATAAAAACCAAAACAATTATGCAACATTGCAGGCAACATAATATCACTATTTAAAATTGTGCAATGCAAGGCGCACCTAAGCACAATTATGGAAAACAACGCCTTGAGACGCATGCCTCAAGTAATATTTTTGAGGAATAAACCTCCATTAGGCTAAGGCAAGCCTCTCCACCTTTAAGGCGAACGACTCCAACCTACAAATTTTTTTTAATTAAAAAAAAAAATATTAAACCTAATCCTATCTTGTCGGACGCACACTCGAGTCGAAGCCAAAGAAACATTCCAAACTTTCCATCCATATGCGAATTGTCCCTATTGTCAGCCCCTATGATGCACAGACACGGACACGGCGACACGGATACGACACGACACAGACACGTCAGTTATTGAAAATATAGGACACGGACACGGGTTGGACACGGTATTATAATTTTTAAATTTGAAAAATAGTGTATAAAAATTAAATAAGTATAATTTTAAAAATATTTTGAAAATAATAAGTCATTTAAAAAGAATTTATGCTTAAAATGATTAGTATTAGGATGTCGAGAGTCAAGCGTCGATGCAGTTTATTAGTCCCCGAGAGAGGAGATGAAAATACCTTCACTGCCAAAAATAAATGAAAATGAGAATATTCGATGATTGGATATTAAGTGCGGACCTTGATTTGGTGTTGTGGATAACAAATAAAAAATTTAGTTTATATCCCGCAAAATACAAGAAGTTATATTTAAAAAAATTCATAAAATATTTAAGATATGCGTGTCGGACACGCGTGTCCAATTTGTATTTAATATTTTTTAATCGGACACGTTTTCGGCGTGTCCGACACGTGTCGGAGGAGTGTCGGATAAGTGTCATGTCGGATACGGTGTCAGACACTGCACGCCTCTTTGAGGAGAAGTGTCGGTGCATCATAGGTCAGCCCTCTTCTGCCACCAACAACAAACCCTTGGGGGCCTAACACCGCAACCACCTCCTCCTTATCCTATTATCCAACTTTGTTCAAACTCTTTCAAAGTTAGTCAAGTATTCTTCGACTTACTTTCAAATTTTGTTCTAGAAATTTTTGAAACACTAATTTTTTATTTGAATAACTCCATTTAATTTACAAGTTCACATCACTAACTTTGGTCATTAGATTGTTTGAATATTTGATTATTCTTAACTTGTTAAAGAAAGGGGCTAATAATACTTATACTCAAATCATTAAAGACATGCATGCAAGAGCTATTTCTTGTGTTCAAACAAAAGATGGTTTGACCAAGTATTTTCCTATATCAGTTGAATTACATCAAGGATTAGTTTTAAACCCATATATTTTTTCTTTAGTCATGAATGTTCTTACTAGACAATTGCAATATAATGATTGTTTGAATATTTTATTATTCTTAACTTGCTAAAGAAATGGGCTAATAATACTTATACTCAAGTCATTAAGGACATTTATGCATGAGTTATTACTTGTGTTCAAACAAAAGGTGGTTTGACAAAGTATTTTCCTATTTCAGTTGAATTATATCAAGGATTAGCTTTAAGCCCATATATTTTTTCTTTAGTCATGATGTTCTTACTAGACAATTGCAATATAATGTACCCTGGTGTATGTTTTTTGTTGATGATATTCTTCTTGCTGATAAGACTAGAGAGGGAGTTGAAGGTAAGCTTGAATTATGGAGATCAACCATAGAGTCTAAAAGTTTTTGTTTGAGTAGATCTAAAACTGAATACATGGAGTGTAATTTTAATAGTAATAGATCTAGTGGAGGTATTATGACTTTGGGTGATCAAGTCATTAAAAAAAGTACACATTTTAGATATCTCAAATTTAATATTCAGTGATGGTGAAATAGATGGGGATATTATTAATAGAATTTAAGTTGGATGATTAAAGTAGAGGAATGCATCATGCCTATTGTGTAATAGAAAAGTACCCCTTAAACTTAAGGAAAAATTCTATAAGATGGTGGTGAGACCTACAATACTTTATGGATCAGAACATGGGCCATTAAAAGAGAAGAATAAGTTAAGTGTTGCAAAGATGAGGATGCTCGGGTGGATGAGTGGCTTTACTCTTAGAGGAAAAATGCAAAATGAGCATATACGCGAAAATGTTGGAATAGCTGCAGTGGCAAATAAGATTAGAGAGAGTCGCCTTAGATGATATGGTCAAATAAAAGGTCGACCTTCCGATGACCAGGTTAGGAGAGATGTATTAGATTTGGCCGATATTAAGAAAGGAAGAGGTATACCTAAAAAAAAAAAACTTGGTTAGAAAATATTATAAATGACCATTTTAATTGGATTTAAATGAGAATTTGACTTTTAACAATACACAATGGAGTAAAAGGATTCATAAATAGTGAGATAAAGACTTGATGTTGTTGTTGTTGTTGTTTTAACTTTTTATTTTAGGGTTTTGTATAAAAGGATTAGATGCAAGAAAAAATCACGTCGGGTCATAAGGACCCAGTTTGAAAACAAAGCATTCAATTTGATGTGGGAGGCAACAATAAGACATGTTTACTTTAAATATAATTATTACTATGATGCACCGACACGGACACGGCGACACGGACAAGACACGGACACGGCAATTTTTAAAAATATAGAACACGGGTGCGGCGTGGACACGGCATAATAATTGTTTAATATAATATATAAAAATTAAGGTGACATTATAGTAAAAATGTCAAGCAATAATAAATCAATTCATGATAACTTGTTTAGCTTATAACATAAAGATGTTTAGTACAAAATGTCTAGTACAAACACAAAAATATAAACAAAAAATCATTTAATACAACATGAAGGTCTAACTACTCAATAGAGGGAATGATAAAATTAAATTCAGATGTTCGTCTTTGGCCTTCAATATCATCATTATTGAATATCATTGCTTCCAACTCTGGTTCATCTAGAGAAAGATTTGCAACCTCCAATAATCTCATATCATCAAGGCACTTGAATCCATCTCCAGCAACATCCCACATCTTGTTATCACCTATCATATAAAGCGAGGTTTTTCTTGATAGAAGACGAAGATTTGTATGCACATAAACTAAATCTTCAGCATGTTGTGGAGTTATTTTATTCATCTTCATTGATTGGATAAATGAGTATGTGCTCCAATTTCTCTCACAACAGGAAGATGATGATACTTGACCAAGAAGTTTTATTGCTATTGTTTGAAGAAGCGGTGCTGAAGCTCCATGAATCAACCACCACATTTTTGGATCCATCCTCCATCTATCAACCAAAGATTCTTGATCACCAAAATCCTCTAAATATCCAAAGAACTTTGCAAGTTCTATATTAATTTTTCTTCTCTCCTCCTCATTTGGAAATATCTTTTCAGACATATATTTCTCATATTTGAAACTTCTAAATCTTTTTGTGGTGAGACACGTTGAGGGTCTTCTTGAAGTCATTCTTTACTTGAATACCTTCAAATAATACAAAGCATATTAAATTATATGTTCATTTATCAAAAAATTTAAATTAATTTAAAAGATAAATATAAATATACCTTGGATTTAATGAATGAGCCAAACAATGCAAAGGTGTGTTACTTTTGCTCCACCTATCTTCAAGAATATAGACAATGCTCCAAAAACTTGAGTCTTCATCATGTAACTTTCTTTCATGTTTGTATATAATTTCTTTCACTTTTGCTAACATAGAGTCTCACATCTCATAAATCAAATGTAGACATGATTTATCTGTGTCAGCCTCTCTCAATATATAATAAATTGGATCAGTGAAAGCCAAAATGTAGTCTACATTATCCCACCACAAATTATCTAGACCTTTTCTTTAACATACCTTGCCTTCCCAACATCATCTTCTCGATAGCAAGACCACTTCTCACAAATCACCATAGATTGAAGATCATTTTTAATTTGTTTGAATCTTCTCAACATAATTATTATAGAGGTAAAACGAGTTTCAGCAACAGCTAGCATTTTCAAGTGGGAGAAATCATTAAACATTAAAAGTCTCATAGAATGGTTCATAATAAAATTTCTGATCAGAACAGCATCATCTGCAACCACTGTTATCCAATGACATTTAGCATAGATGATTTCATTAGCCTCTGTATTCTTTGCTGCACAAATATTTTTTAGAGCAAGATTTAAAGTGTGCACAACACAGGGTGTCCAAAATATATGGGGATAAGTTTGCTCCACCAATAATCCTATAGCTCTACACACCGGTGCATTATCTGTAATAACCTGTACAACATTTGAAGGCCTAATCATGACTATCACCTCTTTAATCAAATTAACAATAAAATGTTTATCCTTGTATTCTCCTTCACAATTCACTGCTTTAATGAACATTGGGTAATTCTCTGAAATAGCCATGAAATTAATAAGGGGTCTTCTTTGAGGATCTGTCCAACCATCACACACCAAACTAACACCTTTTTCTTTCCACACTCCTTTTGTTGGTTCAAGCAATGTCTCAATATGTGCTCTTTCTCTTTCTAATAATTTCGATCTTAATGCATTGTAGCCAGGTGGAACATATCCTGCGAGGTTGTTGTTACATGCAAAAATGAATGCATTTTTATAATGAGGATTCCTTGCAAGGTTGAAAGGAAGTCCCGCTGAAAAAAACATCCTTGCTATTTCACCATCCAATTCCTCTCGCTGCTGCAAATTAAAAGCCTTCTCTAGAGGACTACTGGCTACTCCTTTTTTTTTCTTTGTTTCATATCCTTCACTTCTAAATGATAAAGCTTGATCAACTCTCACAGATGAGGAAGAAGTGTGAGATGAGCCATGAGTAAATGGCAAAGGTACATCTTTAGGGAGTGTCCTTTGGATCCTAGATTCAGCTTCATCAACTTGTCTGTTCAATTCAATCAACTGCGACGTAGTAATCCTAGGACACATTTTTATTCCATGGCCAGAAATTTTAAGTAGATGTGCCTTCACCCTAGAATAAGATCCTTTGTAGGTGCCACCACATTAATTGCATTTGAATGACACATTTCCTCCTCCAAATATTTTTCCTAACTTTGTAACATGAATCCATAATGGCTTATCAATTTCTACAGATGGCTCTTTTGAACCTTCACCTAATCCACTCCCGCCAGCAGCCGAGCTCATTTTGCTAACAAACCAATCATGCATATGAATACATCGAATTAAATTGATATGAAGTGAAATAAAAAAAAATCACAACATGAATAAAACAATATACCGGTCTGTCAGGGGTCCAAGGGGGCGCTGCCCCCTGGCGGGGTTCGACCTGCCCGGTCAGGTCGCGGGGTTAAGGGCAGTGCCCCTGCGGGGATTTCCGGTGGCAGCGCCCCCGGAAAAAAAATTTTATTGTAAGGGTAATTTTGAAGTTCTGCTTGTTTTTAAAGTTCGTAAGTTGTTTGTATGTGAAGATACCGAGTGGTATCGAGCATGTACCTAGCAGTACCGAGCATATACCTACCAGTATTGAGAATGTACCTAGTAATACCGAGCATGTACCTACCAGTACCGAGCATGTACCTACCAGTACCGAGCATTACCGAGCATATACCGACCAGTACCGAGCATGTACCTAGCAGTACCGAGCAGTACTGAGCATGTACTGAGCGGTACCGACCATGTACCTAGCGGTACCGAGCATATACCTTAGGTTTTTCAACAATGAAGAGAAGAAATGGCGAAATCCACTTACAGGTCTTGGCTCTCTTGCGCGCAGAAGGTGCTCTGTTTGGCCTTGATTGCGAACTTTGCCTCGAATGACAGCAGAAATAACGCAAGAACGAAGGAATGGGAAAGACGAGCTTTGCTTTGCCGAGCAGAAATGATGAAGGAACGGGAGGCGAAGGCAGCGGGCTCTGTTTGGCGTCGACTACGAGCTCTCCCAGTCCGCCCTAGAAGATTTCTTTCACGGATCGAAAAAATAGGGCTTCTCGTTCGCGGAAAAGGCTAAATAGAACTGACGATTTTATCATTTAATAACCGGACACGCGTGTCCGATTTAAATTTTAATGTTTTAAATTCTGACACTCCAATGCCGTGTCGGACACGTGTCCATGCCGTGTCGGACACGTGTCCATGCCGTGTCCGACGCGTGTCCGTGTCCGACACGTGTCCGACACTGCATACCCTCTTTAAGAGGCGTGTCGGTGCATCATAGAATTATTATTGTGAGAAGGTGATGAAGGGTGGTGTAGCCAAGATAAATGAGCATATATTTGAATCTCATAAGAATATGACATAATATGTAAAAGTGCCTGATACGATGGATGAAATCAAAGCATACATGAATAGGTCAACAATATTGAAGCATCTAACATAGTGACAGTTCGATGATAGTGTTAATGTTGGCTCGTACTATGGGATCAAGCATAATGGTTGGGACTCATCATCCTCATTGAAACTCATGTCCTGTAAGGGTACAAGGGGTGGAGGATTAAAAAAAATTGGCCTTCAGCATCATAGAAGCTGTTCTCGAAAACTGCTAGGGAGGTACAAACACAAGTATACATAAATATACAAAGATTTTTGTATGAGAATGTTGACCCTGTTAACATTACAACCTCTCTGCTTACTATAACATTATTCGTTATTGTGATAACCGGTACTTCCGGCCGTTTCAACCGAACCGGTCGGCCCGCCCTTTTAAATACCGCGAACAGAAACAGTTCGCGGAACCAAGCAGTTCGCGCGAACAGAAAGCGGGCGGACGACCGAACGTGCGAAGGAGGGATTTCGAGTTTTTCTTTCGCCATTTTTAGCAGTCGATCGCGTTGGAGGACAAGAATTGATCATTCCTTTTCATTTCTACCATTAAAGGAGTGTTATTTTGGGAGAAATTTCAACGAACGAGAGGAACGACCGAAAAGAAAGAAGGAAGAAGTTTGTGGTATTTTCTTCCCAAAAATTTGTATAAATCTCCTTCTTTTAATTCTTCTAAAGCAAACATTATTCCTTAAAGGAAAAGAAGGAATTGAAATCAAGGAGGAAGAGAGTTTTGAAAGCGGAGAGAAAGAAATTTGGGAAAGAACGAAGGAGGATTTTAGGTCAAGAATAATTCTCTTTCTTTTGTAAGTGATTTCTTTCATACATTTCTTGTTATCTATGTTGGATAATTTAATGTTAATATCAAGTGGATTAGAAAGAATTAACTAATCTTGTTTGCAAGGTGAAGGATCAAAGTTAATAAGAGATTTTCTGGGAGATGTGATTGTGACAAGTAAGATCGTTGCAAGAATTGAAATTGGACCATATTGAAGCCAAAGTTCAAAGTGGGTAAATTATATTATTTTATGTTTTATTGATGATTTAAATTTTCTAAATAATTGATTAAAAATCTTATATTATTAAATGTTGAAGGCAAACGTTTATGATTTTACCGTCTTAAGAAAGAATCTATATGTTATAAAGATTTAAAGGCTTATGGAAAAGGAAAAGATTTATTTATGAAAATGCATGTTAATTATGTTATATGAAATAGAAATAATAAAGATGAAAATGAGAAAAGAAAAGAAAAAGAGAATAAAGGAAAAGGGTATTGAAAATAATAGGAGTCACCCCCTTATAGTACTGGCTGGGGACGCCGTACTCGTGCACGAAAAAGGAAAATGAAATTTCTATGGAAATGGGAAAAGGAAATCATATGGAAAAGGTAGTACCTTTCGGTACTTTGAGACGGTGCTCCTGTGCAAATCATATGGGAAAAGGAAATACAAATGAAATATTAAAGATAACAATTACTTCAAATAGATATAAATGAAAAAAATATCAAGAGAAGTATAAGTTAAGGAAATGAAAGAAGAACAGTTAAGAAATGATATAAAATATAGTAATTAATTTATCTTAATAATTAATTTATATAATTTCCCACTGAGTTTACTTAGTAAACTCAAACCACGAGTTTAAATGTTTCAGGTAATTCTTAAGAAAAGAAATGGCAGAAAGAGAAGAACATGTTTACAGAAGACGAGGAGCAAATGATAACAGGTAAAATAAATTTTTGTGTTTAGTGGCTCTTCAGTTTATTGTAAAAGTTTTGATGATGAGTTATTTTATACTTTTGGAAATGTACTATCGTCCGACTTTTCGTACCCGCCTCGTTAGATCGAGCATCCGGGACGGGTCGTGACAGTTATGTTGGAGCCTATGGGCGAAGGATGAAACTCTAGTTCATGTATGATTCGAGAACATAGGTTTTGAAGGAGCTGATAAACACTGAAAATTTTTATTGAAGAAATCAAGAGAACCACAAGATAAACATGGATAACTATCGTGTCTGATAGATGATCAAATATAAAGAATCGAAATAAGATAAATGAACTAATCAATACCCTTACAACACAGTGTCACTATTAAAGCATCTAATCAAGTAAAAAATGTTTAATTTTTTTATTGGTGCAACTGATGATATTGTTGATGAGATTGGAGAGTACTTGGTGGTTCAAGTGATGACATATAATGCAAGTGTTTAAAGGAAAGCAAGTGTAAAACTTATAGAGAAGATGAAGCACTTATATTGAACAACATATGGCGCATATTGCATAGACTTGATCCTTTAAAAACTTGGAAAGCAAATTGAGAAAAGAAAAAAAGATAAGCAAATTTATATATAATCATTTTTGAATTTTAGCACTTGTGGGAAAAAATTTTCAAAAAAAAAAAAAAGAATAAAAGAAATATTGAGGCTCGTAGCAATAAGATTTATCATTGCATATTTGACTTTACAGAATATGTTGGTTATGAGATAGCCTTTAGAGGCTATGTTATGCTTCAACACAATGACTGAGTTGTTCTTGGAGGGAAAAAATGTTATGAAAATTGTTTTGAACGACAGATTTTAGTAGATTGTGATTTATGCTACAATAACATGCCAACAGAATTAGCTCATTTATTGAATTGTTTATCTTTATGAACATGTCGATCATTCTACATTTAGAATCAACTAACTTGCCTCTTAATATAGGCATTTGTGACACTAAGTGTTAGACATATTAAATTGATAAATCAATGATTGCATAGATATAATAAAATGACTAAATCAACAATTACAAAGATCTAATCAAATAAATAAGACAACAAGTGCATAAATAATATCAAATCATTAAATTAATGATTATAAATACATAAGCAAATAAATAAATAACAATTGCTGAATCAAAATGGATATAGCTTGCTTAGGCTACAACCAAATAGAAGAAGCATAGTAACAAAATAACTGACAAGAACCTGATCAATCTAAATACAAAGCATTTCTCCATCCCATGTTATGAATATGAATTTATTGTCGTTGCATTATGGATTTATAAGAATAGCATAGGCGGATAAAATTTCAAAGTTACCAAGCTTGACAATGAATCACTCATCATGTAAAGAGCATACCAGTCCAATAATGGCTTAAAATTTTCAATAGTCTCATTTCCCCATTAAATTATTTGGACACATTTTTCAAACTTAATGTAGATTGGGATGATTGCTTATCAACAATGACAATAGAGGCAGTGGATATCAACAAAGCAAACACAATGAGCTGACATTTAATTGTCAGCAATAAGCTTAACCTTTTTTGTATCAGCTTGTGTCATTTGTAATGTTGCCCTACACTCCCGATGTTGTGTTCAATCAGCTTGTGTACCAATCACGATATTGTCAACACAATTTTTTTTTTTTTTCAAATCTATTATACTGATCAAACAGGTTCCTGCAAAAACGGGTCATTTTAGGGCTCTCCTAAAGTAACATTATACATCGTATGAAAATATTTAAATTTTTCTTATGAGTAAGAACTCAACAAAAATAAGCCATAACAAATAAAATTACACATATTATTTCTTCACAGATTTTATCACTTATGATGGATATATGCAATTCTTTGTCCCAACCACATCAACATTTATTAGATAATAGATATAACACCCGGAAATCAATATTATAATCTTGAACCTTGTCATGATAACTACTGTATATGCTGTGCCCAATCTTCAATTCAGTGGGCTGACAATATCACACTAAAATTTCTTTTTTAGTACATCATTTGTCATGTTCTAATAAAAAAATGCTCCATAAGCAATTCCCCAAGGTTATTTGAGTGTTCTAATTGAGCTCATTATTTGGCCAATATGAATCAATAGATCATTGTCAGCAATATATTGTGAATTTGAACTACCATGTTCATATTGCAATTCACTAAATAACTAAAATCATATATTAAAAACTGCTAATAATATCTTCAAATACTAAATACTGAATATAATTATAAATTATCACATATTTCATTAAAAAAAAAAATCTAACAGCGTATAATTAATTTATAATTAAAAAAATTATCATCTTTTTTGGAAACAAAATTTAATAACATGTTCAGTTGATCCAAATGAAAAATAATTAATATTTATTGCTTCATTATCAATCACATGTTCATTATGTCTCTCATGCTGTGTATGACTATCAGTAAATACTATTCCATTATTTTCACTTCTTGAATATTTGATATTGTTTGATTTTCTCCTTTGTGATATCAATCACTTTGTCAAACAACACAAATGAATTTCCTTCTATGATATTCCTTATACATTACTTGTGTTCAAACACAAGGTGGTTTGACCAAGTATTTTTCTATTTCGGTTGGATTACATCAGGGATAAGTCTTAAGCCCTTATCTTTTTGTTTTATCCATGGATGTTCTCACTAGACATTTGCAAGAAGATGTACCTTGGTGTATGCTTTTTGCTGATGATATTCTTCTTGTTGATAAGACTAGAGAGGGAGTTGAAGATAAATTTGACTTAAGGAGGTTAACCTTAGAGTTTAAAGGTTTTCGCTTGAGTAGATCTAAAACTGAATATATGGAGTGTAATTTTAGTAGCAATACACTTAGTGAGGGGATTGTGATTTTGGGTGATCAAGTCATTAATAAGAGTACACATTTTAGATATCTTGGATCTATTGTTCAGGTTGATGGTGAAATAGATGGGGATATTATCAGCAAAATTCAAGTTGGATGGTTGAAGTGGAGGAATGAATCGGGCTTGTTATGTTATAGAAAAGTCACCCTCAAACTTAAGGGAAAATTCTATAAGATGGTGGTGAGACCAGCAATGTTTTATGGTGCCGCATGTTGGCCATTAAAAGAGAAGCATAATACTAAGTTAAGTGTTGCAGAGATGAGGATGTTAAGATGGATGAGTGGCTTTACCCTTAGAGATATGATACAAAATGAGCATATATGTGAAAACGTTGGAGTAGCTCTAGTGGAAGATAAGATTAGAGAGAGTCGCCTTAGATGGTTTGGTCATATAAAACGACGACCTTCCGATGACCCGGTTAGGAAAGTAGATGTATTAGATTTGACTTATTTTAAAAAAGGTAGAGGGGCAGACCAAAAAATATTTGGTTAGAAAATATTAGAAATGATATTTCGTTGTTAGATTTAAACGAGATTTGACTTTTAACAAAACAATGGAGAAAAAGGATTCATGTAGCCAACCCCACGTAGTGGGACAAATGCTTGATGTTGTTGTTGTTGTTGTTGTTGTTGTTATATATTCCTTATACTATAAAGGCATACAAGACATGTCCTAAGGCTTTATATTACTTGGTTTGGTGGTCACCATTTTAATTTGTAAAAGTATGATGATCTAGGCTTTCAAAAATAACATATTATTCCACTTTAACAATGTTTTGATATATTTATCCATTATTAGGAGTCATTACATTGAAGATTTGCTATAGATATTCAAAGGAATTGCACTAAATTAGACCTAAAGTAATTTTTAGTTCTAATTTTTTATTTTATTTTCCTTTTATAGAGAAAAATTCACTCATTTTCTAATAGTAGTTTTTTAGGGTGTTTAGTGGATGAAAAAGAATATTTATGACAAAAATTATGTTAAAGATATGTCAACCTTAAAATTAGGAAAAATTGAAAATGAGTGATCCAAAAATTATTGCAAGCTTTGGCATTTCAATTGAACTTAAGGAATTCATTTGAATTGTTCAACAAAATTAATTGATAACACAAAGGAAAAAATAAATTAAAGTCAAATATTCAATGAGTAAAAATGAATGAACAGTACTAATAAATGGTCATGCATATAAGGAGGGGCATACAAAGCATGTCATTGATCAAGAATCAATAGATATCAACTACCTACCACAAGGATCAACTAAACTCGTACTAGTGAGATTTCCACTAAGTGATACAAAATTTAATTGCTCATTAATAGTATATTGTTAGCCATTATTTTAATAAAAGATAGGATAATTCGTTATTATATTTAATAGCTACTAGTATTTGAATATATTATTAGTAGTTGCTAATATATGATTTCAATTATTCAGTGAATTGCAATGTGAATGAATTATTTAAACTATAGAGATGAAGAGATTCTCAAAGAAAACTCAATACACTATGAGAGTTCCAATTCACAATCTGTTGCTAATGAGGACATTTGATCCATATGAGCCAAGCTATGATGCACCAACACTTTTCAAAAAGGTATGCAGTGTTCGACATGTATCGGACACAACATGCATCTGACACACCACCAATATGTGTTAGACATGTGAATGCATGTCTGTTTAAAAAATATGAAAAATAAATTGGACGCATGTCTAAAATGTTTTATGAATTTTTTTTAAAATATATTTTATTGTATCTCAAATTCGTATTTAATAAAAATAAAAGTTAAATTTCTTACTTTCTCTCCAAATCCCTAAATCAATCTCCCACACTATATACCTCATTCCCTAAACATTCCCATTTTCATTTCTCTTTGATAGGTTATGGCTAGGGTTTCACAACAATGCTCGATATCATCTTAACATTGCCATCGAATACCGTCACAACATCAATATTTTAAAACTATCTCAACATCAAAGTATGATGTTGTGTTGATATTGATGCTTGATGCCAGCTCCTGTGCCTTCTCGACATCTCATATTTGTCCAATGTCTTCTTAACATCGACGATTGACGTCATCTCGAGATTGATGATTAATGTCATCTTGACATCAATATTTGATGCCCATTACACAACAATAACGTCTGAATGTCAAGAGCATGTCATCTCCCCTCTTGATGCCTAACACGACATCGATGCCCACTCTCAACATCCTAATATTAAACATTTTAAACACAAATCTTAGTTAAATTACTTATTATTTCTCAATTATTCTTACTATTTTACTTATTGAATTTTTATATTTAAAATATAAAAATTACAATATTATGTCCAACCCTTGTCTATTACAATTTTTTCTTTTATAATTATTGTGTCTCATGTCCATGTCATGTCATATTTGTGTTGTCGTGTCTTTTAGTTTGTGCATAAGAGCCAAGTAAAGAGCTCAAGTAGAATACCCAAATGACATGAGCAATATAATATTGTTTTTGAGAAATTTATTATGAAGCAATTTCTTTATATGAATATAATAAATGATATATTAAAGAATAAATTATGATGTGATGTTGCCAATAGTCAAAAAAGCAATTAGTGACTAGCTAACAAAGCTATGTGGCATTAAAAACATATCCAACTAGGCTATTATTAAAGTTCACAAATAAAAAAAATATATAATAGCAATAAAATCACACTTATGACATGAAATGGAGAAATACTTCATATTTGAATTGAACAAGTTCTTACCAATCATCCACATTACTAAATTTTTCTTTCTTGGTTGAAAGTGCTAACCTACGCACCGAAATCCAGCATAAATCCTACCGGAAAACAAGCAAAAATCCAACAAAATTCTTGTAGCTCGGCGCCGCTCACGTCCCATCTGAGATTCCCGCAATGAGCCTCAATTGTCGCTTCTCTTAGTGATAAAACGAAGAAGTGTCTGAGCCCTTCCATCATTCTCTTCCTCTCTCCTTACCGCAAGCTCCCGTCGTTGCTTTCAATATCTCCTGCTCCAATCCCTCGACCGAAACTTCTGCTTCCTCCGACCTTCAAACCACGACCACAAGCCCTATCCTGCCAGACCTATGCTCCAACCCATCTCTCACAATCCAAACTTACATTTGAATCATTGTTGCCGAGACCACCCGTCGCTGCTTCTGATGCCTGTTGAAGCCGAATCCCATGCAAGCTCCGAACACCTTTCTGTGAAGAGATCCCGTCGGTCTCTTCTCCTCCTTTAACAGAGCCAAGTCTCCTTCAAATTCCAACCTTCTTCTTCCCCTTTCCATCTTCCTCTGACCTCACCCCACCTGCAAGCTGATGAACGACCAAACCCCCAATCATGCCTATTTCTCCTGCAACGCCTTTGATCCCTCTCTATACTAGCCGCAAAACACACGAAGCCAATTACCTTGTTGGACCGAACTACCCTTGCCGAAGCCACACCGAGTTGAATCCCTCATATCCAACTGCATTTCAACCTCTGATCCCATTGCTTGCAGCCGAAACCCTTGGGCCCGACTCCTCTCCCTCCTATAGCCGAAACCTCTCGAGTCCGACGCATCTCCCTCACTGAAGCTGAATCTTCTCTCATCCACTAGCTGAATCCCTTAGGTAATTTAGGTTAGTTTTCTTTTTAATATTTATTAATATCCGATGTTACTATTAGTATTACTTCACATATTAGCATTATTACTTCACAAAAAAATATTACTTGATTGACTGGGGATATGATGACAAGGATAAACTTATGATGCCCATTAGAGGATATCAATATCATTTAAGTAAATGTCATGTAGGCTCATCTCGTACATACTCTGTGACACTGGAGACTTAACCATCGTCGTGCCCAACTACGCAATATAATGAATATAACTTTTTGCATTTGGAAAAAGAGATTTTTAAGTGCTAACTCATATGCGACAATTCATCTTGAGTGTCATGGCTAATATTGTAATTACTTGTGCAGTATTGCATAATTTCATTGGTAGTTATCATGGAAATTATCAATATTTTAACATGACTCAAATTAAAATATAATATGATAATAAGTTGGGTGAGATGATAGTCAATAATGAAGACCTTAGCATGCTTGTAGCGACTTGGGAGAAAATTCAAATTCAAGGAGATGCTATGAGACATTTAACTACCATTAACATGTGGGCTGCATACTTAAAATTTTAACTTCATTAATTTCAAAAAAATTTATTTGCAATCTAGAATTTACTAATGCATTCCTTTCATCATAGAAAATTAGTCAAAGGCATCACTCAACCTGATAATTTACTTCATATTTTTGAGGCAATAGAAGAATGTCTTTTTTTTACTCTTAGATATTTACATGCTCTCACCGATAAATAGCTTATTTATCGCTATTCATTATTGTACTTCTACAACATATTTAAAATAACTCATCAAGTATTCTTATTTAAATCTTAGTTGATTTAATATATTTCAATCCAAAAATAAATTGTCAAACAAGTTGTTAGGATTTAACAATTAACCACTATCATGCTAAATAATTTTCAGTATTTAACTACTTCAAGGATAAGTTTATAAGATTTACTAAATCCTATGTGAGTTAAATCCTATTTGCAGACAAATAGCAAGAGGAAAAATCCAGGATTTACAACAAAATGGGGTGAAATGGGATTTAAAAGTCATTGGATTTATTTTTTCATTTCAACCGTCTGGAAGGCATAAATCCTAGTTGAATTTGGCAAACAAATAGCCCCTAAAAAAGCATGCAGACAAAAAAAATCATGCCACTTTAATGGAGGGCAATATTGGAGTAGGCTTAGAATTATCTTCTATAGTTTCAAGAGAAAAAAGTCAGCCAAGCATGGGATATAGCTTGCTAACTATATTAAGAAAAGCTTGGCGAAAAATATTGTACAGTGTTCTTTGGCTAGGAGTAGGATTTAGTAAATCCTATAAATCAAAATTTAATAAATCCTTAGGCAATTAAATCCTAAAAACTATATGGCATGATAAAGTTTAAATAATTTTCAACTATTGGGCTACTTATTTCAGGATTAAAGTTTAATAATAAAATAGGATCTTAACAATAATTATTGAATATGAAAAAAAAGAAGAAGTTATACTCTCCTGGTGTGCATTCAAACTTAACTTAAATAATATTTTGATTAAATCTGATTAGTAAATTATTAAACTAATTTATTATTGAAATAAGACTGGAAGGCATCATCGATCAATTCCTTTAAGAAGCAGAATGCCTAGTAGTCACTCGTCCCAGAGAAGCTTGTTTGCCTCCTTAGACAACTCCTCCATCAACATCTTCTGCTCTTCTTCCTACTAGCTCCAACAGAATAGGTTGAAAAGCTTCTTACTCTCCTTAGTGATTGCCAGATCGAATCCACTTATTCTTTGCTGCCACACTTTTTCTGATCCCTCTTAAGGTAACGCTCGATCTTTCTCTCCCTTTAATGCTAAATCAAGAAAATATGCCAAAATCTAGATTTTCGTAAATCTAAAATTTACAGCTAAAAGGGGCTGAAACAAGACTTAAATAACAGTAGGTTTATTTTGTCCAAAATGACTGTTGGGCATGATATATGTTAAATCATGAATAAATTAGGCCACCAAACAGTCCCTATAGCTATAAGCCCTAATATCATTGCACTAGAAAGACAAAGGAACAGTTGAGGGGAAGGAAAAACTATCATTAATATCAACAAGAAAAAGTGAAGCATTTAGGATTCGTTTATAATAATGCAGGCGAAGTGGAACGGAGAAGCTAATAAACAAATTCATCAGTCCGAAATTCATTACTTCAAAGAAATAAAAAAGAAGTGTTTGCTTCAAGGAAATAAGTCAAAAAATAAATAAGGAGACATGTAACACCATCTAGCTTCAGCAACCATACCATAAACTTCAATCAATCTGTGAAGAAGCTAGAAATTCATGTTTGAAGCAAAATCACGCTTCTCACTGTGAAATCAGAAGAACAAAATGTTTATAAATATGTTAAGCAGTAACGAAATTACTTGTTGGCAAGGCCTTCAACGACCAATTCATTGACGACGTAACCGATTATTCGGCCGATGAAATTCCCGCCCGCCATAGCCGCAGATGAGAGGGTCCCTCAGCCAAGAACAAATACCAAGCACCTTCTTACGAGTCGAAGTTACCTTTGCCCGATATAGGAAACAAGGAAGCCCTAGAAACAATTTCCGAAACGTGAGGAATTATTACGCGTGCAGGCCCATGTACCTCTTCCTTCGGACTACACGAATACTGTTGATTTTAAAAGCCAATTTTTAATATATATATATATATATATATATATATATATATATATATATATATATATATATATATATATATATATATATATTTATTTATATCAAGATTTTAGGTTCAGATTTGACCGGTTCGACCGGTCAAACCGGGGTCGAATCGGATGACGTAATAAATAATAATATTATTAAAAATAAATAAAATAAAAATCATATAATATAAGTATATGAGCATTTAATAATATTTATAAAATTTTATACATATAAATATATTTAAGAATAATATATTTATAAGAATAATAATTAATATAATTTATAAATTTATAATAAAAAAATGTATGATTACTAATATAATATAAATAATTAAATATATGATCATTTAATAATATTTATAAATTTATATATATATATATATATATATATATATATATATATATATATATATATATATATATATATATATATATATATATATATATATATATATATATATATATATATATATATATATATATATATATAATGCAAAATTATAAATATAAATATCATTTAAAAATAATATATTTATATATTTATAATTAAATATATTTATACAAATAATATTTAATATAATATTAATATTTTATAATATTAGTATTATAATATATATTATAGCAAATTTATAATACATATTATCTAAATTTATAGTCCAACTAAGAAAAAAATTGAAGCTCAAATAGCCCAAATAAGCCCAAATTCACATTCTAAACTACTCATGCAAGTTTTTTAGTCCCACATCATAAGGGAAGTTTGAGGATGTTTCCTTGAACCCTATATAAGGTGAGAAGTACACTCCTCTTACAAAATAATTTATGTGAGATATTTAAAATAACTTGTATGTATTATGATAAAATTAATCATCATTTTTTACTAAAATTATTTTTTAAAAGTTTAAAAAATTTTAGTAAACTAAAATATATTTTTAAAATTTTAATTAAAACAAAATAAAATGTTTTTATGAACCGGTTCAACGGTTCACCGGTTGAACCGCCGGTTCAATCCGGTTTGATCCGTTTGATGCAGAGCCGATTTTGAAGCTTGACCGGACCGGCCACCAGACCGGTTCACGGTTGAACCGGTAGGTTCGGTCCGATTTTCAAAACAGTGCTTGTGATTCGGCTCAGCCAATACATTTAACTCGAGTTCACTATTAAGAAAATAATTAATTAAAGGCCCTCAAATTTTAGGATTCTCAAAATTTAAAATTTTAACCGAATAAATTTTTGATACTTAGAGAAAAAACAAACAAACAATAATTATGAAAATTGATTTGAAGAATGTTGCATTCTTCAAGAAGATGCCACCGTAGCATATTTCAATTTATCGATAAATTTGAAACTCTTTTTATTGGTAAATGTGCATTATCTTGAAATTAATTTTTTCCATATAGAAATTCATCGTATAAATAATTACAACATAATAATTTTCACCTTCAAAGTATATCAAATTCTAAAAAAATTTGAATAATGAAAAATTTATAAACAAAATAGTAACCAATCAGTTGACATTTAAGTACAAGAGGATGATAATGAATATTATTGCCCCAGCACAACAATAATATGCTGAGGAAATAATAAATTTAATTTTATGTTAATAATAATAGTTAAATTAAAATAGTTCACTATAATAATAGTAATAATTTTTGGAGGAAATAATAAAAAATAATAATAGTTAATAATATGCAGGAAAATTTCCCAATATGTACCATGCTTCAATCCCCACTGACATTCACCTCCGCCTCTTCCACCCCTACTCAAGAAGCCACGGCAAGAAGGAAAGATCCAAGGGTCCATTTCGTGTCTCCATCACTTGAATCCAATATCCATGGAGTCTTCTCCCATCGACTCGTCATCTAACGCATCCTCTGGGTTGTCCTCTTCGACTTCCTCTCCTCCTCACTCTGACCGCGATCACCAGCAGATAACGCTTACAGTAACGCAGTTGGAGCAGCTCAAGGTGGAGGAAAAGGTTTCTGAAATCTACCGTATTCTTTCAGGCGCACCCACCCATACACAAACCCTCATGTGAGCTCCCTTTCTTGATTATCCTGGGCTTTAAATTCTATTTTTTATTTTTAATTTCGGTTCAGTTAATGGATGTCGGATGCTATCGCGGATGTTCGAACCTTGAACCCTATTTGTTTTCCTCAAGTGAGAACGTAATCTGGATTGGAAAAGCGGTCAGACTTAATTATTTTTTATCTTGCCAAAACCTTTTTTTGGCTCGAGTGTATTTATTTAAACACTAACGCGTAAACGTTATTGGTTTGTCCGCATAGATGTTGAAAAATTGGGTATAGGAAATAAGACCAATTTGACATAGACTTTTGAAGTGGCACGTTTGGCTTGGCAACATAATAGAAATGGATGGAATTGTGAATCCTAGACTGATATTTTGACTTAGTCCCTATCTTTAGGTAGGGGCAAGCAGAGTATGCTCTGATTTAGATGCGAAGAAATGGAAAATCATGAGAAGGCTGTAGTCTGAAGGTATAGATGGGCAATGTTTAAAGTCTCCCTTGTGGTATTAACTAATGTTGCTTAATTATGATCTCTCTTTTAAGATCATTTTTATGTTTGATTAACCCATTGGCAGATTTTTTTTTCTCTGAAAGTGAGTTAATATCCACAAATATATTCATTCATACTTCTTACATAACTCGAGCCTACTACTCCAAAGAAGTACCTAATAGATGACTAACTATGCGAGCCAACACAAGAATTAATCAAACATGCTCAACTCTGTAGAGTTGACAAGAAACTATCGTAAACATCAGTTAATCAAGCTTAGCAAAACCTTGGCAATAACCAAAAGTTGGTTTGAGAGATTATGGATGAACGGGATATCTTTTCCTATATCTAATAATGAAAACTTACTTGATGTAGAAGTATTTGTGGTTGACTCTCTAGCCTAACTTTTTTAGTAGGTTTTGTGAATTGATCTATTGATCACTACTTCGGTATTCTTAGTGATCCATATGTCATTAAAAATTTACTAACCTATGCCTGTCTCAGCTTGTTCTAGGCTAGTTTTGTGCTGATCAAAGGTTTGGTAACAAATTGGTTGTAATAACCTATTAATTTGTGGGTTGATTGAGAACGAAGCAAAAGGGTGTGAGAAGACAAGGTTGACATGTTGATGTGTGAAATTATTGAGAATGATAGATGGACGAGGAAGTGCAATTAAATACTTAATTACTGAGAAAAACAACTCCTACAGAAGTAAAGGTTTATTTTGACCCAGTTAAAACTCTTATAACGGAGAATGTTGATGAAGCTTTGGAAATGACATCCATAGAACTCAATATTGCTCATATTGCTAGTGAAGTCATCTATGAGAGTGAACAAGTTCCTGCAGGCGAAAAGAAGTGCGACAGCTCAGAAGGTGAGCCCTTGACTATGGTTAAGTAAATTGGCGAGCTACAGTGCAATAAGCAAGTTGACCTTGTGGGTAACCGGGGTTGTTTGAAAATCTTTGCAAAAGAACCGTTGGGTTTATTGTCCCTTTCGGATAAAGAAACTATGTTTCCAAATAACAATCCAGAGTTGTACATGAGCAGTTGTGATGCTTACTCGACAGAGTCGAGTATTCTCCCATCTGGGGAGAATTATACGGACATCGATATGAAGATTTGGCGCATCTATCACAGGAGGCATCGCAAATCGACGACTATAATTTAAATCTTCAATTATGAGTTATTTTTCTGAATTTTAGTTCTTATTTGATGTATTTCCAATTTTACCCCTAGGTTGGTGGTGTGGCCTAAGGGGCAATCTTGTATTTTGAGTTTTCTTATGTTGTGGCCTATATATAGGGCCTTAAGTTATTGTAATAGGGATGGATTCTTGATATTAAAAATTTGTGTTCAACACTTGTGTTCTTTTGATAGGACGATAGTGAGATTCCTATGGGAAGGAATTAGAGTTTTCACCAACCGCAGGATGGGTCTGGGCTTGTGACTTGAAGTCCCTTGGAGAAGGGCAAAAGCATCACCCGTCAGTCTTCAGAAGAGTCCAAGGCTCGCGGTTTTTATCTTCTTTTTATCTTTCGTTTTATCTCTTGTTTTTATTCATTCTTGTTGTTTCTAGTCGTTTTTTTTTCTTCCTCTACCTCCGTCCACCATCGTCGTCTCCATTTCCACCATAAGCCGCCGACCACCTCACTCGAAGATTCTCCCAAACCGCCGGCCATGGCTCCCTAGTCGCCGGCCTCACCCATCCCTCTTTCTTCTTGAGTTTCCTAATTTGGGGTAAAGGACATTTGGACTTAATTTGAAATTCAAATTATCTAAATTTGAAATTCAAATTATCTAAATTTGAAATTCAAAATTTATTTCCTAATTTAGTTTGCCTAATTTAGGAAAGTACTTAATTTAAATCAATTTGAATTTTAAATTCAAATTGGATTTATTTCATTACTTTCCTAACTCGTTAAACCAAATTAAAAAGCCTTGAATACTCTCATTACACTCTCCCCAAAACCCCTTCCTCTTCACCTTGCCGCTGGTCCCCCTTGGTGGTCCCCTCTCCTTTAATGCTTCATTAAGGGATTTGATTGCATGCTATTAATTTTGGGAAGAGTTTCAAAATTTCAAATTCAACTAATTTGAAATTTGAATTCTTTCCTAATTTATCATTCTATTTTTGGAAAGTTTCTAACTTGACACTATTTTGAATTCAAATTTAAATAGAGTCAATTAAATACTTTCCTCCTAAGTTCCAATCCAATTTAAGCAAGCTTGTATACATGGCACCCAATCCCAATCCCCCATGATCTTGCCGCCGCCCCCCTCTTCAATAGCCCAGCAGTTTCCATTTAATTGTTTCCTAATTCTAAGTCCATCATTTGGAAATAATTACAATTCCTGTAACTCTTACCTGACCGAAAATTTCATTCATATCTTGGCTCTAAATTATTTCCTAATAGTCTCCTTTCCCTGTCACCCGCCTCTCCCCTCCATCTCACATTTCCTATCCTATCCTCCCTGCTGCTGGCCGAACTCCCCTATTCCCCTTGTTCTTGGTTTTTTTTTTCTCTCCAAACTCCCTCCCCTCTACACACCAAAATCTGAAACTTATTTCAGGTTTTGAGTTGGGCTCTTTTCTCTACAGGATTGCACAAGAGAACGTCTCCCTTGCAAACTATTTTCAAGAGCATCATCAAGTGAATTCCAGATTTCATTGTTTCTCGTTGTGAAGATTTGGGATTTGAACTTACTGCTGGCTGAAATTCTCCAAAGTCCTCCGCTTGGGTTGCCTCTCTCAATTAGTTTCTCAGACATCAGAAATATGAAATTTATTTCAGATTTTCTTTGAGTGTTGGCTCTCATCTTTTCACCAACTCAAGAGAAACTCCTTTCTCTTCCTTCATCTCAAGAGCCATTCTCTCTAGCAGAGCCTCCTACCCGTCTACATCATAGGGATTTTTTAGGGTCCTCATATATCACTATGAATAAGATAGAAAAAAGTATCATATCTATCATTTTTATTTGGAAAATAAGTTATTTTATGCTTGGCTAACTCACTAAGTTTACAGTGAAAAAGTTCATTTTTTAATTTTTGAAAAAATTTTGGATACACATGTTTTAGCATATCAAAAGACGGATGTTCTAATCAATAATGATGAAGCCAGATAGTAGGTTTCCTATCAACTAGGGATAACATGGAGTAACTGTTTCTAGATTTATTCAGTTCTTCTAGGTAGTACAATCCAACTTTCTCTTTAGCAATAAAGGCCAATGTTATATATATATATATATATATATATATATATATATATATATATATATATATATATATATATATATATATATATATATATAATCCTTTTTCTTTTCGGTTTAATAAACTGGACCACATGATCCCATTGACCCTTCGTAGCAAGCTCCCATTGCGACTTCCGTGCTAGGGGTGTCAATTTTTGATATGACTCGAAACCCGATTATACCCGATCTCAAAAAATTAGTGTTCGGATTGACCTAGATAGCAAATGAGTCGGGTTTGGGTTCGGATTTTTGCCCTATTTCAAGAAATGGGTCGGGTTTAGGTTGACCCGAAAATTCGAAATCAACTCAACAATGACCCGAAAGTCGGAGTCCATTTCTGATGTTCGCCTGCACTTACAGACTCCGTTCCCTGTCTGCACTCGCAATTCCCAAACTGCCTTTCGCCGTTGCTGCCACAGACTCCGCCCGTTGCCCGTTCTTGCAGTTGCGGACTCCACCCACACTCTTCGACAGCCTTTCGCTTGCACTCGCGAACTTCGCCAGCTACGCCGTCGCTGTTGCTACTTCGTTGCCGGCTTTGTATAGGAACTTGAAGTAGGACGGGAGCTCAGCTCACGCTTCTGTAGCCAAATCTCCTAAATTTAGGTCAAGTCATTTTAACCGGCAACTCGCGCAGATCTGGTTTGGGTTGAAATATTTGACCCGTTTGCAAAAACGGGTCGGGTTCGGGTTGACCTGTTTAAATTCGGGTCAACTCTGGTTCGACCTGAACCCGACCCGTTGACCCTAATTGACACCTCTATTCCGCGCTTCCTCTTTGTTTTCTCCGAGGGTTTCGCGTAGGAGAGTAGGCATCAACTATGGCATGGGGCCTTCTTCTGCAAGATTCTGCCCCTCAAGTTGCAAGCAAGCACCCTTCTTCCGCACGTCCTATACGTCGTGATGCAGGTGTCCTTCGATCTCTTCGTCTTCTTCTTCTTTTTCTACTCCGACGATTTACAATCGTTCTTCAATGGCAATGAAGCCCGTTGGCTCTGATACCATGTTAAAAACAAGAGGTTTGAGAAGAAAAGGCTTGCTTTATTACATGATTTCTTCCTTATTTATAGATCTATACAAGAAATCTTAATACAGAAACAAATAATTACAAAATAACTCTAATAGAATCCTTTCTAAATCAGCTTCCCGAACATGGAAAGAGTTTTGTCGTGAGTCATGCATCCCATAGATCATGCACTATTGTTGTTGGATCTTATTTGCATTGAACGGTTGGATTTTAACTGTTACAATTTTGAATCATGCTAAATTCTTCATTTTCAACTACTTTCCAGGTTGCAAGCCAGTTTGGCTAAGGTTCTTCTTCTTCATAATGTCTCCTTTATTATTTAATATATCAAATATTTAACAAATCATTATATGATACTAATTAAAATTTGTTATCAACAATAGGTAGCGAGTCAATCAATTACAAACATATGATACAATACTTTACCAATGTTCTTCTATATGACGACGAGTAATTGATGTTGGTACAATGGTGTTAAAAAAATGAACAAAGTAAATCTAACTCTCCCTCATTAGATGAATAGAATAAATATGATAACCTTCCTAGGAGCAGACATCTACCAACATCATAGATGCTATTTACTATCATTTTAATTCTTCCTTTTTGTCATTGTCAGAAGGGTTTACCATGAACTCTTGTAGTTGATAATACTAAAAAAATTTATAATCATCCATCAAATAAGGAATAATCTAATTGGTATAATATACTAATATTGATACCACTAATAACATTTTTTTAAATGTTTACATAGAAAAGATGCTAGTTTTAGTTTTTTTTTAATACAAACATCAATACATAAATGAGAATTAAATAATTACATTAAATTCTTCTCATGCAATCGGGAAGCCTAATCAAAGTACATGTCAAATTATAGCAAGCAAGACTAGCCATGACATGAATGCATAATACAACCAATTATACAACAATAACAATACCATCAAACCATTATCTAATTACATGAGGTTGGCTAGATGAATTTTTTTTTTCCATTGTATCCTATTAAGAATCTATTTTTTTTTTTAAATCTAATAAAGAAAGGCCATTTCCATATATTTTCTAACCCAGTTTTTTTAGGTCTACCTCTAATTTTCTTAACATAGGCCAAATTTAATATATATACTCTCTTGATTAGGTCATCGGAAGACCGACGTTTATGTGGCCAAACCATCTAAAATGACTCTCTCTAATCTTATCTGTCACTGGAGCTACTCTAATCTTTTTATATATATACTTATTTCACATCCTGTTTCTAAGAGTGAAGTCACTCATCCATCTAAGCATCTCTATCCATGCAACACTTAACTTAATTTTATGCTTCTCTTTTAATGGCCAACATTCTGCTCCACAAAGCATTGCAGGTCTCACCGCCATCTTATATAATTTTTTTCGTAAATTTGAGGGGTGCTTTTTTGTCACACAACAAGCTTGATGCATTTCTCCACTTCAACCATCTAACTTGAATTCTACTAATAATATCCCCATCTATTTCACCATCACATTGAACAATAGACCCGAGATAATACAATCAATTATACTTACATAAAAAAAGCTAAAATCAAGGATTTATGACAATAAATTCATAACACTGTTGATTTTCTATCATGCTTCTAATTAGGTTGCTTATAAGTGTAAATATGATTGCTTTTCTTAAACAAGGTAGAGAAGGGTCATAGTACATAACCAAGTTAGATTAATTGAATTCCCAACATAAACGGAAGTTAGATTACTTCATGTGCATCACTTGGTTCCTTGAACTAATCTAAAGCTTTATGGAAAGCAAACTAGGGAAAATGTTATTCTATATGAACCCTTTATGATACCAAAAAGTCAAATACTAATATCATGAGAATAATTGAATTCCCAATATAAACACTAATCATGCTGAAGTATTTATATCAATTAATCAAAATTGGCAGGCATACAATTGGAGGATATTTTTATCTATCAATCACATATAGTTGGCATACAGTTATGATGATAATACATGCGAACATTGAGTATGTTACTGAGAGTAAAACATCATGCAGCATGAAATAAGTGTATTTTCAACATGGAATATGGCCATTCTAAGTCATTAATTTCTTTGAAAATGGAACATAATTAGTAGTCATTCCAAAGTATTAAATATGCCAAAAATTAATTATGCTACTTCATTTTCATGGTTACCCTGCAAACCCAGTTTTTTGTCATACTAGCTTTTTGAGAATTTGCAAGCACCATGGGGCCCTTTGGATGCTTGACTAGGGCTCCTATGGAGAGCTGGTAGACCTTCGGGGCCTTCACAGCAGAGCCCTGCATTGGGTACCTATACCATGTACCCACCCATACCCAATGGCTATGGGTGGGTATGGGTACGCCCATAGCCTTGTGGGTTGGTATGGGTGGGTACTCAATATTGGAGGATAAATCGATTTACATTGCTAATCACCGTATATCATATATTACTGCAATCCTCACTACATAGTGTGCAACACTTAACTGACTACGGTAAATTCTGATATGCAACTTGAAAGTTGGCAATCAAAGCATAGGACAACAAGCTTCAAGGCCATCAGTTCGTGACAGACTGCGTTCAAAAAGCATGGAAAATGGGTGGCTATAGGTGGGTACGGAATTCCGGAAGTCACCATGGGTGGGCGAAGCCTGTCCAAGTAAAGCATGGATTGGGTACCCAACCAGGACCCCATGTAGGGCTTTTGCTTCACAGGGGCTGGTTTATTGGAAAGTTTGTACAGTAATTGTTTTTTTATCATATAAAGTTTTAGTTAATAAATAAGATATTCAATCCTAAACAAATGATATGTCTGAAAAATAGTTCGTTTAGATATATATAATAATTAACTTATATTTAACTCCTCTGCAATTAATTATATTTGTTACCAAACAACTTAAACTATGCCCATGAACTTGAATTCCCAGTTGTAGTCTTTAAAAGGATGAATTATCTAATTTGAAGCTTATTCCAGGCTAAAAGATCATCAAGCTAGCTTTGTTGAGGGATCTTCATCTTGATGGTTACTCCTTTATTAATTAAGCTAAAAAATACTTAGTAAATCATTAGATGACACCAAAGATGATTTGTTATTATTAGATCATTGATGAACTGCTCATAAACATTTTATAAAATGCTTAGGTAATGAGATAGATAGGATCTTGAGTGAAATAATTCTTAAATGTCGATTAAAGTGGAATAGCCGTGATATCTTATTCAATTGAATGTTTTAGAAAATATATATTTATCAATATACATTAGCTTATTTGAAATTGATTATCTCGGAAAAAAATATATTATTATATCCTTTAACAAAAATTGACTGGAAGAGTAATTCTTTAAACTTTTTATCAAAATTTTAGGGTTTCTTTTGTGTAGGCTTGAGCTTTGGCGTGACAAACATATTGAATTCTTGACAAGAGGACTTAATCAACTGGGGCCAACATACCGTGTCTTAGATGCCAAGTAAGATATTGGTTTTTAAAATCTTATATTAGTTCTTCTTGATGGCTGTCTTTTTTGATTGCATGAGCTGCAGTCGGCCTTGGTTGTGTTACTGGATTATTCATTCTATGGCTTTATTGAGGGAATCACTTGATATAGAGCTTGAGAATAATGCTGTGGACTTTTTATCTCGATGCAAGGTATAAATTTTTGAAACCACTCATCCTATACAATTGATATATTCTTGTTTGATGCTTCTTTTGTATGCTTCTATCAATATAGTTCTATACAATTTCAATCTAATAACCATATGGTCTCTTGTAGGAATTTGAGAATTAGTGACTGTTTGGTAGCTAGTTGTTTTATGTTAGTCCTGCTATTGTCTTAATATGTTAATATATTTCTGTTATTATGCTATTATGCTATTATGCTAATAACTTTCTCTATTTATTGAAGAGGTATGACACGTCAATAAGGGGATGGGGGTGGCATAAATTTGTTCTTTTAAAAATTTTTAAGTAAATAAAAATACAACATAATAAAAGAAATATGCAATGCAAATAAATTTTGCAAGTAGATAACAGACTGATATTTATGTGGTTTACCCAACTCTTAGACCACATTTGTGCCTTGCCCTTTCCTTGTACTAAGATTCCACTACCCCGTGCTTGCAACTATACGATCCACTCCTTTGCTCCTCATGCTAATGGTACACCCCATTAACTTTCCTTTCGGGCAAGCTCATGCTTTTTTGAAGGCTTAGCAAATGAATATAAAAGGAAATTCCAAATATTGTGCTAAATTATTCTAACAAAATCAACTTGAAACAAAACTAAACTCAATCTTATAATCAACTTGGATTGCTTATACAACTCCACTATGTCCTGCAAATGTCATGGCTTTGAGTTCTTAAGCTTTAAGTATTTCAGCCTTTCAGAAATGATTGGAGAACTTTTACCAAAAAAGAGTTTGGGGGAAATTTAGGAATTTTGGATTTCTTTTCTTCAAAAACATTAGCTTGTTCTCTACATAATTTTGAGGTATATATAGGCTTTATGTCCCCTTAAAAGGTATTAGAAAACCATTAAAATTCCCCGCATATCTTCCTTTCCAAAAGCTTCCATTGTATGACCATTAAAAAATTAAATATGGTGAAATTTTGTTTTTCTGCAATTTGATAAATATGTGAAATATGCATATAATATAATATATCATTTTGCATGCAAAATGATTTTTGATTTAATGGAAACAAAATCGAAAGCTACTTTTGCTTGTATAAGATAATTATATGTTTAATCTTAAAATAAATTTAATTAGAAATTGATTGACAACAAATAAGCAATGTATTGATCAAAATGGCACTTGAATTTTCTTGAAGGTTTATTTGGCTAGTTCTCAAGATATTTAAAATATTAAAAAAATTGTGTAATTTAAGATACATAGTAAATTGATTTTCCCATAAGAGCTTAAGCCAAAGGTGTAATCAAATTGTATCACTATTATAAGCAACTTTTGACTTTAATGACCATTATAAACAACCTATTATATTACTATTATATGCAATATATTAATCGCTTTCTTTCGTAAAATGTTTAATGAGGCATACTAAAAATACAAAATTTATGACAAGGAGTTTTATGCCATGTTTTGTGCCTTGGTGCATTAGAACCATTAGGGGTGTCAATATATTACCCTACCCGCCAACTCGACTCGAACCCGATCCGAAAACTCCGGGTTTGAGTTGACCTGTTTAATAAACGAGTCGGGTTTGGGTTGATCCGCTAACCAATTTTTAACCCGAAAATCACCAATTTAATATATTTTTTCTTAAAGTTTTTTACTTGTGAGTAAAATCTTTTTATTTTTTATTAAATATTCTAAACTTTATATTTATTAAATTATAAATTTTTTTAGCCAACAGGTTAACAGGTTGGTTTCGGGTCATTCGGGTTGCTAGCAGGCCCGATTCGGGTTGAGTTTTTGACCCGTTTATTAAACGGGTCGGGTTCAGATTGACTAGATTCGGGTCAGGTCAATTTCAAGTCAGATGCGAACATGACCTATTAACCCTTTTTGATACCCCTTAAAACCACTCCCTCTTATAACTAATGAGTTTATCTTGTTGTTGGATAATAAAGACCTCATTTACTTACAGAACCAATGCAAACTTAAGGATAAGCATATCAAGTGGGCCAAAATCAATTTATCATTCCAATATATCTTGAAGCACAAATAGGGTGTCCAAAATTGAGTCGCGATGCCAATAGCCATTGTCATATGCAATGTTTAAAATTGCATATTCGGGTATTGAGGCGTTTTTCATTCGTGAGGCGAGGCGTAAGCCTCAAGGCGTTTTGAGGCGTAAGCCTCAAAATCATAAGATTGCGTAAACATAAAATGATAAATTTTTTATATACTAATGAGTGAATATTATAAAACATAAAAAAACATAAGATATTAAGTGAAATCAAAATATCCCAATAATAAGACAACATGAAATATAGTTCAACTCAAAATTCTATCTTTCGCAAATCCCAGTATTCTTTTCATTAACATATAATTCAAATTTCCAAAAATAAATAGCAATGACATTCACATAAGAACTCATAAGTCATCAGCGCTATCATTACTAAGGGTTCTTCATTTGAATCATCATTATGATGAACTGCTCTCTCCCCTTACTCCTCTCCTATAGAGTCCAATATCAGGCATTTACTACAAGATTTATGTAAGTTTTAATATATATAGCGTGAGGCATAAGCTTCATGCCAGTGAGGCGAGGCGGGCCTCAAGGCGGTTTTCAACCAAGTTGAGGCGCAAGCCTCATAAAAAAAACTTGAGGCGTAAGCGTCGAGGAATTTTTTACTGCAATTGCGCAAAGGCGGGCCTCAAGGCGAGCCTCATATTGCGCAATTTTAAACCATGGTCATATGATAAGAAACACTTGTAGATCTAAAGTATTTCCTATCAATTTTCGAAAATCAGCGAGAAAATTCTTCCAAACTCTAATGAAAATCAAGGAAAATAGTAAATTTGATTGCAAAAATCAACTGACGAAGGAAAAACAAACAAGATATAAGTGATCCCCAATTCGAGAGGAAAATCGATCTCTCCCAATCTCTAAACGCCGCTAGAGCCCAAGACAAACTAAGAGATCTCAAATTTAAGCCAAATTCAAGATGCCCTAACCCTAGGAAAACAAACAATTTAATGCATAAAATCCAAAAGGAAATCCCTAAACAGCCCCTACTTCTAAATTGCCCTCCCAACTCCCTTCAAAAACCTTCCTAAACAGCTCCTTGTGGAGCTAGGGGGTCAGCTCCTATGTACAGGAGGGGGAGGCGAAAATTCTTCCGCTATTTCCTGTAAGCCGGTCCTGTATGGACCGGCACCGGCTGGATTGGTCCAGTGGACTGGTCTAACATCATACTCTTCTTAGTACTCTCTATTTAAAGTTGGTTTGGTTCGAGATGATCAAAGAACTCTATCCCAATAATTAAGATCAATGGCAAGAAGGTAGCTTTTAGCATTTACAACTTCAAGATGGATATCAATTTGTGGGAAACAAGTCGCATAGCAGCCGTTGCTCGATACTTGCTGTGGTATATCATGTTGTTTGAATGTCATTAAGGAGGCCTTATATGCCATTTTTGGCGAGATGAACCACTGATTTGTTACATGAGAGCTTTTCTTGGTTATCCATATAGAAAGTCACTGACCGACTCATCAAGGGATGTTAGATTTGCCACACTGCCAAGTAAAAAAGCCAAATAATTGAGTTGTATATGCCCTTTCTAAAGCCTAAAGTGTCAAGAATGACTGTGAGTTTGGATTTTGCTATTGGTTTTCCAAATACCCAAAGGTGTAAAGATTTGATTATGGTGTTAGTAGATAGTTTCACCAAGACGGTGCATTCGGTCCTTCATAAACTTATAATACATCTTATATTACCGATCTTTACTTCACGTCATATTCCCAAATCTATACTTTGAGGACCAAGTCTTAATTTTGCTCTATGGCTCATCTACAAATATATGCACAAACAAAGGTTGTCAATCGGAGTCTTAGAAACCTTTTACATTTTTTAGTTGAAATTATTATCAAGAAAGGGGATCTCATTTTGGCTGAAGCTGAATTTGCTTAGAATCGGTCTACTAGCTAAGCCACAAGCCTAAGTCCTTTTGAAGTGGTGTGGATAAAAATCCCATTACTCCCTTAAGTGCTTATTGCAATGGCTATAATTGGCTGACGAAACTTGGGTAGCTCTCTAGCATCCATAAGGAATGGCTGTAACAAGGTGGCAACTGGGAGGCTCATGTCCATGCAGTAAAAGCAGGAAGGAACAAAAATCAATCTTCTTTTGGGGGATCTTGCAACCCACGGTCTGAGAGCAGGTGGCGTCTGGTTAAGCTCATGCAGAGTATATAGTAGGATTCCATCTGCAAATTACCTTTCCAGCCCTCTTGCTTGTGGTGGTATCTAGGTGGTTACCAGCCTTCTTACTACTCTATTACCCCCTTTCATTTCACGATAACCCAGGTGAGATAGTTTGAGGCACTTCACAAGACTAAATGTTGCCAAGAACCTAAGAAAGTACTTGGACTACGAAAAAATAGTGATATAAAGATCGCATATAAAGTTTATCAAGAATAAACTTCATTAAGTACTTGCTTCCCATAGGAATCCTGCAGTCGGGAATAATTTTTTGCACCAGGAATTGGATGGCTGATCCTGTTCAATACCAGTTTCTTACAGTCTGTCCATCTAGACCCCGCAATACTTACTTTCTTCCCAAGGTTTGGCCCAAGGGAAAGGCTACTGTGAATATTCTGCTGCTGCGGCACCTTTTCCAGACATTAATCCATGCCACTTGGTCTGAGATCTTCAAGGCAGACTGTTTGCAAGGTATTTTCCTGAAATTTGATGTTGGAAGAAATCAACAAAAATGAAAAAAGTAAACTACTAACTAGAAAACAAAGATCTAATTTGGGATATTTCCTTGCTCAAGAAGACTGCCTGTTGTCTGCCTACTCCAGCCATGAGTCCCAGTTTCCACCTGCAATGTCGCTGGAATTTCAAGAACTTGCAAGGGAATTGAAAGGAAAACAAGTATACAAAGATAGTTACTGTTTTGCCTCCCACCCATGGAAGTCAAGTGCTTGAATTTCTTCCTTTTCTTAGTTTCTACGCCCAATAGAAAACTCTGCTCAATTTGTAATTTCCTTAGGAAACTTGCTAGATTTTCTTCCTTCCTGCTGCCACCAAAGGGCTTCTCATCATAGGAATCTGCTGCAGTTCACCATGCATAGAAGCCAGAGATGGCTTCCCGAGTTTTGACGTCATTTATGGTGGAGTCCCAAACTCCACTATATACCCCTTTCCTCTCCAAGAAACCCTTTCCCAACATCAGGAAGGCCTGAAACATACTCAACCAAAAGTAGATACAACACAAAGAGAGAATAACCTAAAATAGTGTCCGATCAACACTCTTGAGTTATAGAAACAAATGGCTAATTTTAGAAAAATACTCTACTTAATTAAATGTAAAAACAATCCATAAAAAAGGAAAATGACCCAAATAACTTTATTAATTATCCTTGTTAACTATGCCGTTAATTAAACTTTCACCAAACTGGGCAGGAAAAACTCAGACAGCTTAAATCTCTCAGCCTGGGTTCATTCATCTCTCGATCAACAGTTTAGCAAGGTTTGGAAGGCCGAGCTGTAGCAATCACAGCGCAGGGAAGAAAGGGCACTGCTGTCCATTGGCAACAAAGGTGCAGGTGCTGCAATTTCAATGTAAGGGAGGATTGCTGCCTTGCGAGAATGCTGGCCAGAGCTGGAATTCTAGCAATCGACAATGACACAAGAAATATTTGCAAGGATGTCAGTCCATTTGGGTTCCAATTCCAAATTGAAGTTATTTTCATATTCTTTCAGTTTTATATCATATCAATATAGAGGAATCTCTTTCAATCAATATAAAACTTTCATCACTTTAAATTACATGATTTGGATTATCAAGATTCTCAAAATCAGGAGATTTTTTTGAAAGACATAGTCAATAAATTTATTTCGAGAATGCACCATTCACATTCATTTAGAAGGGTTTAAAATTTTTAAACATCCATAAACAAGGAATAACCTAGTAGCCTCTTGTCTTGCTACACGTGCTAATGATCTTTCGTAATTTATTCCTTTACTTTTGAGTATTGTTTTGTAACTAGTTAAGCTTTATTTTACATTTTGAGTGGCCTAACTATTTCAAAATACTTATTTAGTTCCAATGACATTATGAACCTGGGTTATAGGAGCTAGTTTCTAATTATCATTCCTAATGAACTGGTTCAATTCATCTTACATTGATACTACCTTGAAATTATCTTTTAAAGTTTCATAAAAAATTTTAGGGGTTGTCTGGTTGGAAGTAAAGTGAGTGTAAAGTAAAGTAAAGTAAAGTAAATGCATGGTTTTGAGAAGTTTGGTGTTTGGTTGGATGAATAGCAAGTTAAGGTAAATTAAAGTGAATGCATTGTATTCCATTCTAGTTAATTTTTGAGGTAAACCATTCTCACACAATTTTAAGCGAGAACCATTTATACCACTCTAAAGTTTGCTTGAGCACTACTGACAGCCACCTTCTCCACCGCCACCCCGCCGTTGGATGCCATTGTCCACTGTCGACCACTGCCGCTGTCTCCGACTGTAGTCCATTGCTCATCTCTTATCACCGCCATCAGGCGACCATTGCCACCAGCCACCGCTGTTGCCACCATTGCCGGTGAACCACTATCGGCCACCATCCACCGCGACCACCATCGCTCGCCCACCACGACCGCTACCACTCATCATTGCCGGCCTCCACTGATGCATTCATTTTTTTAATTTATTTTATGTTTTTTTTAAGCTATCCAATGATGGAAGGCATCCAATGATCATGGTAGGAGGTGTTAGGTATGGCGAGTCTTGGGTTTGCCGGCAATTGAGTCCTTCCCGTCCTTTGGGCTACTTGCTGCATTTGATTTGGGGACTCGGCTGTCTCGGGTTGGGCTATGGCTACTTGGGTTGAGCTTAAATGAAGTTGGGCTCTACTTGGTGTAGCTTATTAATGCTTGAGCTAAAGTTTAGCTCATTATTTGGAGGAATTTTTACAACGGGTAAGTCAATAGTAGGAAAGCATTAGGGAAGTTATAATAATATAATATAGGTAAAACAAAGCACTAGTAGGTATTAGATTTTCCCTTCCATTCCCCGTCATATGGCTTCTGTGCTCGAAGGAACAGCAAGCCGTGAGCTGCAGGTAGAGGGGCTGCTGTTGTTGCGGCTGTGATTGTGTGAGGGATCTTCAGAAAGCATAAGAAAGGACAATTCAGGTAAGGGCTGCTGTTGTAGTTTACTGAAATTTTGAAAGGTGCTGCCATGTTTGTTGAAACTAATTGCTGGAATTCAGTAAAGGAGTGCTGAGAGTAATGTATGCTAAAATTAGTTTGTAGAAATTAGTTGTTGTTTGTCGAATCAATAGGAAAATTGAGAAGAAAGGCTGAAATTAAGTCATGATTGTTGTTATTATATGGCTGCTATATTGCTGGTTAAGGGTTTGCTGAAATTTGTTAGTAAAAGGAAGGGAGAATGAGAAAAGATAGGTAAGGGAAAGATTTTGGATTGAATGAAGAAAGGTGCATATAAGGCTGTGTACCAAAGAAAAAAAGGCAAAGTATTGTACAAAAAACCAATTGATAATGAGGTGAGATATCAAAACGATGCAATAGGAAATATTAAAAACTTTATATAATTGCAAATTTATATTTTTTATGTTTGTTATAGCATTTATTTCAGTTATTCCAGTTTATTCATGTATAAATGATTAATTCATTAAGTAGTTATTACAATAGCATACCATATGGTTGTAAAAAGTGGATGATATTGGACATGTGAAATAAGTCATATATGAGGAATATTTCTGCACAAGGGCGAAAGACCTGACGAAATAAGCCTACATTCTCGAAATTATAAAAGTTGAGAATTTTGACCCAACCTTGAATGAGAGAACAATTACAATCATAAAAGTTAGAAATTTGGACCCAATTTTGAATTAGAAAGCTGTAAGGGTGCAAAAACCTATATCCATCATATAACTTGTATGAAAGTGTTGAACATTAAGCATGACAGAAAGTAATATTATAAAATTCTTATGGCTAGATTAAAATTACATGTGTTTTTAATTAATTGCTCATATGTTTATGATTTATATAATGCTTGTATATTTTATTGAGCTTTTGATTTTTAGAAGTAGTTGTACTAGGTAAGGGGAAGGAGCCAATAGGATAGTAGTCAGGATAGTTGACTAATTTTTTGTGTACATATGCTTTTTGGGTGTATCAAAGTAGGTTGACAAATGTTTCTTGCCTTGTTGATGGAGGAACATACCACTTCCTGAAAACTTGTCTAAATTTTTCCCAAGTAATTTATTCTTCATTTCTATCGTTAAATTTTAATAAATGTTGACATCTCCACCATCTTTTTGCCTCACCTTCTAACATAAAGATTGCAAGTGATATATATATGTTCTCAGGACATCTCATTCAATTCAAAATTTTCTTAATCCTTATAATCCAATCCTCTATAGTTCTGACATCTACTCCTTTTAAAAGAGGGGTTTTTAAACTCTGGAATAATTTTAAATGCTTATTCACCTCTACACTATCAAGAGCACATGCCTCAGTATTTGTACTGTCACTAGGAGTTGTAGGAGTAATTATAAACGGCTGTAGGTGGAAGGCTAGATGTTGCAGATCCTATTAGAGACTATATATTTTTTATCATCTGTATCATAATATTCATCGTATGCATTTGCATCTTATTCCCTGACATTATACTAGCAGGGTCAATCACTACGGTTACATTCTCCACTCTAGATCAACGACCTTCTATTAGTGCAAAATTTTTAGGACTCTCAGGTGTTATCTCATGCTGAGATGACTGACCATTAGTCCCTTCAGGTATCCTTTTAGTCATTATATCTACAATGCATTACATTATAAATTTATACATTCATATGTCATGACCTGGCCCGGTGAGCTCGCGTAGGTGAGGCGGGAATGCATGGTCAGACGGTAGGTCAAATATCTAGTTCCTAAACCTATCACTCTAACATTTAAAAGAGAGCATCTAAAACATCAAATTTGAAATCACATAAACATAAAATCAGTAATAATCATAAAATTACCTTTCCTCAGGCGTTCCTCTTCTACGGTATATATTACCATCCCTTCTACTCATTTTTGATTTAAAGTAACTATACCTGAAAAAATGTTAACAACTAATATTAAGCCGAAGCTCAGTAAGTAAAACACGATTCTAAATTACAGTAATCAAGGAAAATAGAATAATATGCTAAATGCCAATTTCATTTGAATATAATATAATTTGCTTCATATAAACATAACATTAAACATAAATATAAATCATAAAATCATATCATTTCATAATTCATTTTCATATCCATATCATTATTCATAACTTTCTTTTTTTCATATATATTACAACCGTCATAGGAGCCACTATTTAGTGCCATAAAGGTACTCCTTTTCCATATCTTTTTTCATATCGTTTACCATTTTAACGTGCACGAGTACAGCGTCCTCAGCTATTACCATAAGGGGATAAGCTCCATCTTTTCAGCATGCACATACAAGCATTCAATATAACAATCATATCATCTCATTTCATCTCATTTCATTTCATTCCTATAAAGTATAAACTTATAATATATTGCCATGATATATAACGTAAAAGTTGCTTGATTAATCATAGGATGAAATAACATAATCATGATCTAAAATGACCATAAAATTTTCATAATCATGCTTGGACTTTCAAAACATAAACTTAGAGAGAAAATAAAAGTATTACTGTAATAAAGAACCATGTATACTTACAGAAATTTTGAAATTGATTATCCTCGCTAATCCTTCTTCCTTCGAGGTTTCTTCAAAACACCTTAAAGAGTTAATTTCTCCTTTAAAATTATTTATAATAAATCTAAATTTATGCTCTCATTCTTTTCCTAATCTATCATAAGTTCTTTCTCTCACTCTCTCCAAATGATCACATAAAGCAAAACATATTCTAAAACTTCATAATTTTATATAATTATATATTTTAACCAAAATAACTCTTTTTCCATAACTTAAATTAATTTAAAATAACATCTATTTTAGGATTTAAGAAAAACTCAATTCCTTTTCTTAAAAACTCTCTTAGGACCCTTAGGAACAACATTTGCAAAAGCACTTCCAAAAATTCCAACTTTTGAGAAAATCCTAATTTTCTATCTACACATTTTTGAAGAAAAAGCCTCATTCCCATGCATAAAATCATCTCTTAAACCTATCTTAGCATTCTCTTAAAGAAAATCAATGTTTCCCCTCAAACCCTAGATTTTTCATTTTAGGAAAACTTTGCGAGAAAAGGAGAAATACATAAATAAAGCATACCTTAGTCTTCCTCTTATTCTCCTCTACAATTTCCTTAGCTTTCTTCGCCGGAAAACTCGCTGGAGCCACCTGTCCGTTACCCTCACCCGTCCGCCCTCTCCCTTGTGTTTCTTCGGTTTCGGCCGAATGAACATAATGGGGACCGAATTCATTCGGTCCCCTTAAGAGGGAATAGTGGTTAAATGCAAATTGCCTTAATTTCCCCCATTTAAAACACATCCGCATTAGTAATTGCTAGGGGTAGTTTTGGTATTATGAATCTTTCTTGAATTTTAATTTCTAATTTGAGCAAAATTAGATATAAGTTTTATATATCAAAATTTTTAGAATTTTGCGTAGAATTTTATGAAATTATTTTCGTTAAATTCTGTTAACTTCGAATTTTTCACATAAAACTCGTCGCGACGCATCAAAAGCATGCAAGGTCTAAAATGTCATTTTGCGGGTTTTAGATCATAAAATTATGCACACATATTAATGTTACTTTTATATGTTACTTGCAAGCAAGATTGAAGTTAGACTTATTACTAACTTAGAAACATCACTTTCTCATATGCTTTGTAATAATTTAGTTTGATCTAATTCTCTTCTCTTAAACGCTAAATTTGCTTAAGCTTCCATAATTAAATCTTCAGAATCTTAAATCTTTGCTCTGATACTACTTTTGTAACATCCCATATTACCTCTTACCAGTAAAGTAGAGTGCCACAGAAATAAATGTAATTTTCATTCTCAACATATCATACTTTTATATCATTTGAATAGTTGCATAAAACATCCACTGAAAATTTTATCTACTGAATGAACGGAAGTATCTAATTCCAATTAGATCACAATACATATAGAGCCACTAAGAAAACTATAATGTTTCATCACATTTAAACAACTTATATACCTTATACTAGGATATCACAAACACTTCTAAATGTAAAACCTTAAGTTTCTAACACTTGCCTAATCGGTCTCCACTTTCTTTTTAGTTTTTCATGTAACAACAATTAGTATAAAATAAGTGGTGAGCTATGAAGCTCATAAAATTATGCAAATTAAATAACATTTCAAATGCAATATTACAAAAAATTATAACATTGAAATCATAATTGAATAAAATTATCATTATTTGAAAAATATCATAAAATCATATATAGGATTAACCTTCAATTCTTTTGAAGTGTACAGAATATCAATATTAGTATTCTACAGAATATACTAAACTTTCATAAGAATGTTCAATGGAGCCCACGTAAACTTGACATTATCACCATTGAGCAATATAGTGGTCCTTTTTGTCTTTTTAGGGGTCCTTTTGCCCCACATGATATGCAAGTATCATATCTCTAGGTTCCCTTTTGCTCTACCTGCAATATAAGTATTATATTTGGGGTCCCTTTTGCCCCATATGTAGTTGGAGGTATCATATTATTTTATAGTCAATCTTTTTTAATTTGATATTCAGTAACTTTCAATTCTTATAATTCATAGTTTGTATTATTGCATGCTTTCATAATGATCTTTCTGTTATATTGTCTGCATACAAAGAATGTGCATACAATATGTAAAAAAATAGACTTTTTTTCAGAACATTATCAAATAGAAAAACCTTTAAATGAACATAATAAATCTTATTTTAAACTCACATGATTAGATTATGTAAGTGATTATTCATACATGACAATTTGAATTTATACTCCCTTTCTATACATTGAATAAGCTTAATATCATTTTTCCTTTTAATGAATTTAAAATTAACTCTTCATGCTTATAAATGAAACTATTTATATTTTTAATTATAATTGCTTTACTTACTACTTTGGAGATTTGTCTCCTCAATGCCTCCACCTCACACTCTTTTTCTTTTGTAATTTATCTACAATGCACATCTCAAAATCTACAGTTTTTTCCTTGCATTTCCCAAATACATTACATATAACCAATTCAAATAAAGATCATAATTTATCTCGTTACCTCCCTTCTGCATATAATTAATGAATCCTCTTATGTCTTCTCTCAATTTCTTCTTCCTTGAATTAATCCTTGTTATTTTCTTCACTCTTTCTCGGTTATTTCCTCTACTGAATATAAACCATACACTTAAAGTAAAACTCACTTTAATATAAACCAAACTCCATCATACATCAAAACTAATACCTCTATTATAATCTTTACCTGTACTATGCCGAGTACTTCAAACACTACCTATCCTTCCCCCTTCCAGCACTACTGCCGTACTTTCCTTACTTTGCACTGTGCCTAACTCCCTTAGCCTGCACTATGCCGTGAAATGCAATAATTCCCTCATCTGATTATTTTTCCTCTCTGTTGGCTTGCGTGAAATCAAAATAAATAAGGAATATGAGAGGCTCACGGAATAACTTCTCTTCACAGCCACTAAAAGCATCCATTCGTAATTAAAGTATTATCTAATTTAATTTACTCTATTACTTAATATAAATACTAAGATTTACTTAATAGTAATTTAACTACTAATATAAAAATCACAATTCCAATAAAATAAATTTTCTTTACCTGAGAATATGGATAGTAGAAGGCAAGGGAAAGGAGCCAGTGGGATAGTAGTAAGGAGAGTTGACTATTTTTTTGTGTACATACACTTTTTGGATATGCCAGAGCAAGAGTTGTACAGACTTTTTGGTATGTAAATGAATGTTAAAAAGTTTAGTGAAGTTCTATATTTCATTTGAGGCTTGCATTTATTTGAGGTATTTTACATATGTTTTCTATTGTTAAGTATAAAATTTTAAATATTGGCATAATCTGAATAAGTTACTTTCCACTCACCTGATTATGGTAGGAGTAATTCAGAATGAGTGTTAGTAAGATGTAGGTCCGTTCAGATTCTGCTTCTCTGTTACACTCCCTGTTGACTTTAGGAGGGGTCAAATGGGTTGTGACAGTTAAGAGTCGTCTATCTTTTCTTCCAAACTTATTTTTTTTTTCTTCACTCTTTCAATGACTTATTCCTCTAGAACATGTACAGATTCTATCTCTCCCTCCTTCCCTCCCTTCTAATCAGCCATGTGTATGCCCTTAATTAACGTAGTTGCTTGGGTGGCATGTGCTCGAAGGGATTAACCTTGTTTGATTCCCTGTTCAGTTTATGGTCTTGTCTCTTTTGTTGTTATGGAGTGTAAGGATTAACATTTATAATTCCCTGATTATTTTGAGCTATTATCCTCTTCAACTTCCAAATCACGTGAAATTAAACAGCACTTTAACATTTCATTTTCTGGTTTCTTCAAAGCAAATTCAACATAATTTGACTTTGCCATCTAAATATTGTACCTGTAAATCTCTTTTTATATTATTAGTATTTTAGAAGTTAATATCCGATTTTTGTGCTTATTTGAATAATTGTAAACTTGATTCTTTTTATTGTCAAATGCTTTATATTAATTTGCATTTTTTACTGTTGAGGGGATGCACTCCTCTCAATTGTTAATCATATTTGCAATTTTGCATTAATGTGTTATTTTATTCTGATTTAACTTTACATGTGTTGAACCCTTCACTTGCAATAACCATGAACTAGTTATTTATGTAATCGCAGGATATAAATGGTGGATATGGTGGTGGACCCGGCCAGGTTTGTCACTAATATATTATTATGAACTTTTGACATTGCATAGATTAGATTTTTGAGGCAGTAATTTTATTCCAGGGCGAGTTTTCTGTTATTTGCTGTATGCCTTGAGAAGATTGCTTACGTGATTGGCAAATATTTAAAATTTTGATAGTCTTGATATGCTTGACTTAGTTGTAGGTGCGGATTCAATGTTTTGTTAGTGCATGAAGTGACAATCCACGGAAAGATTAGAAAAATCTTAAAATCTATGAAATATACTTAAAGAAATTAAATTACTCTCAGTGCATGCCATTTGCATGCATTGATTCCACTACATCTCTCTAAGTCCTGCTTTTTCTTCCTGTTGCGTCCTGGAGTATTCGCGGCGGTAGAGAAATATATAGTTTAGTGCTTAGCATTATACGAAGATCCAGCACACAAGCAGATAAGAGAGAGAGTGTAGCGTTCATAAGAGACACCAAAGTTTTTACGTGCAAACCTCTGAAAAGGGGGAAAAACCACGGGGCTTGGCCCAGTTTGAATGAATCCACTAGTATTTGCAGTCAATTACAAATGAGGCCCTTAGGAGAAGGCCTTGGCTTGATGTCACAAACGTACATCATATAGAGCACATTACATGGTTGGAGTTACATAGACATGTTTGTTTGGTCGGCAGGACCATAGTCGATAGGATGGAGGTCAGAAAGATCGTTGTTTGGTGATGGAGGTCGGAAGTACCATATTAGGTGATGCAGGTCGGAAGGACCGTAGTCGGCAGAAGACGGGGGTTCGAAAGACCGTAGTTGGCAGGAGACCGGGGTTAGAAAGATCGTTGTTTGGTGATGGAGGTCGGAAGGACCATAGTAGGCAAGAGACAGAGATTCAAAATACCGTATTTGGTAGGAGACCGGGGTCAGAAAGACCGTTGTCTGGTGATGGAGGTCGGAAGGACCATGTAGGCGAAGGAGGTCGGAAGGAAACCGGGATCAGAAAGACCGTTGTAGTAGGGCGGTACTTTGGTAGAACTCTGGGTATTAGGTGGTGGCCTAATAGAAGTTCAGGCCTCAGGTGGTCGTTCGGCAGAAGTCTGGGCCTCAGGTGGTGGTTCGGTAGAAGTCCGGGCGTCAGGTGGTAATCCGGTGCAAATTCGGGCCTCAAGTGGTAGTCCGGCAGAAGTTCGGGGCCTTAAGTGGTGGAGCAACGATGTCAGACGGTGGTCCGGTATAGCTCAGGATCTCAAGTGGTGGTCCGACGGAGCAACGATGTCAGAAGGTGGTCCGGCGGAGCTCAGGGCCTCAAATTGTGGTCCGGCGGAGCAACGATGTCATGCGGTGGTCCGGCGGAGCAACGATGTCAAGCGGTCGTCTGGCGGAGGTGAGGGCCTCAATTGGTGGTTCGACGGAGCGACGACGTTTGGCGGTGGTCCGACAGAGCAACGACATCAGACGTTAGTCCGGCAGAGCTCAGGGCCTCAAGTGGTTGTCCGGCAGAACAACGATGTCAGGCGGTGGTCCGACGGAGGTGAGGGACTTCAGTGGTGGTCCGACGGAGGTGAAGGCCTCAAGTGGTGGTCTGACGGAACTCCGGCGTCAGGCGGTGGTTCAGCGGAGGAGAGGGCCTTAAGTGGTGGTCCGGTGGAGGAGAGGGCCTCAAGTGGTGGTCTGACGGAAGCCCGACGGTGGTCGAGGAGGAGCTTCTTCCTTCTCGTCATTCTCTTCTTCCTTCTTCTGTTCTTACTCGATCCCCCCTTCAAGTGAAATGAGGGTTCTATTTATAGATTTCTGGAGTGACATGGACCGTAAATAGGTGAGAGATCAAGAGAAAATGGGGACTGGTTGGATGGACGATCGATGTTGAATCTCTTGATCATGGACCTTTTGATGGACATTTGAATGTCTTAGTGATGTTGGAATTCAGTGATCTTGGGCTCGTTGGATTCGTCCCGTCCAGACGCTCGATTCGACTAAAAGCATGTCATGTTTGGAAATCGTTTGGTAATCCAAATTGTGGTTTGAACCTTCCAACAACACTTTGGATCCTTGATTTGAACTCATTTGGGCTCGGACTGAGTCGAATTTGGTGTCGTTGGGTTCGTATTTCCGAGACGTTTAGTTTGACTGTAAGTTTGCTGAAATTGAAGTTTGGATGGTCCCAATTTTAATTTTAGAAGTTTCCAGCTTGATTTTGGATCGAGATTTGTGGCCAATCAAGATAATTTTTTGATGACGTATCAGTTGCCCTCTTATTTTCGGACGTCGATGTTCTAAAATTTCGAAAATATGCGTCGCAATCTTAGGGGATTTTTTTGTGCATTTTGAAATTTGAATGTGTCCGTTCGTGGGCGTAGAGATCCCGTATCACTTTAAAAGTTTCAAAGTTGAGTCCGGAACTTCGAAAAACGGATCCGGGGACCCCAAATATGTCTGATTTGACTTTTTCGTACCAAAAATTGAGTATGAAAACGGCTCCAAGGACCCCAAAAATTGTCGGCGCTGCTGCCGCTGCCACTTTGTGTCACCGTGCGTTGCCCGTGCTACGCTGCGCGACAGCCTGCTGCCCGACTGCCTATGCGCCCACGTGCGCTGCGGCGCCTGTCTGCGCTGCCTGGCAGGCGCTACTGCGCCACTGAACGGCTCCACCCGTTGGCCGGTTATGGGTTTGGGCCGCGGCTAGCGATTTAGGCAGTTTTTTTCTTTTAACCTCTCCAACTCCCCTTTCTTCCTATAAATACCCCCATAGAGGGTATGAAATTCTTGCACCTTCTCTTCTCCATCCATTCTTTCAATTTAGGCCTTTCCTTGGCCTTGTACGGGTGGTATGCCCTGTCCAGGCCCAAGGTCCCTCTCTGTGCAAGAATGTCCGGAGATCCCCCATTCTTTCTCCTTTCTTTTAATTGAGGCCTTCCCTTGGCCCTGTACGGGTGATAACCCTCGTCCAGGCCCAAGGCCCTTCTATGTGCAAGAAGGTCCGGAGATCCACCCTTCTCCCTACTTTCTTTCAATTGAAGTCTTCCCTTGGCTATGTATGGGTGGTATCGCTCGTGTAGGCTCAAGGCCCTTCTTTATGCAAGAAGGTCCGGAGATCCCCCTTCTCCCTCCTTTCTTTAAGAGATCCTGCGGAGTTTCGATGTTAGTTGGTTAGCGATGGAGGTTGGAGAGACCGTTGTAAGGAGGGAGGTTGAAAAGACTATTGACGGGCAGAAATCTGGCGTCGGGTAGAAATACGGCGTCGGGTAGAAATACGGCGTCAGGTAGGAGTTTGACGACGGACAGAAGTCTGATGAAGGGTAGAAATTTAGCGTCGAATAGAAATACGGCGTCGGGTAGGAGTTTAACGATGGACAGAAGTCCGACGAAGGGTGAAATTTGGCGTCGAGCAGAAGTCCGACGATGTGCATAAATTTAATGTCCGGTAGAATTCTTACATGGAGGAGAAGTACGACGACGGGTAGAAGCCTAACGAATGTCCGTCGATAGGCAGGAATTCAACATTGGGTAGAAGTACGGCGTCGGGTAGAAGACCGACGAAAGTCCATTGACGAGAAGAAGTTCGATGACGGGTAGTAGTCCGATGGCATGCAGAAGTTTAACGTCGGGTAAAAAATCGATGAAAGTCTATCGACGGGCAGAAGTCCGATGACGGGTAGTAGTCCGACGGCAGGTAGAAGTATGATGTTGGGTAGAAGTACATCGTAGGGTAGAAGATCGATGAAAGTCAATCGATGGGTAGCTGTCTGACGACAGGCAAATGTCCGACGTCGGGTAGAAGTACAATGTTGGGTAGAAGACCGACGAAATTCCATCAACGTGCAGAAGTTCGATGACGAGTAGTAGTCTGACGACAGGCAGAAGTCTGACGTCGGGTAGAAATTTGACTTTATGGAGAATCCCGACGAAAGTCTTGCGTAGGTTAATAAAATCCGTCAAAGATATATGACCTATCCAAGGTTGTATGTTAGTGCATTTTCTCGATGACATTAACTTGTGTGGAAGAGGTCGAGAGAATCAACCAAGGATGTAAGACCTATCCGAGGTTGTATGTCAGAGCTCTGCTCGATGACGTTAACCGGTGTGGAAGAGGTCAAGAGAATCAACCAAGGATGTAAGACCTATCCAATGTTGTATATCAAAGCCTTTGCTCGATGACGTTAACATGTGTGGAAGAGGTCGGGAGAATCCACCAAGGATGTAAGACATATCCATAGTTGTATGTCAGAGCCTTTGCTCGATAACGTTAACCTATATGGAAGAGGTCAAGAGAATCCACCAAGGATGTAAGACCTATCTGAGTTTGTAGGTTAGAGCCTTGCTCGATGATGTTAACCTGTATGGAAGAGGTCGAGAGAATCTACCAAGGAAGTAAGACCTATCCGAGGTTGTATGTCAGAGCCTTTGTTCGATGACGTTAACCTATATGGAAGAGATAGAAAAAATTCACTAAGGATGTAAGACCTATCCAAGGTTGTATGTCAGAGCCTTTGCTCGATAACGTTAACTTGTATGGAAGAGGTCGAGAGAATCCACCAAGGATATAAGACCTATCCGAGGTTGTATATCAGAGCCTTGGTCGATGACATTAACCTGTATGAAAAAGATTAAAAGGATCCGTCAAAGATGTAAGACCTATCCGAGGTTGTATGTTAAAGCCTTGCTCGATGACGTTAACCTGTGTGAAAGAGGTCGAAATAATCCACCAAAGATGTAAAATCTATCCGAGGTTGTATGTCAAAGTCTTTGCTCAATGAAGTTAACCTGTATGTAAGAGGTCGAGAGAATTCATCAAGGATGTAAGACTTATCCGAGGTTGTATGTAAGAGCCTTGTCTCGATGACGTTAACCTGTATGGAAGAGGTCGAGAGAATCCACCACGGTTGTAAGACCTATCCGAGGTTGTATGTCAGAGTCTTTCTCGATGACGTTAAACTGTACGAAAGATATCGAGAAAATTCACCAAGGAATTAAGACCTATTCGAGGTTGTATGTTAGAGCCTTTGCTTGATGACGTTAACCTCTATGGAAGAGGTTGAGTCGAATCACCCTGGGATTGATTTTGCCTTTGATTGGGAGGGGGCGAACGCCGCATGTATCTGGAATTAAAGGTAAATAAAGGTCTATCTTTAAATCGTTACCGCCTTTTTGAGGTCAAGATTAAGACATTGCCTAAGGAGAGAGTCCAATATGGGACTATATGCAACTTGAAATTAATTAGAAGTATCATTACATTTGCTGAGATTTTCCTGAATAATCATCTTGATATTGAAAGCATTGAAGGGATCTTCTTGACAACAGTTGGAGTCAAGGTTGCCCCCAAGTCCGGATCTAATTCCCATGAAATTGATGCAGCAATAGCTGAAGCCATAAAATTGACATGAACGACCTTTTGAGGGTGGAGCAAAAATTGCCCCCCGCCCTAGTTGAGAATCATGTTCCCATAGACAGCGCCAGACTGTTGCGTCCTGGACTATTTGCGGCAGTAGAGAAATATATAGTTTAACGTCTTAGCATTATACGAAGATCCATCACACAAACAGATAAGAGAGAGAGTGTAGCATTCATAAGAGACACTAAAGTTTTTACATGGAAACCCTTGAAAAGGGGGCAAAACCACGGGGCTTGGTCCAGTTTAAATGAATCCACTAGTATTTGCAGTCGATTACAAATGAGTCCCTTAGGAGAAGGCCTTGTCGTGATGTCATAAACGTACATCATATAGAGCACATTACATGGTGGGAGTTACATAGACATGTTTTTTTGGTCGGCAGGACCATAGTCGATAGGATGGAGGTCGAAAAGACCGTTGTCTTGTGATGGAGGTCGGAAGGACCATAGTAGGTGATGTAAATCGGAAGGACCGTAATCGGTAGAAGACAGGGGTCCGAAAGACTGTAGTTGGTAGGAGACCAGGGTCAGAAAGACAGTTGTCTGGTGATGGAGGTCGGAAGGACCATAGTAGGCTAGAGACAGAGATTCGAAAGACCGTAGTTGATAGGAGATCAGGGTCAGAAAGACCGTTGTCTGGTGATGGAGGTTAAAAGGACCATAGTAGTCGACGGATGTCGGAAGGACCGTAGTGTGCAGGAGACCGGGGTCAGAAAGACCGTTGTAGTAGGACGATACTTTGGTAGAACTCTAGGCATCAGGTGGTGGCCTAATAGAAGTTCAGGCCTCAGCTGGTGGTCCGGCAGAAGTCCGGGCCTCATGTGGTGGTTTGGTAGAAGTCCGGGCGTTAGATGGTGGTTCGATGGAAATCCGGGCCTCAAGTGGTAGTCCGACGGAAGTCCGGGGCATTAAGTGGTGGTATGGCGGAGCAATGACATTAGGCGGTGGTTCGGCAGAGCTCAGGGCCATAAGTGGTGGTCTGGCAGAGCAACGACGTTAGGCGGTGGTCTGGAGGAGCTCAGGGCCTCAAGTGGTGGTCTGGCGGAGCAACGACGTCAGGTGGTGGTCCGGCGGAGCAACGATATTAGGCGGTGGTCTGGCAGAGGTGAGGGCCTCAAGTGGTGGTCCAGCGGAGAAATGATGTCAGGCGGTGGTTTGGCGGAGCAACGATGTTAGACGGTAGTCCGGTGGAGCTCAGGGCCTCAAGTGGTGGTCCGGCAGAACAATGACGTCAGGCGGTGGTCCGGCGGAGGTGAGGGCCTCCAGTGGTAGTCCGACGGAGGTGAGGGCCTCAAGTGGTGGTCCGACGGAACTCCGGTGTCAGGCGGTGGTTCGGCGGTGTAGAGGGCCTCAAGTGGTGGTCCGGCGGAGGAGATGGCCTTAAGTGGTGGTCCGGCTGAAGTCCGGCGGTGGTCGAGGAGGAGCTTCTCCTTCTCTTGCTTCTCTTCTTCTTCCTATTTATAGATTTTTGGAGTGGCATGGACCGTAAATAGGCGAGAGATCAAGGGCAAATGGGGAGTGGTTGGATGGACGGCCGATGTTGACTCCCTTGATCATGAACTGTTTTATGGACATTTGAATGTCTTAGTGATGTTGGAATTCAGTGATCTTGGGCTCGTTGGATTCTTCCCGTCGAGCCGCTCGATTCGACTATAAGCACTTCATGTTTGGAAATCGTTTGGTAATCCAAAATGTGGTTCGAACCTTCCAACAACGCTTCGGGTCCTTGATTTGGACTCATTTGGGCTCGGATTGAGTCGAATTTGGTGTCGTTGGGTTCGTATTTCTGAGACGTCCAGTTTGACTATAAGTTTTGCTGAAATCGAAGTTCGGATGGTCCCAATTTTAATTTTGGAAGTTTCCAACTTGATTTTGCATCGAGATTCGTGCCCAATCAAGATAAGTTTTTGATGACGTATCACTTCCTATTGTCCTAATTCTGTTATTTATCCTCTTTGTATTAAGGGCTGGTTTTATTCACTTGCTTTGGAGGATGTCATTGATGTAGAGTATTTCTAGAGCTTATTAATACAATGTGGGATGAAATGCGTAGAGAAACATACCAAAAATCATAATATAATGATTCTCAACTTTCATGTTAAGCAAAAATTAACCACCTTTGATGTAAAATCAGAAATCACAAATTATTCATGTCAAATAATAATTTAAAAGTCGCAAAACACTTAAATCTCATTTGATATGATTATAAAATTATTCGAGAAAGATTCATACCACAAATGGTGAATAGCACATATTAAACTTGACAAATTTTCATTAATGATTTCACACCAGTAAGTCAATAACCAATTTATAGGTTAGTACAATAAAAAAAGTTAGAAATTATATTTTGTAAGATCTGGGCTTTTTTCCGATACATCAGATTGTTACGATACAAATTTGAGCTGATATTGGCTAGAAATTGGATTGACCTATGTAAGCTAGCTTAAAATTGGCTCGGGATTTGAATTGATTCTCTTTTGAGTTGGCTCAAATCTGTATTGAGTCATCTTAAAACAATTTATTTTTCTTTTTTCTTTTAAATTTTAAAAATATTAAATTTGCATATTTGTGTCATTATAATATACTTTTACTTATATAAGTGCGCGTGTTTGTGTGTGTATATATATATATATATATATATATATATATATATATATATATATATATATATATATATATGCACATGTTGTATGTATGTATCTAAAAAATAGATATTATTTATTTTTGAGCTGATTTCAAGTTGGCTTGATCCAATCCAGATCGTGATCTAAATTGGATCTTTAAAAAAAAAAAAAAAGAATTGAGAGAAACAAAATTTTATTTTCACCATTAAATTAATAGATGTTTTCTTAAAAAATGTCTCAAGTTCATATTTATAATCAAAGAAATATCAAAAATAAGTAATTTTTAGAAAAATTTAAGATCTAGCTTAATACTATAAGTTTCAATTCATCACCGCCGAATTTCAGCAAGAACAAATTTTGGTTTTAGCAAAATAATAATTTCCTAATTCTAAAATTCTTGTTACAACAAATTCTAGAATTCTTGATTTTTGTGCCTAAGTAAATTGTTGGAAAAAGAAGGAAATTAATTCCCGAGTGCAACTTCTGTTAAGAGGACTGAAGAAATGGATAGTTGCTAGTAGCGACTGGGTGTCTGCTGCTGCAATGCTTTCAGTCTGCGAAACAAAGATGATAGCTTTACTTAACCAAAAAAAAAAGAAGCTTTACTTTACCAATTAAAAAAAAAAGCTTTACTTCACCAATTTTTTCAGATTGCAGATATCAAAAGAATAAATGGTCTTGTAACAGATCTTCAAAGGTTTGGTCACAAGTTTGATGATTTTTTGCATTTTCTTAAGATTTATATTATTGGTGGTTTAGTGGATTCTTGAAGCTGCTAGCTTACTTCAAAAGTTAACCCATGATTAGGATATTTTCTTTTAAAACCTATGATTAGGATAATTGTCTATTTTCTTTTGGGGATAAGATTACTATTGTTTATTTATTCTTCCATTCTTTTCGGTTTTTCTACTTTGAATTGATTATTTCTCATTCCGAATTTTAGATGCTCAGAATATTGTTAACTTAATATGTTAGAAAATAAATTCATAAGTGCACTCTTTGAAATGTTTTGCACATGCCAAGTGCATGGGTTGATAAAAACATCTTTATCTTCCTTTAGCATTGAGGCTATTCCTCGACTTAAATCCATGATCTCTAATTTACTGTTGGGGCTACATAATCGTTTTAGTGAACGAGAGAAAGGAAGAGGAGGGTGGTTGACAAGAGGGAAATTAGCCAGCTAACTCTTTGTTTGGTAACAAATTTTTTAGGTGGGGGGGGGGGGGGGGGGGGGGGGGGGGGGGGGGGGGCGCTAAAATAATTAATTTTGAGGGTGGGAAATTGCCCATCTTCAACCATATGGTGTTCTGTTCTTATTTTTGAAGCACATACGAGAAAGTTTGACTATGATAGTTTGGTGTGCCATGTATGTTTTTTGATATATTTTTAATTTTGGGGTGCATTCTCACGTTATGTTTAGGAGCTCTTCAATGCGTGTATGTGGTGCACTTATATGTTTTGTATTGTATTTAACAATGTACTTGTATACTTTTCAATATGTTTGCGTATTTTATATTGCACTTTTGTTATGAACTTGCATGTTTTTAAATGCATATGCATGATGTACGTACATTCTTTTCACACGTTTTTTATTTGATGGGTGCTTTTCAATGTGTCTATTTGATATACTTGCATGCTTTTTAGTGCATTTGCACAATATACTTGTACACCTTTGAATATATTTGAGCACTTTTTATTGTACCTACATGATGCATTTGTATGTTTTTCAACACATTTTTCATAGTGTACTCCCACGCTTTCCAATATACTTGCACATTTTTTTTACGTCTACATAGTATACTTGTATGCTTTTTGGTGCATTTGTGCAATGTAGTTGCATGCTTTTTGTCCCCCATATATTAGTAGCAATTAATTTTGGTGTGGGCAATTGCCCACCTCAGCCATATGTTCTGCCCTTATTTGTCGAAGCACATGTGAACAATTTTAACTTCGACAATTTGGCATGTCATGCATGCTTTTTGATGTGTTTTATTTTTTGGGTGCATTCTCACATTATGCTTAGACACTCTTCGATGTTTGTATATGGTGCACTTGTGTGTTTTTTTATTGTACTTACACAATATGCTTTTGTACTTTTCAATATATTTAAATATTTTATATTGCATCATTTTGATGAACTTGCATGCTTTTTAATGCATGTACTTGCATGTTTTTGGACAAAATATTTGTATGCTTTTTATTTGATGTGCATTTTTAAATGTGCCAACTTGATATACTTGCATGTTTTTTAGTGTATTTACATAGTGTACTTATACACGTTTGAATATATTTGAGCGCTTTTTGATGACCTACACCACGCACTTGCATGTTTTTGTTGCATTTGCACTGTGCACTCGCACGCGTTCTATTATACTTGAGTGTTTTTTTTTGTACATCCATATAGTCTACTTGCTTGCTTTTTGTTCCATTTGTGAAGTGTACTTGCATGTTTTTTTTGCTGCGATGAATTTGCTTGCTTTTAGAGTGGTGGCACATTTCTCGGGATAACTTCTTGCTTTTTAAGACAATTTTACCATTCTTGAGATAGTGTCACACTTCTCGAAGCAGCTACATGCTTCTCAAGGCCCGATATGTTTCTTGATGTAGCTACATGCTCCTTATTGCATCACACTTGAATTCGATTGTTCTATTTTGATGCGTGTAGGATTAGTAAATGTTTGAATTTTGGTTATTTGTGCTAACATTTATCATTGAAATGTCCATAAATTTTAATTTTGAAATTTGAAATGATCACCTTCTGCCTTTTGTCCACTTGCATGTGCATTTTGCAAGTCCATTTGTGCTCGTAGGTGAGCTGCAACGTTCTTTTTAAGTCTTCCATAAATTTTCTTTACGATCACTATTTGTTCTTATTTTGTAATTTTTCTTTTTTAATAATTTTTGCAATTTTATATTTTGCTTATTTCATTGCATTTATGCCTCGAAACCATTATATTTCATTATATTTGAATCTCATGTCAGTATAAATTTTAGGAGTCTCCTGACATCTCCCCGATATAATGGCATCTTTAAGGGTGTTTAACCATTGCACCATGTTTAAAAAGGTGTGCACGAATAGTTTTGTAGGGTACCACGACCGAGCGGTCTTCTATTACATTGCATGTAAGAAAAATGCACATAAGCATTCATACCATATCAAGAAAAAATGTAAAATCTCCATGCCATGTTGAACCAATGCACATGAGTACTTATTTGTTTTTTTCTAGCTGCATTGGACCAATGTGCACCAGTATTTAATTTTAAAATTTTGAATCATACCATGTGCTCATAGTGATGATAATGTGTGGATGGAAAGTTTGTGCGACGATTAAATACACCTATTTAAACATGGTGCAATGTTTGTGTTTTTCACGGAAAGGACACGACATTGAATCCACGTAGAAATTCCAAACATTACAAGCCATAAAAAACCTATTGCTTTTCACGAAAAAATTGCCCAGCTCAGGAAACCGAAGGAGCAACCACGGGAACCAAAGAGGCCGCACGGTACCAAGGCGCCAAAGCCACGGGAAAGCCCCCAGGCTCAGAAAACCAGTAGACGGCCGGAAATCCAAGTAGCCATGGCACGGAAAACAGCAGCCCACCGTGGAAGCCAAGGAGCCACGACATGGGAAAATAAAGCAACTTTCTTGGGATTCCAAAAGCCCTTTTGGAAAACCAAGAGACAACTTAAATGAATACATTAAATACTATAATAAAAGTACATTAATTAAAAAATAACTATGAACTAAAATGTTAGCTAATAATGAGTTAACCCTTAGTTCAATAAGTGAACTAAAGACTAGCTAATAAATGAGCTAAAATTTCAGCTCAATTTTAATTGAGCTTGTAAACTCAAGGGAAGCCAAAATTGATTAATTTTGGACATGAGTTGACCCTCCCTTTGTCTACATCAACATACAATTGTAACCACCTAAATAGATGCTTACTCAATCCAAATTAGAAGTTACCAGAATCTTAAATTCTACAAGAAATTAAAAAATGATTGCAAAATTCTATAGCAATTGAGATCTATATCATAAAAAAAAACCAACATGTTTCTAATTTTACAAAAGCTCAATCACGCATAGAGAAATTACTGAGGTGAGAGGTAGCTTGTTCTGCTAAGAAAGGAATAGAGTGTAAAAATGAATATAGTGAATAATAAATATATTAAACTGAAAATACTTATGAATTTTTTAGCTAAGTACACTTGATGAGGGTTGGTGGTGGGTTTAGGTCACTGTTGTGATCAATTGGTAAATGAGAGACTCTTATAAGATAATTAGAAGAGTAAGGTTTAATTTGGTGGTGTTAATTTGTAAAACCCGCAAAATACCATTTTAGGCTTCGCACGCTTTTCAAAGTGCCGCGACGAGTTTTAAGTGAAAAATTTGAGGTTGTCGGATTTCGACGGGAATAATTTTCAAAAATAGAGCGCAAAATTCTAATCGTTTTGATGTATAGAACCCATATCGGATTTTAAATATTTTAGGAGTTAAAATTTCCGGAAAGTTCTAAATGACATTTTTACCCTTAATGCTTTTTGAATATGTGGGCTCCGAAAATTCGGCCCCGGCCTCCGTGCCGCGCTTTTCTTTTCCTTTTTGCTATGGCGAGGGAGTTTTAACGGAATAAGTTCCGGGGTAAATTTTGAAAGGCAGATGGGTTTGTAGATAAGACACTACCCAAAGATTTCGCCCTCATTTGTGAGGACTTTATGATTTGAGTTCTGGTTTCCTATAGGCGCAAGCCCGTATAGTTAATTATCCCTCCTGATCACGAGAGAGAACTTTCGATTAAGGCTAGTCGTCAATCAGATACGTAGAGAATACGTGTATCTGGCATATAGTAGCAGCATAGGTTTAGGTATTTGAAATGTTTGGAAGTTTGGGAATTTGGAAAATTTGATATTTAAAACTGGAATTTTCACCATATGGAACTTAAACCGGATGGTGGGGGGAATGGATGATAGTCCCGATCAAGATCGCATGGTTCCGTCGTCCCGGACCATCGTGGTCCCTGGTCTACTTAGTCAGAGGAGGTAGTCGACCCAACCTGATAGAAGGATCCTTGTCGGCAGCCATGGGTTGCTTCGTCCAAGGGGACCTTGTAGACCTGAGGTGAATGTTTGTCTAAGGGGACAAATTTGAATCCACCTTAGCTTGCAGAGAGCTTTGTGCCCTATCGATCATATCCTATTGATTCATATCTCAAGGATTTAATGCCAATAAGGAGCGTATTGGCGTTGACCATAACCAGTATTTCGTGGTGCCATTTGGCAGCAAAACCACTCGGTTCAGAGGGCCCCGGGTCATAACTGTTTATCCTGCGGTGCCATTTGGCGGCGAGCCGCCGGTTAGAGGACACGTACCACGTCCTTACTGGCAGGAGACTGTTTTTAAAATGGATCATAATAATATTTTCGACTAGGCATTTGGCTCTTTATGAGCTGAAAGTAAATTTGGATTTGTCCACCCCGACAGACTGTTGCGGAGGGTGGATGGATTTTGCTTTAAGTATAGATGGTTAGATTTCAAATTTTAAATATTTAGATTTTGGGATTTTTGAGTGGCATTTTTGGAGTTTTTGAATTTGAATGGACCCCTCCGGTTGAGATAAACATTCAACACGGCCATCATCAGGGTGTTTGGGATTATTTCTATTTGTAACTTGAACCTTGTCAACTCAGCCGAGCTATTGATTGAGGATCGGGTTTCATAGGCTTCGTGCCTTTATTAGTGAATTCACATTGTTGTAGGCCTTAAAGGCCTAACATGAATGTTTTAAAGTAAATATACCGGTCGTCACAACTTTATATTTGCTTAATGGTTCGAACCCTGTCGACTTCTATTGACCCATATAGAAGGATCGGTTTCGAACATGAATTCACTTGTCAACCTGCGCAGCATCCCTAGACGTCACGTGTGTACCAATAACACACTCGCCGGGGCCCATGCGGGTTTGGGGGTATTTTATAGTTAAACCCTGTCGACTCTTTTACCTGCTAAGGAAGATAGGGTTTAAAATTTGATAACACGCGTATCATCCCTAGACGTCACGTATGTACCAATAACACGCTCGCCGGGGCCTATGCGGGTTTTATAATTGTTTTTACTCCTTTTAGTGTACCTATGAGTATACAATTTATAGTGCACGTGCAGGAGTACTTTGAAATAATTGTAGACACCTTCTGTCTGCTTGTACGAATGTTGCAGATCCGGTGGCGTTGTATTGTAGGTTGTAGACGCCTTCTGTCTGCTTGCATGAGTGTTGCAGATCCGGTGGCGTTGCATTGTAGGTTGTAGACGCCTTCTATCTGCTTGCATGAGTGTTGCAGATCCAGTGGCATTGCATTGTAGGTTGTAGACGCCTTCTATCTGCTTGCATGAGTGTTGCAGATCCGGTGGCGTTCTAGTCTTGATATTGACTCCCCCCTCTCTCATTCATCGGGGATGATCTTTCTGAACTTTGGAGTCAATGACTGCTGGTTTGGAAAGAACTCCTTTCAGGATATTTGGTGTAGAGGACTTGATATTTTTGGTGTTTGTGGGCACCAGAACTATTTTCTTCTCGAGTATAGCACTAAGAAGAGACTTTGGAACACCAGGAAGTTTGGTTCTAATTTGTTCAAACATTTCCTCCCTTCTGCCAGGGGATGTCCTTTTTCGTACATCGGGTTACCTTTGTACCCGGTGTACTGACAGCACTTTGATCACCATTGTCGTAGGTGATATCCGTACTTGTGTCCACAGTGATTTGATGTGCTTACGATATACCCACTGTTGTTATCCACAAGCGGCTCGTGTTTGTTTGTAAGGATCTGTTGTATTTGCTACGACCTCCTAGAGATGTTCGTAGAAGACCCACTGTTCCCACATCATGCCCACCTGTCACCAATCTCAGGTGGTTTTGCTAATTGTACTGTTTTACAGGGGACGATCTTTGACTGCTGGTCTCTAGTATTGTCATCTTAATCAACAGGCACATGCAGGCATTGTCATAGGATTTCATGCATTGAGGTCTTGTAATGTGCTTTGTGTCACTTTTGATGGTACAAGTGCTATTGTAATTTGAGTTCCCTCGTTTGTGATTCAAGCTTTGTTCCTTGCATGTGTTTGAATTCGAGTTAAGTTTCATTCAAATTTGAATTCATCAAGTTCACAAGTCCCACTTGATGTCGTATAGCCTGAGTTCAAGTGTGAGTTCAACTGCTTTGTTCGGATCCGAATCCAGTCCAAATCAAAGTCTTTGTTTGATATTCTAGTCTTGTTCAAGTCCCCTATAGTTCTTTGAATTCAATTGCATGTTCACATTTTGTTCAAAGTCTTCTGGAGTCCTTGTAAGTTCATTTTCATGTTCAAATTGATTTGAATTGGGCTTCAGGTTGATTTTATTTTGTTTGATTTTGACCCTTAGAAATCATTTAGAATTTTGTTCAAACTTAGGTCCACAAGTACACTGTTCTTCGTACAAGTCCTCTGCTCATTTAGTTCAATTTCTGTGTATTTTTGTTCGAGTACAGGTCTTCTATATTGTTGCCCAAGAAGGTCTTCAAATTGTTCAAGTCTTTATACATTTCAATGAAAATTTCGGCAGCACCCCGGCATATCCCCCGTTTGGGGGAAAATAGGGGAGCTGGGCCTTCCCACCACGCTACTCGAGTGTATATGGTAGGTGTCCTTAGACACCGCGGCCGTACAATTATCATCCCACCACGCTACAAGAGCGTGTATGGGGCCTTCAGCAGTACCCGTACAGCAGAACACCAGTAGCTCTCCCCACCACGCTACAAGAGCGTGTATAGGGCTTCCCCACCTCGTCGTATGCTTCGCACCGGGCTCCCTCCTACCGTGCTACAAGAGCGCGTATAAGTGGTTCTTTGGTCCGCCGCAAACATCGAGAGTGGGATTTGGAACATCATACCTTTGTGTAGCAGTCATCGGCGGTGTCGGTGTCGAGGTCGAGGACCATCCCCACCACGCTACAAGAGCGTGTATAGGGCTTACCCGCCTCGTCGCACATGTCGCACTGGATTCTCCCCCACCGTGCTACAAGAGCGCGTATAGGGGATCCATCGGCGCGTCAAGTGCGTCGAGGACGGGATTTAAGCTAGAAATTCATACCTTGAAATCCGGCAGTGGCTCGTGGATCGAGGAAGGAGCAAGCACTTTTTTTTTTATTTCAATTAAAATATTATTATAATTAATTATTAACTATAATAATTTTTTTAATTAATTATGTTTATAATTAATTAAATTAATTAATAATTATTATAATTAATTAAAATAATTAATCATTTTTATCTTTAATTAATTATAATTAATTAATATTAATTAAATTTAATTAATTAATAATAATTAATTATAATTAAAAAATATATAATTAATTGAAGTTAATTTTGACTAAATTTTTATAATTAATTAACATTAATTATAATATTTAATTAAAATTAATTTTAATTAATTATACTAACTATAATTAATTAAAATAATTAAAGTTAAAATTAAATAAAATCAACTTTAATTAAAATAAACTAATTACTATCTCCCTCTACCTCTCTGTTTGGCGAATTTACAGGATTTGGCCGGACAAGCGCACGAAGAGAAAGTTACCTTCACTAGCAGCGAGCTCCTGTTGTTGCTGCCGATCAAAGTGTCGTAATTTCCTCTCCGACAAAAAGGGAACGTCGGTGAAGGAACAGAGTCGAACAGCAACGAAGGAGATCGGAGAAGCGCTCGAGAAGGAGAAAGTTACCCTCGCAGCTAGTGAGCTCGAGTTGTTGCTGCCGATCAAAGTGTCGTAGCTTCCTGTCCAACAAGAAGGGGATGGCGTCGGATGAAGCAAAGTCAAACAGCCGCGAGGGAGCCGAGAGGCTTCGTGAAAGGGAGAAAGTTATTTTCACTTCCAGTGAGCTCCTTCACAGCCCGCGAGCTTGTGTTGTTGCTTCCGATCGGAAGTGTCGTGACTTCCGATCAAGTCGTCACAGGAGTAAGTTGGACCAGCCACGAAGGAGCCGAAGAAGCGACGTCAAAGGGAGAAAGTTTCTTCACAATGAGCGAACTTCAGTTCTTGCTTCCGATCCTAATGTCGTAACTTCCGATCCAGTAGGTAGAGAAAGTCGTCAGAGCAGCAAGGCCGAACAACCACTGAGGAGTCGGAGAGGGAGAGAGTCAGAGAAGAAAAATAGCCGAGAGCCTCGTCTCCTCCGATATTTAACAACGCGAGGCAAAGCGTCGGGGCAGAGAACGCATTCAAGCCGAACGTGGAAGAGGCAGTATCGAATCGTGGGTAGGAGATGGCGTAGGGTGTCCGACTTTGCGAGATTTCGGGAATTTGCCATTACGGGAGTCGGTGTTACAGGTATAATTTTTTTCTTTTTTTAAATTTTATACTGGTCAATAAATGCCCCCCCAACAAATTCGATACGCGTCTAGAGCGAATCACGTTTGTATGCTAATTGACCCTGTGGATCTCTAGATATTTGTTCTAGATGTCACACTAGGGTTTCTATTTAGTTGATCTTCAAAAATTTGCTTGGATGCCACACTATTTTCTTTTAGTAGATCTCCGAAAGTTGTTTGGATGTCACACTAAAATTTTTACTTAGTGAATCTCCAAAATTTGCTTGAATATCACACTGGTCTTTCATTTAGTGAATCTCCAAGAATTTGCTTGGATGTCACACTACTCTCTTTTAGTGGATCTCCAAAATTTTGTTTGGATGTCACACTAATCTCTCTTTCTTCTTGACTTTTTTAGATATATCAATATATCGTTGATATCTTGTCTTTGTAGATTGACGCTAGTGGGTAGCATATATTCAAGATTCTTCCATTATCTGGTTGTACGTTGATAGAATTTTAAATATTTATTTGGGGATCTCGGCATGTTGTGCGATGTCGACCCAAATAAATATTTAAAATGCCCCCAGTCTTTAGGGACATTTGTAGATATTATTCAGGGTGCTCATTCTGCAACTTTAGCTTGAGTCCTGAGATCTTGATCCTTTTGTCCTGTGCTTTGTGCTGCGGACATTGATGAAGGGTTATCTGATTTGTCTTTGCTGACTTGTCAGAAGATTTGTATGCCTTCTGCCCTTTGCTTCTAGCTTTGTCGGGCTTGATGAAGGGGTAAATGCCGGTGACCTAAAACCTTTTAGGTTTATACTAGGTCGATGGCAAGAAGTCATCGGTCCAGAGCTTTGTGCATAGCAGACTTGTTGATGATGAAATCCTCTTAGTTCAGTTATAGGCTTTTCATGAACTTTAGGATAGTTTTCTTCGGTCCTTTGCTTTGTGCTTTGATGGACTTGTTGAAGAAAAATTCCTTCGATCCTCGCTTTGTGCTTTATGGATTTGTTGAAGGATTTGCAGGTTCTGGATTCAGTTGATAGTACCAAACGTAGGTAGTATCTTGATCCTTAACCACTTGAGAATACTTTAATCTGAATCACTTGAGTTTATCAGATCGGGAGGGCTGGGATTTGACAGCTCTTCATCCTCTGGTTGCTGAGATGGGGGTTTCTCTAATGCGGCCTTTCTTATAGCTTGTTGAGTAGATGGAACTGCCAGCGATCCGGCCATATTTGGGCTTGTTGGATCCGACCTCTTATACTCATTCAGGCTTAAGACTTGAGCTATGGGAATTGTGCTTCCCAATGCTGATTTTACTGAAGTTAGCAAATTTGGAGTCATCCCTCGTGGTTTTAGATTTTGGAGCCTACAAACATTCAGTAGTTGCTCGAGACCCATCTTCCACCGGAACTTTGATTATCCAGTCATTTAGGAGAATTTTGTAGACTACGATCACTTAAACTGGTCGAGTCAAATTGGCCTTCGTTCTTCCTACAGTCCTTACTGACGGGTTGACGAAGTGGGGGTTCTGCTACTACGGCCTTTCTTATGGCTTGTTGAGTAGACGGAGCTGCCAGCGATCCGGTCATATTTGAGCTTGTTGGATCCGACCTCTTACACCCATTCAAACCTTAAGCTTTAGACTGTCGAAAGGCTTCAAGCTTCTTTGGCTTAATTTTGTAGGAGTGTGTAGTTACAAAAGTCTCTTTCTTGACCTTTGAGTCTTGGTTTGTTGGAGGTGTCTTTAACTTTTGAAAGATCACCTGCATATACTTTAGAAAACAAGTCTTTATATTCTTTAGCACAAAAGAATATTTGAACTGATAATTTTAAATATTTATTCGGGGATTCGGCACGTGGCGCGATGTCGACCTGAATAAATATTTAAAATGCCCCATGTCTTGTAGGGACATTTTGGAGCAGAATAGAATTGGAATCTTGAAATTTTAAATATTTATTCGGAGATCTCGGCACGCAGCGCGATGTCGACCCAAATAAATATTTAAAATGCCCCCAGTTTAACAGAAGGATTTTGAAATGTATTCTCATAACAGAGGAAAATTTCAAAATATAAAATGTACATGCTTATAAAATTTGTACAAAAATATAACTCATTAAGAATAACATTTTTTTTTGGCGATTTCATGCATAGTATTTCTTCAAATATCGACCATTGATCGGCGGCATGGGCCTCTGACCATTCAGATCAATGAGTTGATAAGCTCCTCCTTGAAATACCTTCTCGATGACGAAAAGTCCTTCCCAGTTGGATACGAATTTGCCACCAATTTTTCGGTGTGGGATGATTGGTCTTCTCTGCACCAGTACCAATTCCCCTTCTTGAAAATATCGAGGACGCACCATTCGATCAAAAGACTTTGTCATTCTTGCTCGGTAGATTTCCAAGTTCTGCTGAGCTTGCAACCTGATTTCATCGAGTGCATCGAGCTCTTCCATTCTTAATCGAGCATTTTGTTCCTGAGTCATTTCATTCTGGATAGTAACTCGAAGGGATGGAAGTTCAACTTCTAGGGGCAGTACAACTAAATCTTCTACTTCCTGCAATTTGTCTAGAACTGGAAACTAAATCTTCTACTTAATGTTTCCTCCTTTCTAGAATTTTAAATGCGGTGAACTTGAACTTGATTTATAGATGAGGATGTTCACTTTAATTTTGGAGAGCTTGGTAAGGAGTAGAAAAGGTTTGGTAAGTCTATTCTTTTTTGGAAGTGATAATGGTCAATTCTATCCAAAACAGACTAAGGTTTGAAAATTCGGTGTGGTTTTCTATTGATATGGTGGAATTAAAAAAATCCACTTAGAATAGTTCAAGGACACTCCCTTGATGGGATTTGGAAGGTTTTAGGATTTTTTGTGGTGCTTTGATATTTTTTTTTATGATTCCTGTGGGCTGTAAACATGTTATTGAACTGAAACAACAAAATGAAAATATGACTAGGATTTTTTGTTCAAAATTTTGACTAGTTCCCAAATAATATAGGGTTATTGAAGTATAGGATATAGACTAGAGGTTTGGGGATTTCGGTTGAGTTTTATGCGGTTTAGAGTGATCAAATGCTTCTAGGAATAAAATTAGTCCAATAAAAACAAAAGTTCTGGCTGACCCTAGATATAGGGATTCGAGTTAGATTTTGATGGATGAAAATGGTTTTTGGATTTTTTAAAGACAAGTTAGAATTAAAAAAAAAACTATAAAAGATTGTAATAATAAATAAATGTAGGAAAAATTAAACCCTACTAGCCAAAATAGAAATTCAAAAGGATCACCCAATCCTCTTGGGTTATTGGCCACCAAACCACCAAGCTCCTTTGAATTTCTCTTCAAAATGTGTTACACAACCAATTGCTTCATTTATTTCAGCAAAGTGTGTATTTTTTTTTTATCAAAGTTGTATTAATTTTTTTTATCAAAGTGTGTATTATGAAACTACCATAACTCGAAAAGACACACCTCTTGGTATTCAATTTCAAACACGAAGGGAAAGGAAAAGAGGGAGGAGCCGACCCCTTGTTCCATGCATTACCCAGTTGTAATTACCTACAACCACCCAATTTCTTCCTTAACCACCCAATTTCTTCCTTAACCAAGCACATCAACACTAGCAGGACAAATACAGCATTATGCAGCCTACACATCTTATAACACCACAAATATGAAAATACATAAAAAATAATACAAAATACATAAAAAACATATAATGATGTATAACTTCATGGTTTTTTATGGCTTGAGCTTCCTTTTCTAGTGATAGAACCATCTCCATGTACTGCAAGGGTTCTATTTTTTTGTGATTGCTTTGGAATAAATTTAATTCAGTGTAAAATTTGTCGGAGGCAGTGGTGTGGTGATCATTCTGCACTGTCGGTTGTGGCGAACAACATGGGCAATGGTAGTGGGCCATGCGTCACGCATGTTGTGTCTCTGGAATTTGCCCAAATGGGCTGAATTAAAAATACACCGAAAACAAGCTTGATAGGGTATTTTAAATGCATTGGAATTTTACAAAAAAAAAAAGCATTGGAATTTTATAAAGCATTTGCTTTTCATCCAACCATACAACAAAAGTTTCAAAATGAATGTATTTGATTTACATTACACTAGGAATATTTGCATTCAAACAGATCAAAAATAATCCGGGAAAAATTAAGGATGTAAATCAATTCATGGAAAATCAATGCTGAATTTAGAAAAATTATCTGATGTAAAACGAACATGCGATGATGGAGTTACTTTAACAAATTAAAGAGATCAATTGGAACTTAATAACCCAAAATAAAATTATCATTTAGAATAAAAGAGTGATCCTTAGAACTCTTAGTTTTTAACTCGTTTAGGCAACGAAGAGTGACATTGATTAACCAAACAGTTCAAGAAAACACCAAGAATAATTGTATGCTACGACAATAAACAATAATCCATGATTTAATAAAGAGAACTTTCACCTTTGGAGCCCATACGCTCAACTAATCTAGGCTTTAGCGGAAGAAGCGTCTTCACATTAGAACCGATGTCACTCCGAGGAAGAAGGAGCTTTGGATCGTCGTTCTTGGATAGGTAGCCACATTCCACGAACAACTTCTTGGGCAGCGAGTCTTCAACATGGGAGAACGATTCCCAGCGTGGATGGGACAGCAGCAAACTACCGCGGGAATCTCTGGACAGCAGTTGGGAGGCCTTCTTATTGTTGTGGATGCAATGGCAAAGGCTGGAATTTTCTGGCTGCAGGTTTAGGAGGTAGGTAACTTAATGTTTTCAGAAGTTGGGAAGGATTAAGTGGGGGAGAAGCCAACGCATGAGTCTAGGGAGATTTCGCCAGCAGCAAGGGAGAATTTCCAATGGGAATTAAATTCCAGAATTGATAGATATGTAAGATGTGGGGGAAAAAAAGGGAGAAGAACCGTTTCACGTTTCAGATTTTTTGAAATCTGGAATTACCATTTAGGAAATCTGAAATTAACCATTTGAGAGGAGACATTAAAGAGGTATTTAAGTGGTGGTGAGGTGGCAATTAGAGAGAGGAGCAATGGGATGAGGTGGCGTTGAGGTTTTAAGTAGGTGGGGACCACTAGTCTTAATTTCAGGATTTTAATAAAATCTGAAATTAAAACTTCAGTTTTTATTTGAGAAGAGATTCCTAAATTACAGCCATTCAATTAGATTGATTTCGAATTTCAAATTCGAAATGTGAAATCCAATTAAATTGAGGGCGTGATTTAGGGAAGCAATTTATGAAGCAATTAATGGCTCATAACCATTTGAATTTCAGTTATGAAATTCAAAGGAGGGGAAAGAGGCGGCGGTAGGAAGGGGGGGAAGGGAGCCGACGGGTTGGTGGGCTGAAGGGCTGGCCAGCGGCTGCTGGCAGGCTGGTTGGGCTGGCCGGCGGCTGCTGGCAGGCGGGTTGGGCTGGCCGGCGGCTGCTGGCAGGCGGGTTGGGCTGGCCGGTGGCTGCTGGCCGGCAAATGGAAGCTGCATTCCGGCGGCTGGGTAATCTAGAGGGGGCGGCGGCAATGAGCAAGGGAGGGGAAGAGGTAGGGAAAATATAGGAATTCAAGGAGCAAATTCCAATTTCCCACAAGTGCTTCAACCGGATCTCCACGACGACAAATCGATCACAAGAAATAAGGAAGAAAATGGTAGAACAAGGAGATCTAGAACTCACAAAGAGATCTAGCTTCTCCTACGAACTCACTAAGAGATCGAGGAGGGTGAACTCACAAAGAGATCATAAGTGGCCAAAATTTTTTTATTCATCAAAAACTAACTATTACATGAGAAGGGCCATATAAATATGCCTCACAATGAGAAAGAGAAATAAAAGACTAAAATGCCCATTGGGCTACAATAGTTATCAAATACCCATAAGGGAAAAAATGGAAAAACATAAAGTAAAAATAAACTACTACATAAGATGATGAAAATACAACTCATGCTCGTGGCCGTTGATCTCCGGCGTCGAAAATGCTGACGATGTCCTCATCATTATCCCACTAAAATTATTATCAAGTCTTGCTAAGCGCTTGAAGAATTTACATTCTGTATCACACAAAAATTGAGTGGAAGCAAAATTTTACTCCATTATTCAATTTTTCAATGTAATTGAGAAGGGACATAAGTAAGTATTTTCTTATTTCAGTTTAGGTCTTCTTCCAAAATTTTGCGTTAAGCCCATATTTCAGTTAGATTACATCAACGATCAACTTTAAGCCCATATCTTTTTGCTTTAGTCATAGATATTCTTACTAGATGTTTGCAAGAGGATGTACCATGGTGTATGCTTTTTGCTAATGATATTCTTCTTGTTGATAAGACTTGAGAGGGAGTTGAAAGAATACTTGAATTATGGAGGTCAACCTTGGAGTCTAAAAGTATGTGTTAGAGTAGATCTTAAATCGAATACATTTAGTGTAATATTAGTAGTAATAAATCAAATAGTGGGATTGTTATATTGGGTGGTTAAGTTATTGCAAAAAGTGTACATTTTAGATGTCTAGGGCCTATTGCTCAAAGTGATGGTTAAATAGATAGAGATATTATTAGTAGATTTCAAGCAGGATGGTTGAAGTGGAGGAAGGCATCGGGCTTGGTGTGTGATAGAAAGGTACCCCTCCAACTTAAGGAAAAATTATAAGATATGGTGAACCTTGCAATGCTTTATGGCTCAAAATATTGGCCATTAAAAAAGGAGCATAAAATTAAGTTAATTGTTTCAGAGATGAGGATGCTTTGGTGAATGAGTGGTTTTACACTTGGAGACAGTGCAAAATGAGTATATACGTTAAAAGTTTGGAGTACCTCCAATGGTAGATAAGATTAGAGAGAGTTGCCATAGATGGTTTGATCACATAATTCGTTGGCCTTCCGACGAACTGGTAAGGAGAATATATGTATTAAATTTGACCTTTGAGAAAGGTAGAGGTAGAACTAAGAAGACTTAATTAAAAAGTATAAAAAATGATATTTTTTTAGTTGTATTTAAAGGAGAATTTGACTTTTAATATGACACAATGAAGAAAAAAGATTCTTTTAGCCGACCCCACTTCATGGGATAAAGTCTTGATGTTGTTGTGGTGTTACATTGTAAAGTAGTTAACCTTACAGCTTTACAAAATTAGTTTTACTTTGTTATTTTCTCATACTTAAAGAGTTTGACTTTGCAATTCATGTTATTTTTTTTCTTTTCCCAAGGTTTATTATTTTACACATAATATAATGTGATTCAGGGCCATATCATCTGTGGCAGCACATGATTATCAGAAACTTAATTCTCTGTTTGTACTAACTAATTTTGACTTAGGTTTTACTCATTGCAGTTGCCTCATCTTGCAACAACATATGCTGCAGTGAACACACTTGTTACTCTGGGGAGCAATTCAGCACTTCTTTCAATAAATAGGTGATTTTTTTTGTTCCTTTTCAATATCAGCATTTTATTGTGTTTTGTTTTACATTTTTTATTATATTTTTAACAATATGATTCCTGCTATGGCTAGAGAGGCACTGCGCGAGTTTTTACTTCGAATGAAAGATTTTTGTGGAGCTTTCAGGCATGTTTCCTCATCTTTTGTTAAACAAACGATTTTTCAGTTGCTAAATCTATGTTCATAATCTTGCAACAGAAGTTTGTACTTCTACTGTTGCTAAAGTAAGAATTATTTTTTTACTTTTTTTGATATAAATGCTACATTACTAATGATAGGATCTATCTAGTCTTAGTACTTGACAACCTAGCAAATTTGGCCAATAAATAAATTCATAATAGTAACATTTTGCTTTTACTCATACATTTCTGGCATGCTAGATGTTGAATAGGACACATCCCATTCTCTTTCCTGGTATTCCATCTCTATCCCAGTGCACAAGAAGCATTGCAAAAGGAGTTTGTGATTGATATATTTTCATTTGATATTTAACATATGCTGTTTTGACTATCGTAAGCTACTGATAGGAGACTATAAGGGGAATGCGTAATTTGAATTAGTTTAGGATGGAGCTTCCTTGGATTCCTTTGACTAAGAAAGTTATTAGTCCACCTAATAGGTTGAAATTACTCATATAGAAATGAGAAGAAACCTATTATAGTTTTGGCAATTTTGATTCAGTTCTGGAACTAATTGATTTGACAGAATCAAACTACTAATACAGCTTTAAAACAGTTATACGTCAGATGACTAAACAAATCTTAAAATTATGGTTGGGGTTGTAAAAAATTCAAATGTGATCAATCACAATTTTTTATGCGCACCATGAATTTTGAGGATCTCAAGAAGATTGAATTTGTGTTTAATAGATGTCTATTTAGTTGATTTAGTGCCTAAATGAGTCCAATTGCTCAATGTATTTTTAGACAAACAAGAGGTCAAATCAATGTTTAAAATTGCGTATTCGGGTATTGAGGCGTTTTTTATTCATGAGGCGAGGCGTAAGCCTCAAGGCGTTTTGAGGCGTTGTTGACCTCATTTTTGTATGAGGTCACTAAGACCCTTCCAGATTCTAAATTTAATCCTAGACCCTAGGATCCTCTTTAGATCTTATGATCTTTCCTAGAACTAGACTTTAGAGCCTATTCTAGAGCCTAGGATCTCTTTAAATCCTAGATCTTAGAATTCTCCTAGATCTTAGGATCACTCCAACTTCAAATCAACCTCCACCTTTGATCAACCTCAATTTTAAATCAATTCCTATATTTAATTCACTTCAATTTCAATTTGACTCCTACATATGACCAATTTGAATCTCAAACCCCACTCAATTCAACTCCAAATTAATTTAAACTTCAAATCAAATCCAAACCCAGAGTCTAAACTCAAATTCAAACCTTTAAGGCCCTGTCCTAAACACCCTTTTCAGAGATTTTTCAAACATTTCAAAACCCAGTCAAATGGCCTCTGATTCAGGGTCTATCACTTGCAAAGTGATAAGACATGTCTCTAAAGGCTACCCTCCAATTTTGAGCTCATTCTGAGGGCTCTAACCCCAGAATCTGAATTAAAACTCAAAGGCTGTAAAACCTTCAAATATTTACAGCCTATGCCACTGAGCCTAACCCCTTTGAGATCTTGACCTTGGAACCCTTGTCCAAGCTTCCAATCACTTCCAGACCTTTGAATTTAACCCATTGAGCAGTAAACTGCATTTTTTTAGACCCTTTTGACCTTAATTGACCCATAGGTCAAAATTGACCAAAATGCCCCTATGGGGCTCAAATGGGGATTTCAAACCAAATGAGCTCCAAATGGGATGCAACCACCTTTAACAAATTTCAAATGTCATTTCAAATCTTTTGAACCCATCTCCAACCCTTGAGTCAACCTGGTTGACCAAGTCAACTGGTTTGACCCAAGAGGCCCTTTAAGGGTCCAAACATGTGTTTTGACCCAAATGACCTTTTTAGGTCACCCAACCACTTCCATTGACCTCAAAATATCATTTCAAACCTGTTGAGCCCAAACCCAGACCCTGGGTCAACCTGGTTGACCAAGTCAACCCAGGTTGACCAAACAGGCCCTTAGGGACTCAAATAGGGATTTTGATCAATTTGACCTCCCCAGACCCAGGAACTACCCTCAATGGTCTCCAAATATCATTTCAAACCTGTTGAGCCCAAACCCAGACCCTGGGTCAACCTGGTTGACCAAGTCAACCTAGGTTGACCAAACAGGCCCTTAAGGGTTCAAATGGTGATTTTGACCAAATTGACCCCCCCAACCCACCTAATCAGCCCATTTGGACTACCTTGGTGCAATTACATAAACCCTTGATTGGGTTGACTGGTCAACAAGTCAACTCAAGGATCAAAGGACCATTTTCATAGTCAAACTCTTTAACCCATTGAACCTAGCCCAAATTAAACTCAACCAGCCATTGGGAGGGACCTCACAGCCTGCTTTGATGCCAACTCAGCAGGTCTTGACCCCATTGACCAGTCAAACAGTCAATGGGAGTTCAAATGGGCTCACCCGTTCAAACCCATTTGAACTCTTTCCCCTTCCCATTTCAGGCCAATCCAAGCATTAAGTCTTACTCTAAAAGCTTTCCTAAACCTGCCCTGACCTCCCCCAGCTGCTGGCATGGCTCTAGACCCGAGCTATCAAACCAGTGGTCCCCCTATGCTTGAAAACGACCTCAGGTCACTCTTACCTGAGGCAGCCGCTCCTCCTGTCCCCTAACCGTCTGGGACAGGTGTCCATCATCCCAGCACTCTCCCTGATCAATCCCCACCACCCCTTTAGGCTCCACACTCGTGAATAGGCAAGAGGGACGAATCCCATTGATCCCAAGTGATCTTGCATTCCAGAGCTCTCCCAGAGCTTTTATGATTTCGTTTTGACTCCATTGAGCTCAACCTTGATTTTCCTATCGATCCCCGGCGTTTTGAAGCTGCCGGCGGCGAGATCGGAGCTGGACCGAGAGCCACTTCCGTTCAAACTCCTCCAACTCCGTTTCCAGTGATCCTCCAAGCTTGAAGCCTGAAGGAGATCAACACGTGGACAATCTACAAGTTCAACCGTGGTAAAATCAGCTCATTTGATCCATCCTTCGGTGAGAAATCCTAAACCCTAGTTTGTTTTCTAGGTTTTTAAAAAATACATTCAATATTGTATCAAATGGCTTAAAAATTATCCCCCACTCTTCCTTAGGGTGTATTACGTCTCTGCCTAAATTTTCAAAGCATTTGGTTGGGTATTTTTCGAGAACGAAACAAAAATGCCTCTAGGGTTTTTCGGTTTGGCTGGAGGAGGAAGAGAACCCGTTAGCCGTTGGATCTATTCCGTTTGGATCAACGGCTATGATCGGGTTTGATTTCGAACTCCGTTTCATATTGATAGAACTTTGGATCGACCGATCCTCTGTCCAGCCGAATCCAGGCCGTTAAGACAAACTGCGGGAGCTAGATCCACCGTTCGATCATCTAGGATTGAATTTGATCCCGCGGGTTTGATCTCAACCGTCGGATCGGAACCGTGGAAGATCGAACGGTTGCAAGCCCTGCCGCGCTGGTTAAGTGGCGGGTCCCGCGTAACCGCCGCCGTCCGCGTGGCTGCATCCGCTCCCGCCGCGTGTCCCGGGTCAGCGCCGCCGTTTGACCCGGCTAACTAAAACTATATTTTAATTCAAAATATTACCAGAACTTCTAAAATTCACCAGAATTTCAATTCTGATCCATTTTTGGTGTTCTTGGGCTTGTTTTGTTCATATTTTTAACTACTATATTATAAAAATAAGTTAAAATTATTTTGATCTGTATATTATTAGTAATTTTAATAATACCTAAAATCTACCTTTATTTTTAAATAAAAATATATAAATCCTTTTTGGCTGAAATTTGGCAGAGGTGTAATAGGGCCTAGGGTTGATTTTCTGTAATTTTCCTAAGTCAGTTTGATATAAATATGACTTAGTTTATGAATTTACAAAATCTAGATCAATATTTGAACTAGATTTTAGAAATTCATAAACAATTCAATCTAAATCCAATCATGGCATGTTAGGGTTCTATGGAATCAGTGTAAAGTCTCCCCTTTCATTGAAAATAGGTTTAGATCTTGATCATGTATGGTTTAGTTAAAATCTACTTTCAATATCACGCTTAACCTAGTTTAATTAACTAATAAATTGTACATGATCATCATATCAAATTAGATTGACTCTTGATTTAGGGATATTGATATGCACATGCATAAATATATATCCCAAGATCATTTTATTCTAATTTGATGTATCTATTCCTCTATAGTAAATTGTTTAAGTTTATAGGTCATCAAATGACCTATAACTATAATGATTCACTATAATCCTTCCATAGAACATTAGGAGCACCTTTTATTGTTTATTGTTTGCGTTGATGTGATTGTAAACTAGTGTCCAAGGGTTAGAAGAATATTGATTGCTATCCTAAAATCTAGTGACACTAAGGACAACAATTAAGGACTCGGTCTTAGCCAACTTAGATCAATCTAGGAAGAACTACATGCATCCTTTTTGGGATAAAACCAAACATATAAAACTAGTGTCATATACCCAATGATTAAACTCACTTTGATTTGACACTAATTGATCTCAAGATAACTAGTAGATTTAGGTGTTTTTCTCTTTAAAAGTTTTAATGTTCAATAAATTACAATAAATTAAGTAAAATTCTTTGAAAGCCTAAATCAATCTTAATCAACCTTAATCGACTCTTACCAATCATAGAGCAAGTCATAATCATTCTAAATTAATACTCAAGGCCTTTAATTGAACAAAAATTCATTAAATATCCAAAACTTCGATAATTCATAACTAATTCCAGAAAAATCCAAACCACCCAAACTCACTTGCATTCAACTCCTAGTGATGTCTAGTATTTATTAAAAATATTAAATTCCAGAAATTTGCAATATTTTAAAAAGTCAACAAATTGGTCAAACCGTAGTTAAAACTAGTTCAAAACTTCAAACCTTTGTAATAAAATGCAGAAAAATCCGATTTCAATGTACTCACCTTTTAACTGATCGTAGTGAGGTCTAGTATTTTAATAAAATACAAACATTCCATAATTTGAACTTAATTAAGAAGTCAATTTTCAACCCTTTAACTAAATGATTAAAATATTCAAAAATTCATAAAATTCAAAATTATTCCAAAATTCCAGAAAATATTAACTTAATGTTTAAAACATTCAACAAACCTTTTAAAACACAACAACCATCCTAAAGATGAAGTTTATTGGCTGGACTACTCCGGGCTGCGGGGCTAAGTGTCCTAAGGAGGCTGGTTCCTCGAGCCTGGTGGCACAACGCCACGAATGGATTCTAAGGGGTGTTAAACTTTAAAATAGATTAATCATTAATTATGTAACCTTTTAAAACCTCTAATTCAACTACATTAATTTGGTTTATCGGCTGGACTACTCCGGGCTGCGGGGCTAAGTGTCCTAAGGAGGCTGGTTCCTCGAGTCTGGTGGCACAACGCCACGAATCAATTAATGGCAAACTTAAATTAATCAAGCTTTTAAAATCAGTAATTAACTCATTTCTTTATATTAATCCACTCTTCTAATTCTAACCAATTTAAATAACTTAATCAACCCCGATTGCTACTGGGTAACCCAGGCCTACGAGGCTATTAGCTTAGCCCCAAGGAAGGTGAAATAAACTTCACGGCCTCGGTGTGAAACAAAGGTAGTAATCAATTAACTTTTAAAATATGTCTAATTAAAATTCTTAATTCATTAATAGTTAAATTTAATTTAAACCCCCTTCTAAGCCTTAACAAATTCAAACTTTTAGACAACTTTAACCAATCACCAACTTTAGGATCTACCCCTGCCACACGACCTTTCTCACACACTTTAGATGATGTGCTAGGACAACCAATTCTAGATCTAGGATAGGCCGGTGTTTACTTTACTGTTGTGTGCCGGATTTTTCGTAGTTTTCACTGCATGTTGTGGATGAAATTGCTTTGCTGTGTCTGCTTACTTTTTCTGTACTCTGTGGATGGATTGATGTGTTTGGCGACTAGATTACCCTTAGGTTAGGTACGATCTGGATGTTGACACAGTTTTCTGCAGGTGGCCACGCTCATGCAGGGCGATATAAAAAAGGGGGCAAATTAAAAAAATGCATAAATATTATAAATTCTTTGCACAGGTGCTTCAACTGCTAAAGCCCCCAAATAAAAAGAGCGTGGCCAGTGTGTTTACTTTCTTTTCTGCTCATATACAACTGCTTGGGAATAACTGCCTTTTTTTTATATTAATTGCTTAGGATAACCCTGCAGGTGAGTCTAGATTTTTATTTTGATATCAATGTAATTTGTGCAATTGTCAAGTGTTGTGAAAATTTAGTTTGAGTTTGGGATACATAGATCCAAAGCTTGGATTACAAAGAGGAAAGGATACCCCTTTGGGGAACACTCCTTTTCCATTTGGAAATCCAAATTTGGATCACCTCTTCCTTACCCAAAGAGGAAAGAGTGGCCTTCCCCTTAGAGGGAAGTGCCCTCTTATCCATTTGGGTAATCTACTACGAAGATTCCAAGAAGATCAAAGAAAAGGAGTCCAAAGAAGAATGAAGTTGAAGGTTTGAAGACTTGAAGATTGAGAGTATCCCACTCAAAATAACTTGCGTCATTACTAGGCTTAGAACCCGGGTTGTTGTCAGTGGTGCCCGGCCACTTTACTTTCTGTAATATTCTGGTTTGTAATAAGCAAGGCAACTTTGCCTATGGACATTTATTAATTAATTCATTTTATATCTGATGTGTTGAAATGATTGCCTTTAGAATTACTTGCTTTTACTAGTTTTTTGGCGATTGCATGCCGCTCTTTGTTTTCGCCTGGATACGCGAGGCTCGTGAGGGTGTGAAATTTTTATACTCATAATCTTAAAAGTCTAAAATTTTAGTGAGTCTAAATAACATAGAAAGATAACGAATCTAGGGAATTAGCCGGGGATCGACCCCGGGGTCGCATGCATATTTCTGCATTACTCTTTCCTTGCTTTAGACCCTTCCCCGCCTGCGGGTAGAGTCCGGATAGTCTGACCTATGAGGACGAGGTGCCGGACCTGGGGAAGTCCAGTCTTCTAAAAAAAATTATTTTATAAGCCTGTTTTTTAAAAAATTTCAAGCATATTTGATTTGAGGTTGTTAACCAGCATGCATTGCATTAGATACAAATTAAAGAGTCAAAATTTTAATTTCATAGTCCTTAGCATTTTAGCACCCAACATAAGTCCATGGGGCCAATTAGGAGAATCTCTAGATGTCGGCCCCAACTTTCCAAAACTTTAATTACAACGTCCCTACCACTCTTTCATAAAAGACCGGATTCATGTATTTTAAATCGATTAGGTGGTTAGCTGGCTCCCCAATCCAGGCCGGGGTAAGTCCAGACCTTGCACTGCATTAGTTAGGATCGGACGACTGTGGCCCAGTGTCCAAAATAGATTTAGGATCCGGGGCAGATCTTTGATTATAAGACCCCAAACTTCGGGAATCTAATCCCAAATTTCTAATAAAATGCTCAACTCTAACTAAATATCATTTCAGTCCAAAACATAAAGCCCAACACTTAGATTAAGTTGGGACACTTCCGGATGGTTCTGGAATCTTAAAGTGTCCCCTACCTCTCCTCCTTTAACTCTGTTAATAACTGCTCAATTTTGATCCATTCCCTTTTGAGTTTCCAAAATTCACTTCTCTTTTTGATATCACTCCTAGAAAATCTAAACGAAATTTTGCCATTATTTTAATCGAGAGTTTTCGTAGGAGATTTTATCTCCATACGATGTAATTAACTACGAGGGCTTGCGCTCGTAGGAGATTTAGAACCACACACGCACCTGATTTAAAAATTGATTTTTCAAAGTTCAATTAGATTTCTTTGGGAAAACTTAAAATACTAGTGATCATTATTATCATATTCAAAGAATTATTATCGAATGATATTTTCTCCCTTCGGGGAGACACATCTTTCTTTGATAAGACTTTGGATGTGGACCTAACGATCACACTTCTTGAATATTGTATTGGATATTCAGTTGAACCTCATTTTGACCCTTCGGAGTCATATGAATTTCTCTTTATCATCCGCTCATAATATTCAAGATGGATTTCATAATTTTAAGTCTGAACACCGTTATGAAAGTTTATTTTCGTCCTCCGGGGTGATATACTCTTTCTAACGAGTCGATTCGACCTTAGAATTGGAACTCAACCTTAATCTTAAAATCCCCAAAGAAAACTAATATTTTTCAAAACCTGTTTTTCCAAAATTCCACCAACAAAAAAATGGCACGCCGGTGGGACAAATCTCTCTCTCCATCTTTAATAATGGCAAAATTTTGTTTCATCGGTAGTCTTAACTACCTTTCTTCCGTTGGTCCCTCTACCCATTTCTTTCTTGGGTGAGTGTGGCCAACATCTAAAAGAAAATACCTTTCAAATAGAGAGGCGAGTGATGAAATCTTTGTCTAAGCCGGGCTTTGACATTTCGCTTCCAAGTTAATTGGTAGAGCAAAGGAGTTAAGCCAGGTTCCTTGAATATTCTCAATCAATTTTGTAAACTCTCTTATTGGGTGAAAACTCAACATATTGAGGTTCAAGATTTAGAGAAAATTAATCATGCTTAAAATTCAAATTTTAATTCAAAATTGACTAACTCAAACCACTTTTCCTTAATTCCAGGATACTTAAATACTCAAATGGCTGGGAAACTCATCTTCTCCATGGATAGAAACTTGACAATAGAAGGAATACCTCTGGCAACTTGATCCAGTTTGGGATAGAATTTCAAAACTTCAAGTTATCAGTCAACGGAGAAGAAATGATTGATCTCTCTGCTGGAATACAAAGGGATGTCCCCCTAGTCGAGATTACTTTAGGGTCAGGAGTTGACTCCCCCATCTCTATGATGGAGGTCGTTGTCGCCCCTTCGACCACTGTGCCCTCTACTCAGGAGGATAAGAATCGAGAACCATTAAAAATGGAAGAATTACCATCTCAACATGAGATTGGGTCAAGTTCTAACACCCCTATTGCCAGTAAAAGTAAGCGAAAGAAATACCTTAAAAGGGTTAAGAAGAAGGTTGCTAAGGCCAAAAGACTGCTAAGGTAGAAGCCTTGAAACAAGTTAAATTTGAGGCCAATCGAGAATTCGTTGCTCCTTACACCTACCCCCTCCATGGTGGAAATGTTTTCCACCCTACTCCTGTTACTCAAAGGAGAGAGGTTGTGAAAATGAGAGCACGATCTCCGATACACCTTCTTGACTACTACACAGAGAGAATCAATCAAGAAAGAACCAAGCAATCACCTGCAATAGACCATAGGCCCCTAGTTGAAGGTTATGACCCATCCACTCTATTAGATGAAGTTTGGTCACGATACTACACGTGCCCTACTATATCATCTGTAGAGGAGGAGGTGCAGAAACCACCCGGGGTGCCACTCTCATAATTGCTAGGTTACTAGTAATTAGGGAGGGAAATAATAATGGATATGAGATCTTATCAGATAGTGACACCATTTGAATTTAACTTTTAAAAGGGTCCTATCGCGATAGATCCTTAAATTGAGATGATGCATCATTAGTTAGGGATAGTGCAGACCCCACAACAATCTCTTCCTCTTAAGAGATTGTGGAAATATAATTTACATTGATTGGGCCTTGCCACCTGGACTTACTATTTTGAAGGAAATCATATTATTTCTCAAGTGTACTAGATCAGAATTTCAAGATAGTTGATCCATCTTTTAATGAAGATTGACCTCTACTTTTAATCAAAAATAGGAGAGAGTAGTGATTGACCCCACTGGATCTTAAAGACCCCTCCCTCCCACCGCTTCTGCGGGTTGATTTGATTTTTGAATTAAAATTTGTATCAAATTTAAGTTGGTTTTAGAAATGAAAATCTTCTTAGTCTTCTCGCAATTTTTCATCTTATAGGCTTCCCTTGCATGTTCTAAATCTATTCAATGATTTTCAAAGTCAAGTTGATATTTTCTTATCAAAAGATTGGGTCCAATTTGGGGATTATTCTTCCTTGGATAAGAGAATAAATTTTCTTCTCTTATACTTGCGATATAATCCTGGATTAAAAAAAAAAAGAGCAATCATGTTAAGGTTTTAAAGAAAGTGAAGCCTCTTATCAAAAAAAAAGAGAGAAGAAAATTCAAAGGATGCACAAAGTGCATTAAAAAAAAAAGGCGCAAAGTGCGTCAAAGAAATAAAAAGGTGTGCAAAGCACGTCACAAAAAAAGTGAAAGAGGCTTCCTTCTTTTTAAATCCTTAAATTTCAAAGGTCCCGATCACCCTTAATAGCTTGACTTTGTAAAATTTTGAATCTAGATTTATTGTCGTGCATAGACAGTTTATTAGATAGGAAAATTCTATGCAAGAGAATTGAAAAGATTAAATTTCTCGATCCAACTTAAATCCTTTTGAAATTAATTTTAATTCAAACTTTCTACAAGGGAGAACTTAGTTCAGTTTCTATGAAGTTTTATCCGGGTCAACAAAATCCAAAACCCTTGGCTCTTTTCGGGTCAATTGGGGTCACTCTACTTCTTACTATACTTTTGAATTTGTTCTCACTTGTCGTTTTGACAGGGTCCAAATGAATAAGAGGAAATTTTCAATAAAAAGAATGAATCTTCTATTCTCGATAAGAATTCAAATCCCATTCTCAAGAGATATATGTGAATCTTTAAACATAGGCATCATTTCTTTTTAAGATCCACTATGTAAAAATAACACTCTATACTGGGTCCAAGGTTGTTCTCAAATAGAGGTGTGTTTTACATCGCACAAAATTGACTTTCAAAATTGAGTCACAACTAAGTAGAGTGCCTGACTCCAATTGGAGGATCTCGAAGGCCTTGAAGAAAGTTGTTTTGAACTCAATAAAAATTTGAAATTACATAAGTCACGTATGATTCAAGCTCGTTATAAACTGTGTCACCTCAGGGATTTCCAAGTAGGAGACTGGCTATAGCCCTTTGGAGACCAATTTTAGTCCACCATAAGATCAATGTAAGCTTTGAATCAATGTTGACTAGATAGACCACCTTAGAGATAATCTATAAGGGAGGTTCATGACAATTGATTAATTTTGAAGATACCACCAGATGCTTCCTTTCATTTGGGTGGTTCTTTAAGAATTATCATGCCTATGAGGATCAAATTAAACATCAAATTCACCCCTTCAAATTCAAAGAATCAAATCAAATTCAAAATCATTAATCAATTGTTTTCAATTCTCTTTTCCTCAAGGTTAGGTCCTTCCTTCCCTTAGGATTAGGCCCGGTAGTGGTGGAGTACGCCCTCCGTGGCACCACCCTAGAATTTGAACGGGGTTAGTGGTGGAGTACGCCCTTCGTGGCACCATCCTGATTCCCATTCGCTAGTGATGGAGTACGCCCTTCGTGGCACCATCCTAGTTTGCCAGTTGATCTGCCTATTTGGAGTAAGTCTTCTATCAGCATCCTATAGGCCTAAGGTTGGGTGATGCCCTTCCTTAGACCCAAGGTTAGGTATTCCCTACCTTGGTTTCCAGTTGATCTGTCTACTAGGAGTAAGTCTTCTATCAGCATCCTGTAGACCTAAGGTTGGGTGATGCCCTTCCTTAGACCCAAAGTTAGGTATTCCCTACTTTGGTTTCCAGTTAATCTGCCTATTTGGAGTAAGTCTTCTATCAGCATCCTATAGGCCTAAGGTTGGGTGATGCCCTTCCTTAGACCCAAGGCTAGGTATTCCCTACCTTGGTTTCCAGTTGATCTGTCTACTAGGAGTAAGTCTTCTATCAGCATCCTATAGGCCTAAGGTTGGGTGATGCCCTTCCTTAGACCCAAGGCTAGGTATTCCCTACCTTGGTTTCCAGTTGATCCGTCTACTAGGAGTAAGTCTTCTATCAGCATCCTGTAGACCTAAGGTTGGGTGATGCCCTTCCTTAGACCCAAAGCTAGGTATTCCCTACTTTGGTTTCCAGTTAATCTGTCTATTAGGAGTAAGTCTTCTATCAGCATCCTATAGGCCTAAGGTTGGGTGATGCCCTTCCTTAGACCCAAGGCTAGGTATTCCCTACCTTGGTTTCCAGTTGATTCGTCTACTAGGAGTAAGTCTTCTATCAGCATCCTGTAGACCTAAGGTTGGGTGATGCCCTTCCTTAGACCCAAAGCTAGGTATTCCCTACTTTGGTTTCCAGTTAATTTGCCTATTTGGAGTAAGTCTTCTATCAGCATCCTATAGGCCTAAGGTTGGGTGATGCCCTTCCTTAGACCCAAGGCTAGGTATTCCCTACCTTGGTTTCCAGTTGATCCGTCTACTAGGAGTAAGTCTTCTATCAGCATCCTGTAGACCTAAGGTTGGGTGATGCCCTTCCTTAGACCCAAAGCTAGGTATTCCCTACTTTGGTTTCCAATTAATTTGCCTATTTGGAGTAAGTCTTCTATCAGCATCCTATAGGCCTAAGGTTGGGTGATGCCCTCCTTAGACCCAAGGCTAGGTATTCCCTACCTTGGTTTCTCCAGTTCCCTTGTCTACTAGGAGTAAGTCTTCTATCAGCATCCTGTAGACCTAAGGTTGGGTGATGCCCTTCCTTAGACCCAAGGTTAGGTATTCCCTGCCTTGGTTTTACCAGCTTTCTTTATCCAATAGGTGTAAGCCTTCCATTAGCATCCTATAGGCTTGAGGTTGGGAGATGATCTCCCTTCCATTCTCAAAATCTTACTCCTATTCGGTCAACGCCAATGTGTGCAGCAGAAGTTCCTTCTACCACACACATTGGGGGTCCATTTGTTGACCTCATTTTTGTATGAGGTCACTAAGACCCTTCCAGATTCTAAATTTAATCCTAGACCCTAGGATCCTCTTTAGATCTTATGATCTTTCCTAGAACTAGACTTTAGAGCCTATTCTAGAGCCTAGGATCTCTTTAAATCCTAGATCTTAGAATTCTCCTAGATCTTAGGATCACTCCAACTTCAATCAACCTCCACCTTTGATCAACCTCAATTTTAAATCAATTCCTATATTTAATTCACTTCAATTTCAATTTGACTCCTACATATGACCAATTTGAATCTCAAACCCCACTCAATTCAACTCCAAATTAATTTAAACTTCAAATCAAATCCAAACCCAGAGTCTAAACTCAAATTCAAACCTTTAAGGCCTGTCCTAAACACCCTTTTCAGAGATTTTTCAAACATTTCAAAACCCAGTCAAATGGCCTCTGATTTCAGGTCTATCACTTGCAAAGTGATAAGACATGTCTCTAAGGCTACCCTCCAATTTTGAGCTCATTCTGAGGGCTCTAACCCCAGAATCTGAATTAAAACTCAAAGGCTGTAAAACCTTCAAATATTTACAGCCTATGCCACTGAGCCTAACCCTTTTGAGATCTTGACCTTGGAACCCTTGTCCAAGCTTCCAATCACTTCCAGACCTTTGAATTTAACCCATTGAGCAGTAAACTGCATTTTTTTAGACCCTTTTGACCTTAATTGACCCATAGGTCAAAATTGACCAAAATGCCCCTATGGGGCTCAAATGGGGATTTCAAACCAAATGAGCTCCAAATGGGATGCAACCACCTTTAACAAATTTCAAATGTCATTTCAAATCTTTTGAACCCATCTCCAACCCTTGAGTCAACCTGGTTGACCAAGTCAACTGGTTTGACCCAAGAGGCCCTTTAAGGGTCCAAACATGTGTTTTGACCCAAATGACCTTTTTAGGTCACCCAACCACTTCCATTGACCTCAAAATATCATTTCAAACCTGTTGAGCCCAAACCCAGACCCTGGGTCAACCTGGTTGACCAAGTCAACCCAGGTTGACCAAACAGGCCCTTAGGGACTCAAATAGGGATTTTGATCAATTTGACCTCCCCAGACCCAGGAACTACCCTCAATGGTCTCCAAATATCATTTCAAACCTGTTGAGCCCAAACCCAGACCCTGGTCAACCTGGTTGACCAAGTCAACCTAGGTTGACCAAACAGGCCCTTAAGGGTTCAAATGGTGATTTTGACCAAATTGACCCCCCCAACCCACCTAATCAGCCCATTTGGACTACCTTGGTGCAATTACATAAACCCTTGATTGGGTTGACTGGTCAACAAGTCAACTCAAGGATCAAAGGACCATTTTCATAGTCAAACTCTTTAACCCATTGAACCTAGCCCAAATTAAACTCAACCAGCCATTGGGAGGGACCTCACAGCCTGCTTTGATGCCAACTCAGCAGGTCTTGACCCCATTGACCAGTCAAACAGTCAATGGGAGTTCAAATGGGCTCACCCGTTCAAACCCATTTGAACTCTTTCCCCTTCCCATTTCAGGCCAATCCAAGCATTAAGTCTTACTCTAAAAGCTTCCTAAACCTGCCCTGACCTCCCCCAGCTGCTGGCATGGCTCTAGACCCGAGCTATCAAACCAGTGGTCCCCCTATGCTTGAAAACGACCTCAGGTCACTCTTACCTGAGGCAGCCGCTCCTCCTGTCCCCTAACCGTCTGGGACAGGTGTCCATCATCCCAGCACTCTCCCTGATCAATCCCCACCACCCCTTTAGGCTCCACACTCGTGAATAGGCAAGAGGGACGAATCCCATTGATCCCAAGTGATCTTGCATTCCAGAGCTCTCCCAGAGCTTTTATGATTTCGTTTTGACTCCATTGAGCTCAACCTTGATTTTCCTATCGATCCCCGGCGTTTTGAAGCTGCCGGCGGCGAGATCGGAGCTGGACCGAGAGCCACTTCCGTTCAAACTCCTCCACTCCGTTTCAGTGATCCTCCAAGCTTGAAGCCTGAAGGAGATCAACACGTGGACAATCTACAAGTTCAACCGTGGTAAAATCAGCTCATTTGATCCATCCTTCGGTGAGAATCCTAAACCCTAGTTTGTTTTCTAGTTTTTAAAAAATACATTCAATATTGTATCAAATGGCTTAAAAATTATCCCCCACTCTTCCTTAGGGTGTATTACGTCTCTGCCTAAATTTTCAAAGCATTTGGTTGGTATTTTTCGAGAACGAAACAAAAATGCCTCTAGGTTTTTTCGGTTTGGCTGGAGGAGGAAGAGAACCCGTTAGCCGTTGGATCTATTCCGTTTGGATCAACGGCTATGATCGGGTTTGATTTCGAACTCCGTTTCATATTGATAGAACTTTGGATCGACCGATCCTCTGTCCAGCCGAATCCAGGCCGTTAAGACAAACTGCGGGAGCTAGATCCACCGTTCGATCATCTAGGATTGAATTTGATCCCGCGGTTTTGATCTCAACCGTCGGATCGGAACCGTGGAAGATCGAACGGTTGTGCAAGCCCTGCCGCGCTGGTTAAGTGGCGGGTCCCGCGTAACCGCCGCCGTCCGCGTGGCTGCATCCGCTCCCGCCGCTGTCCCGGGTCAGCGCCGCCGTTTGACCCGGCTAACTAAAACTATATTTTAATTCAAAATATTACCAGAACTTCTAAAATTCACCAGAATTTCAATTCTGATCCATTTTTGGTGTTCTTGGGCTTGTTTTGTTCATATTTTTAACTACTATATTATAAAAATAAGTTAAAATTATTTTGATCTGTATATTATTAGTAATTTTAATAATACCTAAAATCTACCTTTATTTTTAAATAAAAATATATAAATCCTTTTTGGCTGAAATTTGGCAGAGGTGTAATAGGGCCTAGGGTTGATTTTCTGTAATTTTCCTAAGTCAGTTTGATATAAATATGACTTAGTTTATGAATTTAAAAATCTAGATCATATTTGAACTAGATTTTAGAAATTCATAAACAATTCAATCTAAATCCAATCATGGCATGTTAGGGTTCTATGGAATCAGTGTAAAGTCTCCCCTTTCATTGAAAATAGGTTTAGATCTTGATCATGTATGGTTTTAGTTAAAATCTACTTTCAATATCACGCTTAACCTAGTTTAATTAACTAATAAATTGTACATGATCATCATATCAAATTAGATTGACTCTTGATTTAGGGATATTGATATGCACATGCATAAATATATATCCCAAGATCATTTTATTCTAATTTGATGTATCTATTCCTCTATAGTAATTGTTTAAGTTTATAGGTCATCAAATGACCTATACTATAATGATTCACTATAATCCTTCCATAGAACATTAGGAGCACCTTTTATTGTTTATTGTTTGCGTTGATGTGATTGTAAACTAGTGTCCAAGGGTTAGAAGAATATTGATTGCTATCCTAAAATCTAGTGACACTAAGGACAACAATTAAGGACTCGGTCTTAGCCAACTTAGATCAATCTAGGAAGAACTACATGCATCCTTTTTGGGATAAAACCAACATATTAAAACTAGTGTCATATACCCAATGATTAAACTCACTTTGATTTGACACTAATTGATCTCAAGATAACTAGTAGATTTAGGTGTTTTTCTCTTTAAAGTTTTTAATGTTCAATAAATTACAATAAATTAAGTAAAATTCTTTGAAAGCCCTAAATTCAATCTTACTCAACCTTAATCGACTCTTACCAACCATAA